>JBBBDQ010001084.1:3837500-3857500 GCA_037127315.1 Ascarosepion bandense | reverse complement strand
CATATCAATAAAGTGAGGGCTGTTCTATTTCTTTTGGCGACTTCAATAACTATCAATTAAAATCTCCCTTTATGCATTCCTCGTTCTCTTGGTGGTTTCATAATTCATATGGATATTATAGTGGGTTATCCGTTCGAGTGGTGAATAGTTGTATGTTGTTGCAGATGAACTGAATTTGGCCTCGTGGTAGATAGCCCACTATGTCATAAAAAGATTATAAATCCAGAAAAGCAAATTGAGTTGAGAAATAACATTTTATATATACACATATCATTTAAGGTTTTTACAATTAAAGTAATCATTTTAGTATGGGTCCAACGGACGTTAAAATGTTCATGGCAATAAATGCTGAAAAGAGAATTTGTTCGTATGAATGTGGGAGCGTTGTAAATTAGGAATGTCTTTGATGTATCCGCTCCTTTGGTCGGTAAGTAGTTTAGAGACAACGAAGAATAAGATGAGAGGGAAGGGAGGCGAGCATAGTAGGTCGCTTGACGTCGGTCAAGGGAGATACTAATTACACTCGTCTCTCTCGAGTCTGTCCGTGTGTGTCTGTCTGTGTCTGTCTGTCGATGTTTTGGTGCATCGGCTTTTTATTTCGTCTATGTGGATACCAGCAGATCATTTGCGTCTAAGTAAGGAATGTCTTTGATGTATTCGCTCCTTAGATCAGTAAGTAGTTTTTGAGGCAGGGAAGAAGGAAAGAGAGGTGAAGCGAGGTGAGCATAGTAGCCGCTTGACTTAGGTCAAGGAAGATACTAATTATTCTTTTCTCCTCGAGTCGGTCTACTTGGCGATGCTTTCTCTATCCGCTTTTTATATCTTCTTTTTGGATCACAGCAGCACATGTGGGATTTCACACTTGTATTTGATTCTGGGCTTCCCATTGGCCGATAAATAAAATTCGCGTAGGCTCGCGAACAGGAATTTGATATTTATTAATTTTTGGTTTTCTGCCGGAACATATGCGTGGAGCCGCGTGCGCACCGACCAGTTTTGGTCATTTGCTTGCTGGTCGTGAGAGTGAAAACATCCGGTCCCTCGCTTTGCTCGGTATCACTACAATATAAGAAATTTCAACTAGCATAGATAGAAGTTAGAAACAGACAGAATTAAAAAAATTAGTACACCGGGCTGTTTATAATTGTTTAGATAGAAGAAAAGATAAGGAAAATGAATCAGCATTCGCAAGACATCACGTGATGAAACGTAAACAAGACAATGGTTTCCCTTTTAGGTGACGTGTGTAGAAAAAAAAACATGATATAGAATCAGTTTTGTTATTTCGTTTACTTTGAATTTCTAAGGATACAGTAAGTAATAACATTTCCAATAGCATAATCTTTATATAATCAATAAGCAGTCGTCTTATACTGCAGGTATAGGATAAATCCATGATAATTTGGTATGTTATTTTTTTCTACCTCGTCTAATCTAAAAGTCACCTTATACGCGGAAATATATGGCGAAACGCTTGAGTCGGGTCATCAAATGAGTTTTACTAATTTATTAAATATTATCGTAATATTTAAAATCGTGATTAGTTTGATGTAGGTATAATTACAGTCTGTAGTACTATGTAAAAATAAACGATTTTACTTTTTTTACAGTATTTTTATATCGTTTCTTTTTTTTCTACAAAAAAGGAAAAAAATAATAACAATGCAAAAAGATATGCTTACGCATAATTAAATCATTTGACCATAAAGAAAGCTTTCAAACAATCACTAATTACAAAATGCTATTAATGACTGTAGACAAAGGTATTTTCCCAAACTGACAATATTTGTCAGAAACAGACGACATTTAAATAAATGCTTAAATACATTAATAAATACATATATAGACTTATACACAGACATCCATACATACATACATACATACATACATATGCACATAAACTGAACAGGCATAGCACACACACACACACACACACACACACACACATACACACATACATATACATATGAAAAGAGATGGCATAACGCATAATGCTTAAAATATATCGAAGTTTTTTCCCTTATGAATAGGAACACGTGAATATATTTTAAGTTGTGAATATATCGAATGGTCCTAACTATTTCTAGATGTGAAACTCCGAGTTGCTAAGATTGAACATTTCATTTTATTTGTTGCAATTAATACTGTATTTCATAATATTGAGCACTTTACTTGCAAAGACTGCTTGCCATAAAAGCGTTATCCCTAGAAATAAATGATCGACATTTTTTTTGGCAAAAAATATTTTGTTAATACTCTTAAATCAAGTTTTCTAAACCAAAAAAAAAATAAAATAAAATAACACATATATATGTGCTAAAACACACAACAGCACATACACGTACACACATACACGTACTTACACATCAACAGAGACATACGCACAGAAAACCTATATATTTATTGTTATATTACGTCATGAATACATTAGGGTCGAGAGTGTACCACTACCTGACGGAGTCTATCTCTCTTCAGACTGTTTTTTTTTTTTTTACTCAGAATTTTCTTTCTCCTCGGCTATTTAATGTATAGCTGAGGGAGAGGGGAAAATGGATTCATACTAAATATATTTATGCGAAATTGAACTTTACAAGCTCGGCCGGATTCCGAACTCAGATAGTCGAATTCACTTTCCGAGTCGCTAACTCGCATATCCGTATTTTACACATAAATTACATGATTTTCTTTTTTTCTTTAACAAAATTTTTACATGTTTTCGGCCGATCTATTCTTCAGCCATGTGATAACTATGAAAAGAGCTGGGAACTATGGAATACTTTTTCCCCGAAGAAGTGCAAATCAGAAAATGGTATCAAAATCATTGGAATCTTAGCTCAAAAAATTCTTGGAATGATAAAGTTTCATCGCAAAATTAAAGATGGTACCATTAACAAAAATTCTTTCAAATTCCGAATCGAATTCTTTAACTCAATGATTTTCAACCGTGGTGTCGCGACACCCGAGGTATGCTGCAGATAGTAGTTGAGGGTGCGACAAGCTTTTAGGAGCGAAATGGTGACCATCGGAGCGCTCGTTTTCAATAAAGAAAATTTTATAAGCTATTTCATAGTGGACACATTTAATCTTGATATGAAACAATATGGTTACATCTCCAACATTGGAAGCAAGATACCCATACCCGAGGAATGGGTAGACAATTAAGTCAATAAAGCAAAGACAGAGAGACACAAAGAGAGAAAAAAAAAGAGAGAGAGAGAGATTGGGGAGAAAGAAAAATCACGTTTTTGGTCATCGAAATATAGAAACTATCTGGTGTCAAGATGATTACATTTCTATCTCGGTAATGTCAATTGTCAGAACATTTTGGGAAAAGTCGTAATGTAGCCAGGAGCGGTTTAAGCGAATACAGGTCTATGAAGGAAGGCTTGGAGAATCTGATACTCATGGGATGGATAGAGGAAAGGAGAGACGGGGGGGGAGGAAAGCAACACGCGTCATACTTGATTGGCTTGAGCAAATGGATTGCAGTGATTAATGTTACGCAATGAAAACTTTCCTGAAACAAAGCTGGTATATACTTCGGAATTAATAGGATGTGCGTTGTAGTGCAGTGGATATCGACTCGGAACGAGAAATCGGGGAGCCGAGTTCGAATTCCAGTTGACTTCCTTGCATTCACTTACGCACAAATACCATTGGAAAAGGTATTAATCCGTCTCTTCTCTCCAGTTATGCGTTAAATAACAGGACAGATTGGGTTCTATAGCCTTGGCTGGCAACCAGTCTACCGCAGAAAACAATGGCAATCTACTGCAGGATAATCTTCTACCAAGTCAGTCATGTCTCTTTCGAGTTATGATCGCCTGAAATGTGTATCATGTATGGCACTTAACTGACTGATTTCATCAACACTCATCTTTATAAAGTTCAGTCATGACAGGCCAGTGACAATAGCCCACTAAATTAACACAATTATTAACAGAGCCGTATGTAAAAAAAAAAAATTCATTTTCAAAAATTGTAACTACTCACTATGAGGTTTAAAAACTTTTTCATGATTCGTTTTTCTACCTGTCATGAAATCTTGTTGGCATTTTCATGCCAATAATTTAAGCGTAAATATAAATTAAAAAGAAAATTTTTATTTAAAAAAATGTTACTTATTTAACTTAAATACAGTAATATTATGGGATCATGGAGCAGGGTCTGTTTAAGGTAAAGCGGAAAATATGTTATAAAGGAACCCTACATTTTTAAAATACACCTATCCCAATTTCAGTTGTTTCAATTAAATAAAAACGTCAGATATCAAACAGGAGATAACTAAAATTCTTTATGACTAGGTCTGGGTTAAGTTAGAGCGGCTCACAGGGGGGCAGTTTGATTTTTTAGGGGGCAATTCGATTGTTAGATGTTTCGCTACTTGAGACTAAAGCTGACTAAATTAGTTCCTAATATAAAATCTCTTTGCAGCAGGCATGAAGCACAAGGGTCTCACTAACTGATTAACTTTATTGTATTTATATGAAATGAGCTGAATGATATTTTGCATTTGATATCTTTACTATACAATGTACAATTTCATTAAAAGTACTGATCAAAGTATTACAGAAAAAAGCTTCTTTTGAAATTAGTTTTTGTTTATAGAATTAAATATTTCAATTCTCTGTTACATGCTTTGAAACTTTATTTGATTGTTTCATATAAACATAAAAATAATATAAGACAATCCCTAATATTATATTTTTTGGTAATTTCTTGCTCAGGACTTTAATTGTCTTTTATTTATTTTTGGTTTTTCATGGACGCGATGTTGTTTTTGAGCTTGTTTAAGCCACCTTAAGGCTTTAAGGCAGTTTGAGCCTTAAACAAAGAAAGAAATTTTTAACAGAAAACGTTATGCAGGATCCCTGAAAATTTGTAGCCCATAGCATATACTACGTTGGACCCTAGGTTAACGCAGAACTGAATGGGTTAACACAGCACCTGTGTGAATCATTAAAATTGATTGATATTTTCGTAAGGTTCTTAAATTCAAATAGCAAGTTTCCTGGTTTCTACCGGGATAGTTGAAATTAATATTAGCTCAAAATTCAAGGAGCCAATACCTCTCCTTCGGGAGGAAGCTGCGGTCATTACCCTGCTTCCTCGCAAAATAGAAGTGCTGAAAGGGCTTGAGTAATTTCTCCACGGTATAAATCTCGACCATGTGTTACATTCGGTTGTGACGTGGACATTTAGGTAAATACAGTAAATTTAAACATCAAAATAGACAAATTTACCTAAAATCCTTCAAAATACAGGGTGCTCAGTAAAAAAAAACAGAAAAATTGTTCTCCCTGTTTTGAATAGCGTTCTTGAATATTCATGATGTAGAATCATCCTCTGTATCTTCGTAACTACTTAACTCTGTGGTTATGATTTCTGGAGCTGCTCAGTTGCACGTGCTCTCCTTGCGAGAAACCGCCTGGAAAGAGAACGTCTCTAAATTTTCCCACCAGTAGGACAGTCTTTTTTTTTTCATGGAATTATGGGAAATTAGGAATTTTTTTAAATTTTCGTGATCGCGAGATCAGTAAAGATTTTTGAGTAAGCTGTTACAATAAACGGGAGAATTTTGCTGAAAACAATGAAGTGACTACTGGATTATTATGCGATGTCTGTCCTTCAATATGGCAGCGAATACTGGAAAATTTTATCACAGATGAAGGAAATATTTGAAACAACAGAAATGTGGTTCTACAGAAGGATACTGAGGATACCTTGGACGGAATACGTAGCAATGTCGAGGTTTTGGATAGGATGGCCACAAAAGAAAAAAATGATACTTAACATCAGAAAAAGACAGCTGAAGTTTTCGGGACATGTAATGATGAAGGAAGGCTTGGAGAATCTGATACTCACAGTGTGGATAGGGGGAAAGTGACCGAACATATGAGCAACGACGAGTTTTTGGAGAGGATGAAAACGAAAAGGAAATTAATACTTAACATCAGGAAAAGACAGCTGAAGTTTCTGGGACATGTAATGAGGAATGTGGGCTTGGAGAATCTGATACTCACAGTGTGGATAGGGGGAAAGTGACCGAACATATGAGCAACGACGAGTTTTTGGAGAGGATGAAAACGAAAAGGAAACTAATACTTAACACCAGGAAAAGACAACTGACATGTAATGAGGAAGGAAGGCTTGGAGAACCTGATACTCACGGAACGGGTAGAGGGAAATAGGGACAAGAGAAAGCAGCGCACAACATACCTGATAGATTTGAACAGATGGATGGTGGAGCGGGGTTCGAGTGGAAAAGCTAGAGAAGGGTTAGTAAGAGCGACAAGGGATGGGGTGATGTGGAGAACCATGATCGCCTACGTCCTGAAGGGACACGACACGTAGGAGATTAAAAAGTTACAAGAAATTGGGTGTATCACAGAGAGTAATTTTGTATTTTTGGGGCTGATTGACTGTTCATTATCTTCCATCTCGAGTCTTCATACCAAGAGGGTGTCACGAATCTACAAACACGGTGAGGATGAGTGGCGAGGCTACGAAAAAGTTGAAAATCACAGTCTTAAAGATGAAAATTCGCAAATCACTTCAATCGGCTGTTAAATTTTATATTTAAATTTTATATTTAAATTGTGTTTAAATTATATTTAAATTATATTTAAATTATGTTTAAATTATATTTAAATTATATTTAAATTCTGTTTAAATTATATTTAAATTATATTAAAATTATATTTAAATTATGTTTAAATTATGTTTAAATTATATTTAAATTAACCACAAAATATTCGTTTGCTGCATCCGTTTTTTTTAAGAAAAAAAAAACAATTTTTTTTTTCCTCCTCCGACATTGGTTGTGACACTTAACAGCAAATTGCACTAAAGTTTTGCCCAAATAATGTGGGCTTATGTTTAAGCATGCGTGTTATTGTGAGTGTGCGTGTATGTGTGTACCTGCCTAGTGGCTGAGATAGTTGCGAATCTCCTGCTAGGGGAAAGTAATCGAAGGTCGATCAGAGATAAAAAAAAAAAACAAATTAAAAAACGTAGAATTCTAGTATTTCGAATGGTGATTTTCAAGACAGGCAGACGGATGGGACTTCTCTTGGAAGAGTGGCGCAACACAATCTTCCAACACGCTATATATTACCATTTCTCTTTGTGCCAGATTATACTAAGTTCCCTCAGCCCTTCTCCCATTATTTATCTCTCTCACACACACACACACACACACACACACACATACACACACACACACACACATATATATAAATTTGTTTTTTAATTAAAATTAATAAAAAAGCAAATTTAATTATATCATGCTCTACAATATTTGTTGTATTGAGCACTTTTATAAAAAAGAAAGTAAATGCCGGAGAACTCGGAATTGTAAAACTGTTGGTTCCCTTCACCTGGATTTATATATATATATATATATATATATATATATATATATGTGTGTGTGTGTGTGTGTGTGTGTGTGTGTGTGTGTATATAATTATAAATATCAATATATATATATATATATATGCAATTTGTTATATATATTATATTGTTTACATATTATATATGCGTGGTACTTATTTAAAAGCGCTCAATATCAGTGATAGAGCAGACATATTCATATAGATAGGTGTGAGTTTGTAACCCTGGGTTTCACGCTTTTGCGATCGTCAGACAAAAATCGCAAAAGCGTGAAACCCAGGGTTACAAACTCACAGCTATCTATATGAATATATATATATATATATGAAAAAGCGCATAGAGACCGTTAGTAGTCATAAAACATTGCTCAATGCATGAAACACTAACGGTGAGTAGCAAAATGCATATTTTGAAAAACTCTCAGAGTTAACCTGTAGAAAAGACAATATTTATAAATATAAGAGACAACGGGAAAACTGTTAGTTACCAACGCGTTTCAACCAATGTGGACTTTTCCAAGGCATTTCATTTTTTCATTTCGTGTTTTGCCTTGAAAAAGTCCACAATGTATGAAATGCGTTGGTAACTAATACTTTTCCCATTGTCTCTTATATTTTTAAAAATGTATATTACATTTTATTCTTCACATATTACATTTTATTGTTACATTATATATATATATATATATATATATATATATATATAAGAAAGAATATTAAAACGTTTTGAGATTGAAAATGTGTTTTTTTACGGTATTTGTTTATTTCTACTATTATATTTTATATTTCAGACCGTCCTCGGTCCTTCATCAGAAAAAAAAAAATTTTTTTTTTGTTTCTGATGAAGGACGGAGGACGGTCTGAAATATAAAATATAATAGTAGAAATAAACAAATACCGTAAAAAAAACACATTTTCAATCTCAAAACGTTTTAATATTCTTTCCTATACATATTAAGACAGTATACGTGGATCATCACTATGCTATATATATATATATATATATATATAGTAAAAAACCTAAAGAGCCAACAAACCTACCAAGGTTTCACCTTCCCTGAAGATCCGGTTAGGTGAAACCTTGGTAGGTTTGTTGGCTCTTTAGGTTATTTACTTTTTCTGCTCTGCTTACGTATTGAGCGCTTTTGTGTTATAGATTACTCGTTTCGGGCTTTTTCTTTGGGCTACGTACTTTGACTGACGGATGTGTGTTGTGGTGCGGTGGGTATCGATTCCGTAAAAATATTCAGAGTCTGCTGCTTTCTGCATCACGAGACGGACGCTTCTCGCGACGGACGCTTCTAGTTTAAATTTTTAAATTTTAAAATCATTTGTTTCTGATGAAAGACCGAGGCCCGTCTGAAATATCAAATATATATATATAATAATAGAAATTAAATAAGTACTTTTTTAAACTTACAACTTTTTAGTAGTTTTTCCTATACATATTAAGGTAGTATACGTGAATCATCATTATGCTATATATATATATATATATATATATATATATATATATATTCACTCTGGGTGTTGACTTCATTGTCCATTGTTATATTTATATACAGGATCTATCCATGATATTGAGCATTTTAATCCATAAATATAGCATACTTCAAAACTTCATTTTATCATATATATATATATATATATATATATATATATATATATATATATATATATATATGAATGTATATTGTTACGGAAAACCCCGAAGATTAACGAAATGGTTTTAACAACCGACATATTTTAATGTATTTGTTTGATCATTATTTTTAATCGATACTCGTATTTGAGTACACATTGTATTTTTAATCAAACAGTATATATATATATATATATATATATATATATATATATATGATATTTCAGACCGGCCTCGGCTTTTCATCAGAAACAAATTATTTTAAATTTTAAACTCATTTGTTTCTGATATATATATATATATATATATATATATATATATATATATATATATATTGCCCACCAAATATATACATCGACCACTATTTTATTAGTCCCAGGAGTCGATGTGCAATACTTGATATATATATATATATATATATATATGTGTGTGTGTGTGTGTGTGTGTGTGTGTGGAGAAAGAGAAATGAGAGAAAAAGAGAAAAAGTGATAGATAGATAGATAGATAGATAGATAGATAGATAGATAGATAGATAGATAGATTTTTCTTTGGCTATATTACGATATATTAACTTATATGAACGTCATGTTAGGTTGAGTCATAGATAATTTCTGTTGTTTTATCAATTTTAATTTAAAAAAAATCAAATGCTGTTACATTTTCTTGAATAATATATTCTCTATTATTGCAATGACTTATTGACAATTATCAGGCAGCTCTTCGATGTCTTTTGCGTATAAATTCTACACGTTTTGGGAGAAAAATTTATTGGACAACCTCTTAAACGTTGGTTTTCCTTTTTGAAATGATTTCCGATCAAAGCGTTTTCTCACGATCTAAAGTAAAAATCAATAAAGAAAGAAAGTAAAAATTTATAATAAATATTGTAAGTTAGAGAAGACAATGAGAGAAAAAGAAAGAAAATTTATAATAAATATTGTAAGAAAGAGAAGGAGACAGTAAGAAAAAAAAAAGAAAATGTGTAATTAATATTGTTAGAAAATTTTTTTAGTCAATCGATTGGTGCAATGTCAAATGAGTATAGTTGATGTGGTGGAACAGACCAATTGTGTTCCAAACGTTTTCTGTGTTATTCATGCTGGATGCAGCCTTGCGTTTTTTATGAGGGGTAATCTTTATCCTTTCATCTACTGTATACGTTTCTGCTACTGTAAAAAAAGAAAGAAAAAGAAAAAATAAGGCTCTTAATGCAGTCTAAATTTAACTTAATTGCTACGTATGATTGGTAGTTAAGCTGATCCATTTGTCATTACAAGTGGCTCTCCAAAACAAAAATTACTTCTGACTTATCTGAATATTTGGGAAAACATCCTTATTTGAAAACAACAGTTTTCTTTCAATGCTACGTCATGAGCCTCAATAACTTGGACAGTCATGACTCTCCACAGATTTCTTTCCTTTAAGAAAGATAAGTAAATTAAATATCTATTATGCAAAATAACTGTTCTTCACTCTCACTGGGCTATGGACTTATTGATTAAGTTTAGTTACAAAAACGTGCCTGAGATTTTACATGACAGAGATAGTATACACCGTGGATTAAAGGAAAAATGTTGTTTTTCATTACAAAGCCAGGTTACATGCAGAAAATACAACACAAGAAAACAAAATTGGAATTCAGTTGGCCTGTACAACCCACCAGACGCCACATTCATCTGATCTTGCATTAAATAATTATTTCTTTTTGATAGCTGCAAAACGCTTTGATGGGGGAGAACTTTGATTATTAAAAAGTCAGATTCAAGAGTTCGTCAATATCTGCAGAGTTTCACTGAAAGAATTCTCGAAGAGCTACCTGATGAATGACAAAAAATCATTTCAAATAATGGCAAATATATAATCGACTTAAAAGTACTTTATTTTTTAAGGAATAAAGTTGATAAACAAAAAAGAAAATTATTTTTGATTGCCTCTAATATAAATCTGGTATAACTATTGGAAAAAAAGTTGAGAGATAATTAGAAAGAAAGAAAGAAAGAAAGAAAAAGAAAGAAAAAGAAAAAGAAAAAGTTGGCATAAATGTTGTAAAAGCAAGCAAGAAAGAAAGACAGAAAAAAGAACAATGGCATAAATATTGTAAGACATAGAAAGAAAGAAAGAAAGAAAGAAAGAAAGAAAGAAAGAAAGAAAAAGAAAAATGGCATAAATATTGTAAGACAAAGAAAGAAAGAAAGAAAGAAAGAATAAAAAAGAACAATGGCAGAAATATTGTAAGACAAAGAAAGAAAGAAAGAAAGAAAGAAAGAAAGAAAGAATAAAAAAGAACAATGACAGAAATATTGTAAGACAAAGAAAGAAAGAAAGAAAGAAAGAAAGAAAGAAAGAATAAAAAAGAACAATGGCAGAAATATTGTAAGACAAAGAAAGAAAGAAAGAAAGAAAGAAAGAAAGAAAAAGAAAAATGGCATAAATATTGTAAGACAAAGAAAGAAAGAAAGAAAGAAAGAAAGAATAAAAATGAACAATGGCATAAATATTGTAAGACAAAGAAAGAACGATTGAAAGAAAGAAAGAAAGAAAGAAAGAAAGAAAGAAAGAAAGAAAGAAAGAAAGAAAAAGAAAAATGGCATAAATATTGTAAGACAAAGAAAGAAAGAAAGAAAGAAAGAAAGAAAGAAAGAATAAAAAAGAACAATGGCAGAAATATTGTAAGACAAAGAAAGAAAGAAAGAAAGAAAGAAAGAAAGAAAAAGAAAAATGGCATAAATATTGTAAGACAAAGAAAGAAAGAAAGAAAGAAAGAAAGAATAAAAATGAACAATGGCATAAATATTGTAAGACAAAGAAAGAACGATTGAAAGAAAGAAAGAAAGAAAGAAAGAAAGAAAGAAAGAAAGAAAGAAAGAAAGAAAAAGAAAAATGGCATAAATATTGTAAGACAAAGAAAGAAAGAAAGAAAGAAAGAAAGAAAGAAAGAATAAAAATGAACAATGGCATAAATATTGTAAGACAAAGAAAGAACGATTGAAAGAAAGAAAGAAAGAAAGAAAACGTTTGGCATAGCTATTGTAAATATTGCAAGGCAAGAGAGCGTTTTGGTGATTTCTGCTGTACCCTGTAAATCGATTCAAAACTTTATGCGTACATCAAAGGTTTTCGAAAATAAATTGTCTTTGTTTACGAAAACAGAGCAGATATGAATATTAAGAAAAATCAGGAATCGGTTAAGACACGTAAGATCAATTAACGGTTTCCCCTAGGTTTATTTTCCTAAGAATATTTCTTGAATATTCAAGCCGGACGATAAATATAAATACGCTGTTTAATTATATATATATATACTTAAATACGAATATATATATATATATATATATATATATATATATATATATATATATATATATATATATACTTAAATACGAATATCCATTAAAAATAATGTTCAAACAAATAAATTAAAAATATGTCGGAGATAATCTATCTATTTCATAAAAATATGTATGTAGTCACCCGCAGACAGATCTGTTTCGCAGCTCTTCAATACGGTTAGCCATCCGATTGCTTCTAGCCAGGATTGAAACCAGACCAAATTGTCATCAGTCGGCGATTCTACCTCTAAGCTATGTTAGAGGAAAGCGGACTTTAGCGTGTTAAATACAATGCAAACATACGCCAGTAGCCGAGAGTGTTCTAATTCATTACAGAATGAATGATGCGTATATATATATATATATATATATATATATATATATATATATATACGGTGTAATGGAATAATTGGCTAAATTAAGAAAAACGAAAATAGCACTGACATCTCAGTTTAACAGACATATTTACCAAAAGTACACAAAAATTTCTTGAAATACTAAAAAGTAAATTTGTTCTATAAAATCGATATTGGCTTCAACCACTTCCTCCAGACGACTTCGGAATCTCCTGCATCTCTTCTGGATGGTCTCCTTGTTTAAGTTAATGAATGCTGCCATAATCCTTGACATCAGTTCATCTTTGGTGTAATGAGGAGTTTTGTTGGTCTCTCAACTGAGCCCAACACAAAATAATCAAAGGAATTGCAGTGTAGGGGGTTAGGTGACCAGATGCAAGGGGTAATGTTGTCGCAAAAATTGTCTAACTGCCATGTCTAGGTTCTCCAAATTATATGACAGGGTGAAGAGTCCTGTTGCCAGACATAGGGTCTTTCAACAGCCACCCTCTTGACCCAGGGTAACATTACCTCAAACGCTCAAAACTTTTTTAAAAATTGAAAAAAATGAAATGTTCCTGTTGTAGTTTCCGGAACTAATATCAAGCAGTGAAGCATGATGTTCCCAAATTTTGGGCGGAGTGAATTGCATCGTGGGTGCTCTTTTTCTCACAGACTCTGTCCATTTAAACTCTGCAGTCAACAAAATCAAAAACAAACAACGCTAATATACTAAATTACAAATATAAAATGGCGAAAATTTACCCATTGCGCCCTGTATATGTGAATGATAAGATAATGAAAAAAAAAAAAGAAACCTTTATCCATCTAACATGTTTCACTTTTAGTAAAATTTCATCAGAGAATGAAATATGGAGAAAAAGAAGAAAAATAATTCTGATAGTTTTACTTTTGTAATGTTTGATTTTCATTGGATAACCAGGATTAGACTAAAAAAACGCCAGTCCAATTTGTGGCATTCGGAATTAAAAAGAGAGAAACCGCGCGTCCATCCAAAGTTTCCTGAAAATAAATAAAAATAAAGGATTCCATGCCAATGTGAAAAACTGCAAATTATTGCTTTGAGTGTATCTGTATATAATAATTCTAGTTTATCTGTGTAGAATTCAGATAATAATGGTTATTCTTGTGTGTGTGTAATAGATAGATAGATAGATAGATAGATAGATAGATAGATAGATAGATAGATAGATAGGAACAGTCTGAGATAGATAGATAGATAGATAGATAGATAGATAGATAGATAGATAATGACCTGAATGAGATAGATAGATAGATAGATAGATAGATAGATAGATAGATAGATAGATAGATAGATAATGACCTGAATGAGATAGATAGATAGATAGATAGATAGATAGATAGATAGATAGATAGATGATGATGAATAGATAGATAGATAGATAGATAGATAGATAGATAGATAGATAGATAGATAATGAGATAGATAGATAGATAGATAGATAGATAGATAGATAGATAGATAGATAGATAGATAGGAACAGTCTGAGATAGATAGATAGATAGATAGATAGATAGATAGATAGATAGATAGATAGATAGATAGATAAAAGATAAAAGAAAAGGAAGAGAAGAGACTATAAATGTAGGGAAGAGAAAGAGAGCAGGCAGAGAGGATTTAAAGCGAGCGAGCGAGAGAGAGAGAGAGAGAGAGAGAGAGAGTATGTGTGTGTGTGTGTGTGTGTGTGATTTATATTTCTTTCTTCTTGTTGCCTATATTTTATCCTCTGTCGAAACTTTAATAAAAGCGAAACACTTTAGGTTGATAAACGTTTTTTATTTGTTCTTTATCCTATTAATCTGTTGGATTCCTATCTATATTTGATCCTACATCATATATATATATATATATATATATATATATATATATATATATATATACAAAGAATCTCAAGCTAGCCAAAACCTACCGCGGCTAGCTTGAGATTCTTTGTGTGTCTTTGCTCTACTTTTGCATTTCGTTTGTACTTTGTATCGAGCACTTTTTCTTTCTTTTTTTTGTGGTTGGTTCCGTTTGGGGTTTTTTTTCTTTACTGCGGAGTATCGTATGTCTTGTCCTTATTCCGCGGATTTCTTTTTTTTCTCCCCTCTTATCCAACGCCTTAGTGCACCGGATTGTAACGGAATTAGGTTCTGTTTGTTAATGGTTTTTCTTAAGATTTATCTTAGTATAAATTTAAAACTTAAATATTTGCAGAGTCTATTTAGTTATTATTTTGAATATATATATATATATATATATATATATATATATATATATATATATATATATATATGCTTAAATAAATAAGACAAGAGAAAAACTTTATTTTCTTCGCCTACGCATTTCGTTCTGTGACGGACTTTATCAAGGCAAAGAGTTGAAATGAATTTTATTTTAAATAAATTATCTATAAACAAGAAATTGTTAACTACTAGTAAAACGCGCATAAATTTATACGATTAACTGAAATTATTAAATATTTAAACGCTAGAACAATTAACCTTCAAACATGAACTATGGCGTTTTTATTTGTGTGTGTTGAGGGGTTTTATATACCACGAGACGACAACTGACTTGTGGGGTGAAATTTGTTAGACGTAACTGTTTCGAAAGTTTTGTACGAAAGTTTGTCCTCGAATGAAATTACAAATCCCCGTGACTGAGTGTTTCAACTATTGATCACGCTAGGATTGTACCCTCTCTTGATTGTACCCTCTCTAGATTGTACCCTATCTTGATTGTACCCTCTCTTGATCACGCTAGGATTGTACTCTCTCTTGATTGTATCCTCTCTTGATCACGCTAGGATTGTACTCTCTCTTGATTGTACCCTCTCTTGATTGTACCCTCTCTTGATTGTACCCTCTCTTGATTGTACCCTCTATTGATTACGCTAGGATTGTACCCTCTCTTGATTGTACCGTACCCTCTCTTGATTGTACCCTCTCTTGATCACGCTAGGATTGTACTCTCTCTTGATTGTACCCTCTCTTGATTGTACCCTCTATTGATCACTCTAGGATTGTACCCTCTCTTGTTGTTGCCCTCCCTTTCTTGATTGTACCCTCTATTGATCAGCTAGGATTGTACCCTCTCTTGATTGTACCGTACCCTCTCTTGATTGTACCCTCTCTTGATCACGCTAGGATTGTACTCTCTCTTGATTGTATCCTCTCTTGATTGTACCCTCTATTGATCACTCTAGGATTGTACCCTCTCTTGATTGTACCCTCTCTTGATTGTACCCTCTATTGATCACGCTAGGATTGTACCCTCTCTTGATTGTACCGTACCCTCTCTTGATTGTACCCTCTCTTGATCACGCTAGGATTGTACTCTCTCTTGATTGTATCCTCTCTTGATCACGCTAGGATTGTACTCTCTCTTGATTGTACCCTCTCTTGATTGTACCCTTTATTGATCACTCTAGGATTGTACCCTCTCTTGATTGTACCCTCTCTTGATTGTACCCTCTATTGATTACGCTAGGATTGTACCCTCTCTTGATTGTACCGTACCCTCTCTTGATTGTACCCTCTCTTGATTACGCTAGGATTGTACTCTCTCTTGATTGTATCCTCTCTTGATCACGCTAGGATTGTACTCTCTCTTGATTGTACCCTCTCTTGATTGTACCCTCTCTTGATCACGCTAGGATTGTACTCTCTCTTGATTGTATCCTCTCTTGATCACGCTAGGATTGTACTCTCTCTTGATTGTACCCTCTCTTGATTGTACCCTCTCTTGATTGTACCCTCTATTGATCACGCTAGGATTGTACTCTCTCTTGATTGTACCCTCTCTGTTATGGTGTCAGCAAAACCGATTTTTCTATCTACACAAGTGGAGGGACAAACATGAAAACTAGTTGCCAACCACCAAACTTTCTTAATTACGTTGATGAACAAATTAGACGAGCTATTAGAAATATTCACATAACCCCCACCAAAAAAAAAAACAAAAAAAAAACCCCCATAATACTTCATCAAATAGCCCAAAGCTTATTAGCCATTTATCTCGTAATCAAAGGCATTCTAGCTATAAACAAGATGAAAGACATCCTAAAACACTCATAGATACTATTATACACCCCACTGATCCCAGTTAACAAAATAAAACTAACCATATACTAAAATAAATTTAATACAACCAACTTACTCATCCGCAATAATTCTTCCCTTACAATTAACGTTTCTAGAACGTTTACATTACATATGAGTGATTCATTATCAATTACACAACATTTAAATGATTATTCCTGTCCACATTCACGATTTAGGGAAATATTAATTGACAATACATGCATGCTCCACCATGAAATTAATCAAGAAAAACTTCAAATTCTCGTAGCCATCTTTATCAAAAAATTGAAACCGACACTAAACAAAATTAATGAGTATTGTAAGAATGTTCTAAAATGCCTCTAACTGTAAGTCTTTATAATGGCTAAGTTCTAATTCAATAGTTTAAAACATGTATATTGCAATTTTATAGATATTAAAACTAAGTTATCTCCCCTACACCTTATAATTTTCAAATCGCGTCGCGCGTTTCTACGCATACCTTCAAAAACTCGTAACGGTTAAACCATGGTAATTTTTCATAACGTACAACTTTTCTTAACAAACACTACACAACAATTACGTTTTAACAAACAACCATATTGAAGATGATCTTGGACAAGATTGAAAGTACTTGTGACTGTGGTGATGTTAATAAAATAATGCTTGATGTAAAACAACGCTATAAATTATATACTAAATATACCCTTTGTTTCCTCATGTATATATATTACTTCAAACAAACGTTATTTTTAGTGGATACCTGTATTTGACTAGAATCTTCGTTTATTTTAAACAGCATTTATTTCATCTACCCGCCTGTGTACCCCAAGAAAACATAACAAAGTAAAAGACAACAAATACATTTTCTTTATTAAGTTTTCACACACACACACACACACACACACACACACACACACACACACACACACACACACACACACATATACATATATATATATATATATATATATATATACAAAAATATTTTTATAGGTACAAAATTTAATTAAGGAAATAAAAGTATGTAGCTTAATATTACTAGATATTCTAAAAACAAAGCAACCGGTTTCGATCCCGCTATTCAGGTTTCATCGGGAGATTCCAACTTTGAATAAAATAAACCATAAAATAAGTCATGGAACCTAAAAAACCACAAACGTAGGAAAAAAACTATGAAGGGAAAACAAAGAACTAGAGACAAATGATAACGAGTCCCAACAAACATTCACGCTCTTTAAACAGAGGTTTAGGGGACCCGATATAAAAAGCATATATATATATATATATATATATATATATATATATATAAATCCAGGTGAAGAGGACTGAAGCTTTTACTATTTTGAGTGCCCCGGCATTTATTTTATAGTGAACAGTGCTCAATATAATAATTATTATAGAGCTTAATATAATCATATAGTTATGAATTAATTGTACATTGCGACACGGAAATTTCTATGTTTCGAGATAGATTCTCTTCATCAGGCAATGTTGGATGTTGGTTGTGAAAATGATTTACGTTCACATGCCTGATGAAGAGAATCTATCTCGAAATATAGAAGTTTCCGTGTCGCAATGTACAATTAATTCATAATTATATATATATATATATATATATATATATATATATATATATATATATGCGGGTCTGTCCTGTGGTTGAGTTAGTTACATATTTACTATAGCTTGTCGTTATGCATTAAGCATCTACGCATGTTTTTTTATTCGCAATATTGGTAATTGACGCAGCACCATCTTCCTATACGTATATACATCCCTCAGTCCCCATTTAATAAACAATTAAAAAAATAGGTTATAACGTAGGGTGGGGGAATTCTGGATGCTAACTTCTCAAATCCAACGATGATTAATAACTTGTCTGTCCTGAAGAGATCCATTATCGAACACTCGATTTTGTATTTTAATTCTTACCGCCAAATATTGTGTCCAATTTTTCTTGATTGATTTTGATTCAATCAAGTTCTTTTTTCTTGCATTGTTTTAATTTTAATGTTTGATTTTATGAACTTTTTAAATGTTATCCGCACTTGAAAATGCTTGTTATTTTTGTGTTGTTTTTTTGTTTTTGTTTTATTTAAAAAAAAAAAATCGAAAATGCTTTTTGATTGTATATTTTAATAATCAATATTTCTCTTCTTCTCTTACTTCTTCTTCTTCTCAAAGAATGATCGGAAAAAAATCGTAGCAAAAAAGAAAAAAAAAATTAAATTAATTTGATCTCGTTCGGAATGTAACGTTCAAAAATTGCAGCAGTGAGGTGGGTGGCTAAAAATTTTCGGTTAACCCACTTCATAAAAATATATTTATGTGAGATACTAAGTTATTTTTTCAGTTTGACACACTTCCTAAAATACAAGATGCGGCAGAAATATCTCCTACATATATCTCCCACGTAATGGAAAAACAAGGCGCAGCAAAAATACCTCCCGTATTTTAAACTCTTACCTGTGTGGTGCTAGTAAACCTAAGCGAGAAGCAGTCATGTCTTCGTCTAACTAATGTCTTACCATTAGGTAGGAAGTGATTGTGGAAGGTATTTCTGCCGCATCTAGTATATACAATGGAAGTTGTAAAGAAAATCGTTCACGTGTAACAAAATTTACATTTCATTTAAGCGACTTTATCATAATGTCGACGGTTATATCGTGTTGAATACACCGGTTCCCATCCGATCACCGAAGTTAAGCAACATCGCGCCTGGTCAGTACTTAAATGGGTGACCATATGGGAATGCAAGGTGCTGTAAACGTAAGGACCAAGAATGGTCCACCGGTTCTCCAGGTTTGGGGTTTGGGGTTTGGGGTTTGTGTGCAGGGCTAACAACCTTCCCCCGTAAAAAAAAACAGTTTGTTACAGAAACAGCAACAAAAAGTTGCTGCCCTATGCACCATATGGGTGTGATGGATAAATGATGATGATGATGATTGCTGCCCTATGCACCATCTGGGTGTGATGGATAAATGATGATGATCATGATGATGATGATTGCTGCCCTATGCACCATCTGGGTGTGATGGATAAATGATGATGATGATGATGATTGCTGCCCTATGCACCATCTGGGTGTGATGGATAAATGATGATGATGATGATGATGATGATGATTGCTGCCCTATGCACCATCTGGGTGTGATGGATAAATGATGATGATGATGATGATGATGATTGTGCCCTATGCACCATCTGGGTGTGA
>JBBBDQ010001084.1:3335000-3835000 GCA_037127315.1 Ascarosepion bandense | reverse complement strand
CAACAATCAGATTCTAATTATAACGGTGAATGTGGACACCACGCTGTTCGTAATCATGTCGTTTCTATTCTTCCTTGAATATTGTTATTTTCTTTTCGGATTACGTAACAAGCACTAACACATTGAAATATGATCACTATTATCGGAGTAAACGCAAATGCAACCCATAATATTATTGTTTTCACGGTTAGTGTGGTTCAAGACTCGTATAGCGGGGTTATCTATTCTTTTTCTGTTAGTAGTGGATGTCCGTTCTAGTGAAGGGTAGTAGTATATTGCTGAAGATTAATGAAATTTGGCCTTGTGGTAGATAGCCCACTATAAGTCATAAAATGATTACAAATCAAGAAAGGCAATTTGAGTAGAAAAATAACATTTTATAACTTACACATATCAATTAATGTTTTTACAATTGAAGTAATAGCTTGAAGTATAGGTCCAACGGAGTTAAAATGTTCATGGCAATAAAATGCTGAAAGAGAATTAATGCTTAGGAATGCAAGAGCGTGTAAGTAAGGAATGTTTTTGATGTATTCGCTCCTTAGATCAGTAAGTAGTTTTTGAGGCATGGAAGAAGGAAATATAGGTGCAGGGAGGTGAGCATAGTAGCCGCTTGACTTAGGTCAAGGAAGGTATTAATTACTCTCTTCTCCTCGAGTCGGTCTACCTGTCGATGCTTTCTGTATCCGCTTTTTATATCTTCTTTTTGGATCGCAGCAGCACATTTGGGATTTCACACTTGTATTTGGTTCTGGGCTTCCCATTGGCTGATAAATAAAATTCGCGAACTGGAAATTTAATATTTAATTAATTTTTATTTTTCAACCGGAACATCTGCGCGAGGCCAGCTGCGCACCGACGACTTTTGGGCATTTGCTTTTTGTTCGTGAAAGTGCGAACATCCGGTCCCTCGCTTTTGCTCGGTCGGTATCACCACACTTGTCAACATGATTTTTGGTGTCAATAAACAAAACACGTTTGTTAGCTAATTTGACGGTGCTGATTCCGAAAATGACCTGAGGTATTTATAATTGGCTACCGTTTTTGCTATACTGAAATTGCTCACTTTTGGAATAAAGATCAATTTACGATCTTAGCTGATCACAACATTTAGTTAATGAAGGTCGTAGAAACCCATCAATTTTCAGGTAGGTCGAGCAATTTATGTGAGCCCCAGAAATAAACTATTTTTTATTTTAAAAAAAATATTTTTGAGTCAAAAATTTAAAAATAGAACTACCAAATTTTTCTAATTTACCGCCAAAATTCAAATTATTTGATAAACTTTATCAGTAATACACTTTATCAGTAATACGCTAATATATAATTTTTTTTACATAGACATCTAGACTCATTTCTGGATAATTGCGGCGATGTGATTGATGATGAAAAAGAACGATTCCATCAGGATATCAAAACAATGAAAGGGCGCTACCGGAGATGAAGGTACAAATGAATGATGTTTGACTACTTCTGGAGTATCAAAAGGAACTTAAATAACATTGAACATGACAGACAATCAAAAAAGAGAAAATTTTTACCATGTTCACGAAAGTTTTGTTTCTGCTGTCAGTTTATTAAATTATTTGATAAAATTACTTGTTTGTCTTGGTATATTCAATCCTGTTATTTTTTAAGATTTAGGTTCTGGTTGTTATTAAAAAATTGTATCTCTCAACACGCAGATCAATATTTGTTGGTTTAGATACGAATTGAAAGGTTTCTACGATTTTACTTTGAGAAATACTGCCATCGGTCAATATCATAAATACAGAAAACAAATGAAAAAATTGCCTTTATTTTTTTTTTTTAAATTGAGATATTTCCGTACCACAAAAACGGTCAACATTTATCAATCATACCCAAGGGTGCATAGGGCAGCAACTTTTTGTTGCTGTTTCTGTTTTTTACGGGGCAAGGTTGTTAGCCCTGCACCCAACCCCAAAACCTGGAGGACCGGTGGACCATTCTCAAAAACGGTAGCTAACCAAAAAAGTAAAATAATTTTACGATTCAGTGCCCTCATATTAGCTAAATGATGTTTGGTCTCTCGACACCATTTCAATTTTTTTGTTGATCAGTGTTATTAGTAATTCATTTCTTTTAGTCTTTCAAAGTCGACATCATTTTCTTTTAAGCGTTTGCAACAAACACACATCAGTTAAATACTTATTGCTACGGTGAAGTGTGGATGCCGACCCCATACTGGGATTAAACTTTTCGCTTCTTTTCTACTTTCAATAATGATATATTCTTTCCAGCAGTGACACATACTTTCCCCATCTGTGCACAAGCTTCCGTATTCCCTCAGCGTCAAAATCTTTGGACTAATGTCTCAGCCAATCGCTCACTTTTGACTTCATCGTCACTTTCAAACTTCGTGCCTCTCGTGAACGCTTTCAAGGGACCAAACAGGTGAAAGTCTGAAGGGGTAAGGTCTGGGCTGTAATGGGGAGGAGGGATCAATTCCCAGCTCGTTGATGGTCTGCAACGTTTGGGCTGCTGTGCGATGCCTTGCAACCCCCTTTCGAATAGGCCAGGTCATCATGGACAATTTTGTGTACTGTCCCAACAGATGAGCCCAAATTCCTTGCAATGTCATCCATTGTCACCCTTCTGTCAGACTGAATGAGGTCATTGACTGATTCGATCACCTTAGAAGACCTGACATCTGTAAGCCTCACAGGCCTGTCTTCATCCTCAACACTGCTCTGTCCTTCTTTATATAGTTTAACCTGCTCTTAGACATATGTTGGCTGAAATATGTGGCACCATACACGGTTGACATTCTGCTATGACTTTCAACCGGTTTACACCCTCCAGCTCGTTGATGGTCTGCACCGTTTAGGCTGCTGTATGAGGCCTTGCATTGTCTTGATGCAAGACGACTCCATGTGACTGGTGACCCCTGCGTTTGTTCAACAGATAGGCTTAAAGTCCTTGCAATGTCATCCATTGTCACCCTTCGGTCAGACTGAATGAGGTCATTGACTGATTCGATCACCTCAGGAGATCTCACTTCTGTAGGCCTCCCAGGCCTGTCTTCATCCTCAACAGAGCTCCGTCCTTCTTTAAACAATTTAGCCCTCTTATAGATATTTTTTGGCTGAAACATATGGCACCATACACAGTTGACATACTCCTTATGAATTTCAACTGGTTTGCACCCTTCAGCAACCAAAAACTTGATAACTGACCTCTGTTCAATCCGGGGGCATGTTTCTTGGTCGGCCATCTTTGTTAATCTCCAAAACTCTCAAAGTTTTTTTTTTCAATCTGCAAAAAAAAAAAAAAAAAAAAAAAATTAAATCCCTTAAAAAAAAAGTAAAGGAAAATCTTTTTTAAAAAAGTAAGCTTCTATCTGTATTAGAAGTCCTTATATCGAAACATTCGTCTTATTTATTGAATGACCCTCGTAGAAGTCGTTATACCGAAAAATTCACATTATTTATTGAATGACCCTCGTAGAAGTCCTTATACCGAAAAATTAACCTTATTTAATCAATGACCCTCGTAGAAGTCCTTATGCCGAAAAATTAACATTATTTTTTGAATGACCCTCGTAGAAGTCCTTATCCCGAAAGATTCATCTTATTTAATCAATGACCCTCGTAGAAGTCATTATACCGAAAAATTCACATTATTTTTTGAATGACCCTCGTATTAAACTAGCAAAATTCAAGTGAAACTCTCTTACGATTTCTTGCTTCCCTGTCAACTACAATCTTCAATAATTTAAATGCAACATCAATCACCATCTTCTGTCTTTTTAATTCTGTTCTTTTATTGTCCTTTTTCCTCTTTTCTTTTCACTAAAGTCTTCCCCTTCTTTGTCACACCCTGTAACTTCCTGGGTCCAAGTGGCATTATCGCCTTGCTCGAGGTGAAATGATTCCAAAAAATGATAATTTTACCCTTAGCAGAATTCATTTTCTCCATAATTAGAGATTATTTCAACAACGAATAAAAATATTTATTATTACTGCTAATAATAACGATCATGTTCTTGACAAATAAATGTAAATCATTATTTTTAGCCATCCTCACTCACCAAATGCAACGCTATTTCCGAACGACTTTACAGAATAAAAGTGCTACTACCAATAATCAGACCATATATATAGATCACAACCACGTACCAACAAATTCTAGTAGGATCTCGTTATCCGCTGTATATAGGCTCCGTTGGTGATTAATTCGCGGATAATCGCGAAATACATCACGACCGATATTTTTGGGTTGAGCGCTATTTTGCTAAACATCTTAAACCCATTTAATAATATAGGGGACGTAACTCCCCCGTACCACTAAAAATATATTTTACATACGTGGCAAACTGATTTTAAAAAGAAATTGGAGATTAATTAGATCAAAAACAGTTCAGTAGTTAATGAACGATAATTAATTTTTTTTTCTTTTTTGGTATTTTTTTCAGAATTTTAGTGATTTTGAGGACCTTTTTAAATTGATTCCTTTTTTTCATATTTTCAAAATATTGCTATTATTATTAAAGACTTATGTTATATCTATATATTGTTGTTGTTTGTTTATATTTTGTTTCTTTAAATGTATTTTTTCAAAGTAGTTTTAATAAAATAAATTTTTTGAACAGAAACCTTTTAATGGTTTGGTTGGACTAACTGTGGATAGATGAAACTGTCTTGTAGATCGTGAGGTCACTCTGTATCATAAAAAACTACACACACGCCCAAATGCATGTATACACTTGGCTTTACACAACGTTCTTCGGCAACGAACTGAACGCTCTCGGCTGCTGGCGGGGTTTTACATTCTGTAAATAAGATTCCATAAAATGTCTTTCTCTGACGTGCTCCGATATCTTAGAGGTAAAATCTTCGACTGATGAAAAATCAGTCAAGTTTCAAACCCGGCTTAAAGCAACCGATTATCTAGCCTCACTGATAATCAGTGATACAACGAAACGAGTGGATGATTATATACTGAAATATACTTTTTCGAAATTGTTTTTGATTGATAAACGTTTTAAGTTAACAAGATTTGCTAGTGGAGCCAACCGCCGATAGATAAAACAGGGTGGACGATTGAGATGTTAGTCAGTCAGTTAAGTGGCATACGTGATGCACGCTTGGGCGATCATGTCTCGAAAGAGACATGACTGACTTAGTAGAAGATTATCCCGAACTAGGTTGCCATTGCTTTTTGCGGTAGATTGGTTTCCAGCCAAGGCTATAGAACCTAATCTGCCCTGTTATTTAACCCATAACTGGAGGAAAGAGACGGATTAATACCTTTCCCAAAGGTATTTACGCGTAAGTGAATGCAAGTGTAAGTGAGATGCCAAATCCAGCCTACATACATTGTATGTATATATATTACATATACAAGATTTGCAAATGCACATTTGGTAGAACCAAGTTTTGGAAGTTGGTAAAAAATACATATATATTTGTGTGCGTGAGTGAGTATTCAGTCAGTCATATTTTTGAGTGCATTCTGATTTCTTTTAAGAATTCGAGTATCCTGCTTGGTCTTGTTTCCATAAATAGTTTTTTCAAACTACTTGGTTTGGTAATACTTCTTTCGCACCGCTGGGGAATACCAGGTACTGTAAGCATTTAATGACAGATGTGCGTTGTGGTGCAGTGGATATTGGCTCGGAAAGAGAAATCGGTGAGGCGAGTTCGAATTCCAGTTGAATACCCTGCATTCACTTAAGCACTTGGGAAAGGTATTAATTCGTCCCTTCCCTCCAGTTATGGGTTAAATAACAGGATAGGACTTGGGGACCCTCCCCTTAAAAACAAATCCCAATGAATCTTGATACTCGAAAAAAAAAGTATTACTAGACACAAAACTTATATAAAAAAAACAATAAATTGTTGAAAAAAAAAGGTATTACCAGCAATAAATAAAATAAACTTTAGTTGGCAATAAATGACCCGCCGAGGTGTTGATATGCCATAAAAACAAAACAACCAACCAACAAACTTCTTTCGCACTCTATTTAAGTTTGTATACTCTAGAGGATAATCTAAAAAAAATAATTAATATAAAATATTGAATACATAAAATAGAGAGCTTAGTGGACATTATCTATCGCAATATGATATACAGAGAAGAAAACTCAACATATAATTGAAAGCTTGTAAATCCGGATTTATTTCGGCAGACTTATAAAACATGTCTGTCTCGTCAGTCGCGAAAAATCAAATAGTTTTATTTAATTCAGAATATAAGAAAGATATAGGTTAGCACAGAAAAGTTGATGTTTGGTGAAGGGTAGAGAAATATACAGTTTAGCATTAACATATAGCGATCATACCGGAAATATCACTAAAATAAACACACACACACACACACATACATATACAAAAATAAAAGGAAAACAATTTATATACAAAAACAATACAAGAGAATAGCTATAACCATACACAACACGAACGCACACAAATACACATCTAAGAGGCCTATATATGCACACAGTATCTGGAGCAGGATTTTTCCCCCTTTTGTTTGAGGAACCCCGCCCTGGATGACTTCCACTGTTTTCGTGTCCGTCATTACAAGGGATGTGACGTACTCTCCACGTTTGGCAATGCTGGTTGGCGAAGACTATTTAAACCATAATTGTTTTACTTGTGTAGGTGGCCGTTGGCTCATAGGATCTCTTCCGCAGGTCTTCTTTTTTTTTTTGGTCCTGCATGGTGTCTACACTACCCTCCTTACCGAGCTAGCACCCAGAGGGGACGCCGGTTTAGTGGCCGACGAACCGACCCGTGGCAGGTAGTATTGGGTTATGTGGCATCAGTACCAGACATAGTCTGACCTGACCTGAAGCTTACAGCACCTAGCGGTCACCCATCTAAGTACTGATTAGGCTCAACTTTAAGTTCTGTGATCGTACGATAACCGGTGTTTCATCGTGAAGTAGACGATACACTCAATATGCACAAATCTAAAATAACCATCATTTAGTTAACTACCATACGTGATACACACTGAGGCGATCAGGTTACGAAAGAGATATGACTGACTGAGCAGAAAATTATCACGCAGTAGATTGCCATTGCTTTTTGCGGTAGACTGGTTGTTAGCCAAGGCTATAGAACCCAATCTG
The DNA here is from genome assembly GCA_037127315.1 of Ascarosepion bandense. NCBI lineage: Eukaryota > Metazoa > Mollusca > Cephalopoda > Sepiida > Sepiidae > Ascarosepion > Ascarosepion bandense. The sequence goes on along the minus strand of JBBBDQ010001084.1, from coordinate 3,827,901 downwards.
TCCTATTATTTGACTCATACCTAGAGAAGGAAGAGATGTATTATATTATAAATAGTAATTAGTGGGGGATCAGTTTATTACTTCATAACAATAGAAAACCGATCCCCAACTTTTATGACCATTAGAAGCCTTAATCATTATTCCAACTATTATAGTCAGTCAGTCAGTTAAGTGTCATACGGGATACACGCTTAGGGCGATTATGTCTCGAAAGAGACATGACTGACTGGGCAGAAGATTATCCCGCAGTAGGCTGCCATTACTTTCTGTAGTAGACTGGTTGCCAGCCAAGGCTATAGAACCCAATCTCTTTTGTTATTTAATCCATAACTGGGGGGAAAGATGCATTAATACCTTTCTCAAGCGTATTTGCGTGTAAGTGAATACTAGAAATTAAACTGAAATTCGAACTCGGCTTCCCGATTTCTCGTGCCGAGCCGATATCCACTGCACCACTGCGCACATCCTATATAACCATATATAGACAAAAAAGCAGAAATTACAAATAAAACGTAAAAACAAGAAAATGAGCATATATAGCCAAATATAATTAACAATCACAAATAATTTTAAAAGATAATAATATATTAAAAGAATAAAAATATTCACAATAGAAAACAGCTGAATTTGCTAGAAAACTTTTATACTAGTAAGGAAAGAGGTCCAATCCTACTAAACAGGTAATTTAAATCTGTTTTTGTGTCGGCATTTAAAATATTACCTGTTTAGTAAGGATTGTTTTTTTTTTCTATCGTTATTAGTTATTTCCCCTATCCATGTGCATCCACGCGAGAGAAACTATCCACTACTTAAGTGGAAACCTTGGTCATACCTGGCAACAAGTTAACATTGCTTTTTAACTTTGCGGCAATTTGGTCGTAGCATAAATTGGGGGCTCGTGGCCGAATTCTCTCACAGCGAAGATACACGGACATCAATAGTTTAAAAAGGCACTCTTAGAAACTTTTCTAATAGAACCATCTCAGGTCCAGCTAAATAAATTGCAAAAAAGATGAGATATTAGAGATAATGAAACAGATAGAGTCGGACGTTAGAAAGGCAATGAGGAAGACAAGTTTGGTTATTCTGATAACAGAATAGGATCGGTAGATAATAACGTATTCGAGGAAGAAGTATTTAGCCAGATACCGGACCTAAAGGAAATGTCCCAGACCTAAACTGAACTAGAGATGGCCAGGATAACTGCTAGAAATAAAGAAAGAAAGCACGCATAAAAGAAGAGACCAGACTTAAAAAATTGGAAAGTAGTCAAAGGCAAGGCACCGAGAATTCGACCTGACCAAACAAATTAGGCATGTGTCTAAGTTGCAGGAAGATAAAATAGAGAATTACTTCTCGTACTTAGAAAGGACACCAGTAAATTTGAATGGCCTAGAAATGCGTGGCTGATGTTGGTGCAAACCGTCTAATGAGTAAAAACCCAGACGACGTATGCAAATCTATCAGTAGAGGATTGTGCAGATTATGACTTACCGAGCAATGATGAGGTTTTGAAAAGAATGGCAACAAAAAGGAAATTAATACTGAGCATCAGGAAGAGATAACTAAAGTTCCTGGGACATGCAGTGAGGAAGGAAGGGCTTGGAGAACCTGATACTAACAGGCCAGTTAGAGGGAAAAAGAGATAGGGGAAAGCAGCGGATAACATATTTGAAGGACCTAATCAGGTGGATGATGGAACGAGGGTTGCGTGGTGTAACAGGAGAAGGCGTTCTAAGAGCCACCAGGAATAGGTAGACGTGGAAAGCCATGATCGCCTACGTCCTGAAGGGACAGGGCACATAATATGCCAACTGTATATAAGAAATTATAGTGTGGATATATTATGGGGGATCAATTCTATATTATAATCAATATATAAACTGAACCTTCATTTTATGGCCATGCTAGTTTCTATACATTGATATTCTAGATTCATGGTCTTGAGCTAGTGGATGGCAGAGTGGCGTTTGGGTGGTGTAACAGGAGAAAGCGTGCTAAGAGCCACCAGGGATAGGTAGACGTGGAAAGCCATGATCGCCTACATCCTGAATGGACAGGGCACATAGAAGAAGAATATATATGCCAACTGTTTAAAAGAAATTATAATGTGGATATAAAATGGGGGATCAATTCTATATTATAATCAATATATAAACTGATCCCTTATTTTATGACCATGCTAATTTCTATACATTTATATTCTAGATTTCTGAAAGGCCAGGGCACTTAGAAGAAGAAGAAGAAGAAGAAGCATTAGTCTCAAGAGTCACAAACTTGTTCCAGACGCATATCGCCAAAAATCTAAAAATTATTAAAAAATGAATCCCAAACTTATGTCGAGTTCCGAAGACAAAAAGAAACCTATTTTGGCCGTTGGAATATGGTGAAAATTATAGAAAATGAACATGAAAAATTAAAACAATTATTATTGATTGAAGAATTAAAAAATTGTATTCCAGAAGAGATTAAAATTCCTATCAGCGAAAGGAAGATAGAAACCGCATGCAAGTTAACAATGTTTACAGATATATATATATGTAATACCCCAATGGTCCGTCCTAACAATTTCCTCCGGCGGCCGTTCTCCACGCTGTGTTGTTGCCGGGAATTTGTAGAAAATGTCGGCCGGACAGCTGGGGGTACAAGATTGACTGTAAGGAACGAACTTCCAAGATTTTGGATGAGTGGAAAAGAAGGCTTTATTCGTTTAGAGTTAGCTTTGTCTGCTGGGGCAGGCGAATGTGACACGCAGCTCTAACTCCAATTAATGGAGATCAACAAACCCAAACTGGACGAAGACAAGACGAGGAGAGATACTTCCTTCAATCTCGCACCCGGCTGACTCCTTTCACTTCTCTCGTCTTTAACTTAACTGCCCAACTCGGAAAAAACACCTGAATTTATCTAAAAAATCGACCGGAAACAAGGAAATCCGGAAATGCTCTGTAAGTCTGAAATTTCAGTTATCTTTTTTTTGTTTATCTTAATAAGGCTTCCGCCGGAAAAGGCTTAATGTGAGGTCAAGATACAGTAAGGTCAGCCTTTGACCGGGTTAGACCACCAGTGACAAACACCGGCGACTGTAAGTCTGAAATTTCAGTTATCCTTTTTTTTGTTTATCTTAGGCTTAGTGTGAGGTCAAGATACAGTAAGGTCAGCCTTTGACCGGGTCAGACCACCGGTGACAAACACCGGCGACTGTAAGTCTGAAATTTCAGTTATCTTTTTTTTTGTTTATCTTAATAAGGCTTCCGCCGGAAAAGGCTTAATGTGAGGTCAAGATACAGTAAGAACAGCCTTTGACCGCTGAACTTTATCACTGAGTCAATTTTCCTCAAAAAGAAAAAGTGTTTATTTATTTATTTTTCTCTTCTTTTTCACTTTTGTTAGACATGTTTTCTAACTATTTTCCATTCTAATCTATTTTCTATTTTAATCTATTATAATAAAATACATATATATAGTTATCGTGTCACATATATGTAAATCTACCGTCACTCACAGAGGGAGCAAAATTAAACCTAAAATGTGAATTCAGACACCTAATAAACTGAAATACTTAAAAAAACGGGAACTTACTAAAAGTTAATAACCGATGGATAAACGAGCGGTAAAGTAAACCAATGTAATGCCATGACTGTTGGAAGACAGGGCACAGTATGATAAACTGGACCCAACAGAACAGGGAATTTCATGACACAATACACACAGTGCCGTGCTTAGCAACATCGCCTTCCCCCACAAAATGCGCCTGGCGGCCACTCTATCCACAGAATGCACCTGGCAGCCCCTCTACCCGCAGAAAGTTACTTGCGCCCCCCCCCCCCTGCGCATATACTGAACCTACAATAAATGGTACTTTAAACAAAATAACACACTCTCGGAACGCAGATATTCCGTGATCACGAAAAAACGGAAGAAATCGCGGAATTGTCGTTTTGAAGCTATGCATTATTCTTGTTTTCACAACTTTTAGCTACTTTTTGGATATACATGTTATGTTCTTGTATGTATGTTGAAACAGATATCTATAATCTACTTCTCACTCAAGCTCTTTTTTTTCAATTACAAATTACTTCTATCAAAGATCATATATATATATATATATATATATATATATATATATATATATATATATATATTAATCGTATCACCCCGAGCAAGGCGGTAACACCACTGATGTGCAGGGGGCTACGTAATAGTGAAAAGATTGGAAAAGAGAAAGCCGGAAACCACAAAGGATGAGCCTCTTAACCTGTTCAATAGACGTGAGTGGAGTGTGATATATATATATATATATATATAAAGAGAGATCAAGACGGGTTCATAGATGTCTATTTCAACATACAAGTATGATAATAATTTTCCAGTTAATCCTGGAATAATTATTTTTTTAATTTTGTCATTACAATAGATCTGCGGAGCCAAGGAGCGTTGCGGCTTCCCAGGGTTTTGCAGCCCCAAGGGAAATTGCGCACCCCCCCCCCCCCCGCGCAATTGCGAGGTCTGCGAGGACCCCAAGCATGACACTGTATACACAATAAACTGCAGGGAGTCATATCTGCGAACGAATTAACAAACGTATGCTGACCATTCATATCAGATTCCATGAAAAATGTACCTATTCGAATCTTAAGAGATACGGGCGCTTCGCAATCTCTTTTGTTACAGAGTAGTTTGCCAAGAGGATGGAGGAGGTCAGCTACCGGTAAACAAATTAATATCACAGGAATTGGCGACAAATCTGTGAGTATCCCTCTAAATAAGGTTAAAATAGAATCGAATCAGGATCAATCATCGTGGGTATGATAAGCAAACTTCCTATGAATGGAGTATCAATGTTGTTGGGAAATGATTTAGTGGATAAGAAAGTGATGACATCTTTTCGGACCAAACTGAGAAAACCATTCTGTTAAGGAAGAACTTGTTTGAAAAAGAAATTTAAAACAGCTAGCATAACCTCCTATGCAGAAACCAGCAAGGGCAAAAGATTATGAGAATGAGGAAGACAAACCAGTAGATTTATCTCAGACATTTTAAAAGCATCACATTAGTTCGCTTAGGTTGAACAAAACTTGAAAAATGCGGGGTGTTGGTAGTGATGAACCCGCATCTCGAGAAAGAGTCTGATTGCTGGGCAACAGTCAGACTGAATTAACGCAGTTTATTAATCCAGTGCGTCTACGGCTATATCGTGTTAAATACACCGGTTCTCGTCCGATCACCGAAGTTAAGCAACATCAATCCTGGTCAGTATTTAGATGGGAATACTAGGTGCTGTAACCGTAGGGACCAAGAATGGTTCACTGGTTTGGGGGATTGAGCGCAGGGCTAACAACCATGCCCCATAAAAAAACAGTTTGTTACGGAAACAGTAACAAAAAGTTACTGCCCTCCACACCATTGGGTGAGATGATGATGATGATTAATCAAGTGGGATAATCTTGATAATGTCTCAAAGACATTTTTTATAACCATTTCACCCCAAGCAAGGCAGAACTGCCACTGAAGCGCGGTGAGGTGTATATAAGAGGAGAGTGATGAGAAAGATGAACAAGTTATAGGGGGTGTCAGAAAATTGGTAAGAGATGGATGAGAACACTGGTGAAAAGGGAGCTGATGAGAGAAGAGTGGACAGGGAAAATAACATGATTGTCAGGGAAAGGATGAGAGTCAAGGAAATAGATGGCAATTGACCTTACATTTAAATTCTTGGAGATTTTAGCTGTCAGGGAAGCAAGTATACGCAAGGGAATTCCACAGGCGGGAAGTGCGAGAAAAGAAAAAACTGATAGAGTAGAAGTTGCGGTTACATTTTATTGGTTTCCCTGTAAAAGGGTGGGACTTAGTTGCTAGTTTAGTAGCTCGAGTAAATTCATGCAGAGGGGGCACCAGGGGGCTAAGCTCATCGGAGCAAAAGCCGTGAAATTATTTGTAGAAGAGACAGAGGGAAGCCACAATACGCCGGTGAGAAAATGACTGCAGCTGAGCTACCAGGTCTGGATCGATCACATTGCAGATTCTTCGTCAGATTTTGTCAAGAACCCCGAGATAAATAGCAGGTGCGCCCGACCAGATGTGACAGCAATATTCTGTAGGAGGTCCTGCAGTTTCTTTTCCGTGTCTGCAATCAACAGTGTCGTCTGCGTATCTTATGTTGTTCAGATTGTGACCTCCGATGACAAAATATTCTCACTGTACAAGTTCAATAAATCCGGTGAAAATACACATCCCTGTCTTACGCCTCTTTCTATCTTTGTAAAACTGCTGAATTCATTACCTGTCCGTATGCAGGCAGTTTGCTGCCAGTAGAGGTTTTTAATTACCTTAATGTCTTTCCCAAATATGTCGAGCCTGCTGAGCATCTCCATCAGTTCTTTGTGGTGTATTTTATCGAACGCTTTTGCATAGTCAATAAAGCACAGGTATACGTCCTTCTTCATTTGTATTGCCCTTTCAGAGAGCATCCTAATCATAAATATGGCGTTCCTTGTCCCAGTGTCTTTGACAAACCCGCACTGTTCTTGTCCTATCTCTGGCCTGATTCTACTTCTTGCTCTATTCATCAGTATTCGGACGATCAGTTTTGTAATTAAGCTGATAGTTCGGTGTAGTTCACACTTGTTTGCACCTGGCTTCTTAGGCAATGCTATGAAAATGGATTTGCATAGGTCGTCTGGCATTATACCACTATTATAAATTTCATTTATTATTTCCGTAATTTTTTCTATGCTGAATTCTTCCAGGGCTGTCAGCAACTCTATTACAATGCCGTCTGGACCAAGTGCTTTGTTTCTATTCAGTTTGGTCATTGCAGCTTCCACTTCGGACTTTAATATTTCCGGTCCGTCCTCATCTTTGCGTATTATCGGTTGCTCTCTCTTGTCGTGGAAAAGATCTTCTATATATTCTTCCCATCACTTGAGTATTTACTTTTTCTCCAATATTATAGTTTCATTCTTGGTTTTTATACATCCTGTTGAAGAGCAGGCTTTTTGTCCTGTCAGTTCTCTTATCTCTTTATGCATGTCTGCTTTATTAGTCTCTCTACCTCTGCACATTTGTCGTTGAGCCATTCCTCTTTTGCCTGTCTGCATTTGTTCCTTATTTCCTTGTGTAGTTTCCTGCATTCTCTTCTGTGTCTTGGAATCATTTTCCGACTCCTTTGCATCATGTCAAGGATCTCTTCAGTCATCCACTCGTTTTTTTTTTCTTCTTCGTCTGATTTCCTTTAAGGGAACGTTGTTTGTGGTTGTCACCATCGCTTCCTTTAGCGAGTCGCATTTTGAATGTCCTTGTCCAATTGTTTCTTCATATTTGTTTTTTACGCTGTTAGTGTATTCTTTCTGCAGTTTGAGGTCATTCACGAGCGTGTTGTATTTCAGTCTCAGTGTCGTGCTAGGCTTCTTCATTCTCCGAAGTTTTACCCTTAGTTTGCAGATGACTGGGATGTGGTCGCTCCCGCAGTCGACACCTGGGTAGATTTTACATTGCACCACTGCGTTTCTAAACCTCCTGTTTATGGTTATGCAGTCTATTTGGTTCTTCGTCTCACCTCCTGGGCTCCTCCACGTTCATAGACGTCGTGGATGTTCTTAAAACCAGGTGTTAGTTATTACCTGGTCATTTGCTGTGTACCATTAGACCCATTTTTCTCCTCGTTCGTTCCGGACTCCTAATCCAAAGATGCCGGTCGTGTCTCCTTCCCTCCCCTTGCCTACTACCTTGGCATTCAAGTCACCCATTATTATTCTGATTTCTTGGCTTTTGCACTGAACCTTGGCATTGTCCAGTATGGATTAGAATGTTTATATCTCTTCCTCAGTGCTTTACATTGTTGGTGCATAAGCTACTGTGATAGATATGTTGAAAGGTCTTCCTCTCAGTTTGACCAAGAGGACTCTCTCTGAAAGCTGACAGTATCCAAGAACACATTTTCTTACTTCTTTGTCCAGAATTAAGCCGACTCCTTTTTCGTTGCTTTTGCCTCCTGCGTAGATTATTCTGTGGTCGTCACTGCTGAGGTCTCCATCGTTTGGCCATCTGGTTTCACATATGCCTAGGATATTGATCTTCAGTCTGTCCATCTCCTGTTTGACATTTTCTAATTGTCCGCAGTTGTTGAGTGACCTTATATTCCATGTTCCTAAAGTAAGTCTTTTACCAAAAGTAATTCTTTCTTTGTTGCGCACAGTCGCAGAGTAACGGTCCAGAGACACCTGTTGCTCATGTCGTTCTTTCCCGGGCGAGGGACAAATTTTGGAGTAAAATGTCCCCTTTACGCTGTTAAATTACCATACAAAAAAAAAAAGAACTTCAAATGCACAAAAATGTTTCAATTATTTTAAAAATTTTGGAGGCAGAACGACTTTTATTAAACTTATCAATTTTCGATAGACAATATAATCATTAATTCTTAACTAAAAAAAACTAACAGAAACAGTTCTTTAAGGATTTGTTAAATATTTTTAAAACTGTATAAGTTATTATAATAACAAAAAAAAAATGAAAATAATTTTTTAAAATTTCTTTAGTTATCGAAAATGTTTTTTCAGACTATAATGTTCTTAATTTTTATTATATATTCAAGCAATTAAAAGTTTATCAAATTAAATAATATCAAAGTTTTATTGCTTTTTTTATTTTACTCTTCGGAGCAGATTTTTGGATACAGAGACAAAATTAAAAAAAAATAATAGATGATTTATATTCCCAAATGAGTCCTGCGTTAAGTAACAAAATTATAAACCTTAACACTTTCAAATTTATTAAAATTTGATGGATTTACGTATAGTGTGGGTAACAGACGTAAAAAAATATATTTTTACCCAGATTTGTAAAAAATAATAATTTAAAAATTAATTTCATTCATTTGTGAATGAGTACTGAAAGTTTTATTAAGATCCGACAATTATTTGATTTTTGCGAGAATTTCCAAATTAATGTGCTTGTCACCGGAAAAAAGTGTGCGATGCAATCATTACGTTTCCATTCTAAAACAGTCGTAACGTTTCTTTAGCCGCTAACTCAAATGAAAATAAAACTTTCTGACAAAATTTCGAAAATGTTAGAAGGGATTAAAAAAATTTTGAAATAATTAAAAATTACTTTGATCTTTCCTCTTAATAATAATAAAAATATTTTGATTGAAAAAGTTCGTTTTTATTAAGTTTGGGACCCTTTTTTATTCATACTTTGCTGATTTTTTAGCGATTTAATGGAGGTACCTACTTTAGAAGGAAAGCTTGATCGTTTTTTTCTTTCATTCGAATCTTATAGCGGCTTGGAATAAAAAATCGGAGAGCCGAGTACGAATTTCAGTCGAACTAGAATACGTTCACTTACGAAAGGGAAAGGTATTATTAACCAATGTCTTCTCCCTTGGATGTGCGTCGTGGTGCAGTGGATATCGGCTCGGAACGAGAAATCGGGAAGCCGAGTTCGAATTCCAGTCGAATTCCTTGCATTCACTTACACGCAAATACTCTTGGGAAAGGTATTAATCCGTCTCTTCCCTCCAGTTATGGGTTAAATAATAGGACAGATTGGGTTATGTAGCCTTGGTCGGCAACCAGTCTACCGCAGAAAGCAATGGCAACCTACTGCGGGATAATCTTCTGCCCAGTCAGTCATGTCTCTTTCGAGACATGATCGATAAAAAGCGTGTATCACGTATGGCATTTAACTGACTGACTGACTTCTCCCTTGCATTTCAGCTATGAGTTAAATTATAAATAAAAAACGCTTTAACCTTGGTTGAAAAATCAGCCATTTGAATTCAAAACAGGTTGGGTATGGGACTAAGCAATTCTATCCGGCTACGGCGCTACGCGAACCACAGCAGCGTGTGGTCTGATGTTGAGGGCTGTGATCCCATACTACCTCGGAAGTCTTTGGAACTTCAAGGAAAGCGTTTCTCGAACAATCTATGGATATCCAATCACTTTTTGTTGATTCATGACTTTCCCAAATAAAGTTTAATGCGAAAAGAATGCAAGACGTCAGTGTCAGAGTTTGAACTCACTTCACCACTTTTAATATTGGTTTCATTGAAGCCACACAGGCGTATTTGGAGAAAAAAAAAAAAAAAATACGATTAATTTGATGAAATGTCATATAAGAGTTACCTCCCATATCTAAGCAATACTTTTTTCAACTGGATCTGATTAAGGGGGAGCAACTCTTGATATTCTACACGCAAATTATTAAATTTATTTAAATTGTATTTAAAAATGGATTGCAATTGATTATACTACAAAAATATATTGTAAATGATTTTATTTAAACATTCATTGTAAATGATTTAGTTTAAAAATGCAATGAGTTTATTTTAAAAATGAATTGAAAATGATTTTCCTATCAAAACGCATTTCAAGTGGATTTATTTCAAAGATTTACTGCAAATGATTATTTTCATCAAAATCACAGACAAATTATATTCAAACCTGACCTTGACCCAGAAATGAGAACATATCGTAATAAGACTCAGTAGACTGACCTTTATATAAATGTTTGCTATGGTGAAACACACCTATTCCTCAAATAATGGACTCTTCCTCCTATATTAATAACATTTAACAGGAAGTTAACTCGAGAAGTTCATGGGAGTTCTTAGAAAAGTTCTAGAGATTTCTTTAGAGTTCTATTGGAGTTCAGTAGAACTACTAGGCAGGGGATATTAGTTGGCAGTTAGTCTAATACTAAGGAGTCAGCTTTCAGTGGAAGATTACCAAGTTCTTAATATTTTGGGTGCGTTAAGTCGATTAGCAACCGACATAGTACGATGATAACCTTCAGTGCGAAAACTATTCCACAAACATGAATTATTTTTAATGATTTTTACAAAAACTTTATAAAACGATTTTAAGTTATTTATTAAAATAAAAAATAAAATGAATCGATTTTTAGAGAAGAAGGAATAGTGTTATTTTTCAAGATGAACAAAAATTTATTTTTTTATTTTTCTTCTCTAGATTCAATTACCTGAACGAACAGAATTCGACTCTAGGAAAAATGTCCTCTATATTTATAAGACCATTATTTTTCTTATGACTCACGTATAAATGATCTATATAATCTAAATCTAAACTTATTTATAAATGGAACTTTGTCTCTGTGTGTGTATGTGTGTGTGTCTGTGTATGTGTGTATCCGTTACCTAAAGACTCCGAAACGGCTGAAACGATTTTCTTGAAAAATTACACAGTTGTACTATAAGCATCTGCGAGTGTTCTTAGCTAGATTTTGTGTCGAGGTACCCCCAATAAATATCGAAAATCAATAATCGAAAATATCGGGTTATGGAAGGAGCGGTCCGATTTTAATCAAATTTGATGCACTCATAGACAAAGACATAAGAAACGATATTCAGAAATTTCAAGGTTGCGGTTCTTAAAATAGTGCAGAAAATCGATAATATATATATATATATATATATATATATATATATATATATATAAAAGCAAGATGTTTGTGTGTGTCTGTTTATCTGCCTGTATGTGTGTATTTTTTCAGCCCTTTTATTTTAGTTTTTGCTTCAGGTTTGGCTCTAAGTAGGTATAATTGTAGTTCTTAGTCTCAGCCATGATACCATTTACTCAGAGAACTTATTTAGCCTTCAAAATTCAGTTTACGACGAAAAAAAAACTTATTTGATATCGATGCCAGGAAATCAAAATTTGACTAACATTCATTCATTTTTTTTTCAGTCTACAGTTTCGCTTTAAGTGGAAACAACTATTGCTTTTTAGTCTTTCGTGCCAACGTCCAAAGAGTCTGAGCTCCAGGACCATGGATTAGTTTTAAAGCTTTCATTACACCGAGCCGGGCTATACTGCTAATATATATATATATATATATATATATATATATATATATATATATATATATGTGCGATTGTTAAATTGTCGCAATTATTTTATTATTTCAAATATTCTTTAGGCTGAGTCTGAGCTACAGGACTATGGATTAGTTTTAAAGCTTTCATTACACCCGAGCAACGCCGGGCTATACTGCTAGTAAAATATAATGTGATTGATCCTGACTTAGCAGGTCGACTTTCTTACGAATGTGAGTTGGCTTTCCACTGTCTTTTCTGCTATTATTGTTATAGAAACTGTCCTGATGAGCTGTTTTTTCCTGGTGCTCGGACCACATGAATTTAAGCATGCTATTAAGTTGGCATCCTAGTCCAACCTTTTACCGTTGAAATAGTTAAATGTATCTGCCACTTCTGCTCCGATATTTTCTTTTCTCGCACTTGCTTCCTCTGGGACTCCCTTCCGTTTTCTTGCTTCCCTGATAGCTACAATCTCTAAAAATTTAAATGCAACGTCAATTGCCATCTTCTGAATTTTTGAATCCTGTTCATCTTTTATCCTTTCTTCAATACCCGCTGTACCCAGTCTTTTTTCTCACTGCAACCCCTTGTCCACGAGTGACGGTTCCGCCTAACTTAGGGTGGAAAGATTCATTTTTTTAAAAATAAAAATAAAACAAAACAGATGTCAACATTAAATGACTCGACAAGAATTATCCCCCATCCCAAACCGAAATTAAGAGAGCTGTCTTTCATATGGGGTGAATACCGGTGGAAGGCCGAAGAATGGTTCGACCAGTAATTGTTTTTGTCAGAATTACGGAATCGTTTGTGTAACATGCACTAGTAAGAATAAGCTGATTCTTGGTATGAAACGACCTTCACCAAGTCGAGACAATCTCGGGAATAAATTGTTTGAGTGGAACTTCTTACTTACTAAGGAAATACGATGAGAACATAGATGATTTGAAACTGTGTACGTGATATCGCTTGTCCTGACAGTAATTTAAGTATCTCTACAGAAACACGATGCCTAAGATTTAAAATGAAATTTTAAAAATGAAAAACTTTTTCGCAATATATTGTCATGTAATTTATTTTTAAATAAAGTTAATCAACGTTCTAAAATATTTGTTTAAAACGTCCATAAATACATTTTTGGTGCTTAGAGAAGTTCTTCAGTGATGTCCTGCCTTCATGGCCGATTTCGGGTTTTTAAACATCATATCGGCTCCGGCAGTAACCCCGACTTTCAGTTCAGAAGTACAAAGCCGGCTCCTTACTTTTATGCTACTTGTCTGGATTAAAATTTTCTTTTCGGCAGAATTCGTACTTTTTATTGTTAACTCCAGCCAATGGGAAAAGTTTATTTTCCCGCCCTCGCCTATTTAATAAGAAAATCCGAGTTGCACCCGTCTTTTTTTGGCGGGGGGATCTTCAATCGCGGCTACTCTTTCTGATATGTTCGTCCATTTTTACTTTCTTCACTAAAATAACCCCTATACTTTGAATTGCTAATACTAATCATACTTTCTTACCAATATTTATTAACATAGGTTTTTAAACAAAATTTTACTATTCAACTGATCTATAATTAACTATCCCTTTCCCGAAAATTTATCGAAACTACCTATATTCGTCATTGATTAGCTAATCCTATTTCTGAAAATTAAAACTAAACTACTCATCTTTTGATATTCTTTAAAATCCTGTAACTATAAAGATTTCTGCTGAAATAACTATTTTATCTTCCGGGGGGTGGGGGTGAGGGAATAAAATTCATTTAAAATTCCTTACTACCTGAATATCCTCCGGCCAAATTCATACTCTTACAAGTATTACACCTTCGCACAGGCTCTCTCACACACACAAAATAATTTAATAAAATACAAAAATTAAAACAAAAAAAAACTGTTTAAAATACTTTTTCAAATGCCTGATTTGAAGAAAAATGGTGATTCTATCAGCATGTCCTGCAATTTTCCCGTGTACCTCCTTTGCACAGAAAAAGACATGCAAACCTTGCTGCAATCAACACACGTATTATCAGCAAGACTTACATACATACAGTGCAAATGCCCGTTATTAAAGATATTAAGAGACATATTGTGTCTATTGATTTTATTGATCAACTTTTCAAAATTACAAATAATTCTTCTCAGACAAGGAGGAAGTTCCGTCATTCGGTAGGATTCAAATATTATGTTTATAAGGTTTATATTATTATTAACTAGCAGTATAGCCCGGCGTTGTTCGGGTGTAATGAAAGCTTTAAAACAAATCCATGGTCTTGGAGATCAGACTCAGCCTAAAGAATATTTGTGTGAAGTTTGGTGAGAATCGGATAAAAATTGTGGATTTGTATAAAGGACATACAGACAGATAAAAAGACATACACATAAACATCTTGCCTTATATATATATATATATATATATATATATATATATATATATATATATATATATTACCGATTTTCAGCACTATTGTAAGAACCGCAACCTTGAAACTTCTGAATATCGTTTCTTATGTCTTTGCCTATGAGTGTATCAATTTTGATTAAAATCGGACCACTCCTTCTATAACCCGATTTTTTCGATTATCGATTTTCGATATTTATCGAGAGTACCTCGACACAAAACCTAGCTAAGAACACTCGCAGACGCTTTAAGTACAACTGTGTAAATTTTCAAGAAAATCGGTTCAGCCGTTTCAGAGTCCATAGGTAACGGACACACACACACAGACACATACACACAGAGACAAAGTTCCATTTATAAATAAGTTTAGATATAACTTAATATTATATTGTGTTTATTCAGCATCGTCTGCAGTGAAATCATTCGTCGTCGAGTAGTTAAGACGCATTAGATCAATTAATGGCTTCTCCTCTGTTATCAGTGGTCGCAGGTTCGAATCCTGCAGGATAGCACATATCTTTATGGCAAAATGTCTCAATATTAAGGCCGGTCGGTATGTATAAATATACTGTTTAATTAAAAACAGAATATCTGCTCAAACAGGAGTATGCCAGGCTTTTCAATTAAGTATGTCTGTTGTTAATCCATTTCATTAATCTCCAGAACTTTCCGTTATATATGTAAAGAAATATAGTTTTAAGGTGTGCTATATTTATAAGATAAAGTGCTCAATATCAGAGAAACAGCGTATCTGAATATAAAAGTGCTGACTTCAATGTTTATATATATATATATATATATATATATATATATATATATATATATATATATATATATATATATCGCCCCAAGCAAGTCATTTTACTGCCACTGTTGTGCAGGGGGTTACATAGGAGGAAAGTTATGAGAAACAGTGACAGCTTATAGGGGGTGTCAGGAAATAGGTAAGAGAAGGATGAGAATACTGATGAGAGTGGAGTGGACGGAAAAAGGAGCATGAGAGAGAGAGAGAGAGAGAGAGAGAGAGAGAGAGAGGAAGCAAGTTAGTAAGATAGGAGATGACTATTGACTTTACATTTAAATTCTTGGAGATTATAGCTGTCGGGGAAGCAAGTTAACGGAAGGGAATTCCATAGGCGGGAAGTGCGAGAAAAGAAGCTGGTGGAGTAGAATTTGCGGTTACATCTTATTGGTTTCACAGTAAAAGGGTGGGCCCTAGTTGCTAATCTTGTGGCTCGAGTAAATTTATATATAGGGGACACCAGTGAGCTTAGTTAATCGGAGCAGAAGCCGTGAAAGTATTTGTAGAAGAGACACAGGGAATCCACATTGCGCCGGTGAGAGAGTGACTGTATCTGGGCTGCCAAGTCGGGATCGATCACATTAAAGATTTCGCGTTGGATTTTGTCAAGAACCCCTATGTGGATAGCAGGAGCACCAGACCAGATGTGATGGCAATATTCAATGCACGGGCGGGTAGTAGATTTATATATGTGCAGGATTGTTTCAGACGGACAAAACTTGCTGGCCCTACAGAGAGACCCGATCTTCTTATATATATGGTTGACATGTTACAGAAATTAAAAAAAATTAACGAAACAACCGACAATTTGAAATGATTTGTTTGAACATTATTTTTGATCGATACTCGTATTTAAGTAGATATTCTGTTTATAATCAAACAGTATTATATATTTATTTCTACCACCCTGATTATTTACGATAAATTTTTGTTAAGAAACTCCTGCCGAATGACACACATTTTCGTAACAGTCTACCGTAAAAAGCAATGGCAACTTTCTGCAGGATCATCTTCTGCCAAGTCAGTCATGTCTCTTTCGAGACATGATCGCTCAAAGCGTGTATCACGTATGGCACTTAACTGACTGAATGAGTTTGATCTTCAGTGGTTGTCCCATATTTTCGACCTTGTGTCTCATCTCAGCTACACTCAGAAATCACCATAACGGGTATTTACAGTTTTTTTTTTTACTTTAAATACTTTATTTTATTTTATTTTTTTAATCGTATCACCCCAGGCAAGGCAGTAACGCCACTGATGCGCAGGGGGCTACTTAAGAGTAAAAAGATTGGAAAAGAGAAAGCCGGAAACCACATCCTAAACAGGGAACAAGGGATGAGCCTCTTCACCTGTTCAATAGATGTGGGTGGAGTGTGAACCGGGCGATAGTTTAGTCTATCTACTCCAATTGAGAACAAAAAAAATAGTAAAAAGATTGGAAAAGAGAAAACCGGAAACCACATCCTAAGCAGGGAACAAGGGGTGAGCCTCTTCACCTGTTCAATAGATGTGGGTGGAGTGTGAAACGGGCGATAGTTTAGTCTATCTACTCCAATTGAGAACAAAAAAAATAGTAAAAAGATTGGAAAAGAGAAAGCCGAAAACCACATCCTAAACATGGAACAAGGGATGAGCCTCTTCACCTGTTCAATAGATGTGGGTGGAGTGTGAACAGGGCGATAGTTTAGTCTATCTACTCCAATTGAGAACAAAAAAAATAGTAAAAAGATTGGAAAAGAGAAAGCCGAAAACCACATCCTAAACAGGGAACAAGGGATGAGCCTCTTCACCTGTTCAATAGACGTGGGTGGAGTGTGAACAGGGCGATAGTTTAGTCTATCTACTCCAATTGAGAGAGTAAAAAAAAAAAGGGTAAAAAGATTCAATATTTTAAGAAGAGTTCTAATGTGATACCGCAATCCGAAAGCTCGTTGAAATTGCGAAAGCTGACTTCCAAGTGCCCAGCAAAGTATTAAGAAACAGGAAAACCTCTTTAGATGCAATTGATGCAATAAATATAATAGCAAACTGTTATTTTACTATTATGGTGCCCTATCTATAGGAATGGACTCTTCCTCCGTCAATAAATACTAACTTGAGTGACTTCCGGGGACGCAGTCAAGAGGCAGCCGTGAGACAGTCGAGACGCAGCGTAACTCTACCATTCAGATTTACACTTCTATCTGATGATTACTAACACTCTTACTTGTATATATGTTCTATTCTAATACAGTTTGAATCTACCTTCTTTGTTTCCCTATCTTTCTTCCGGGTCAAAATAGGCCACAACAACTGGGCGACAAAGATTTGCCCCAATATTTATTATTAATCCTTCTTTATGGCAGTGAATGTTGGACAGGTTACCCACAGATGAAGAGAACACTTGAGGTAAGTGAAATGTTGTTCTACAGAAGGATGCTGAGAGTACTATAGACTGAACATGTGAGTAACAACAGGGTTTTAAGAAAGAAGAAAAAATGAAAGTTATACTTAGAATTAGAAAAAGACAACTGAAATTTCTAGGACTCTTTATGAGAAAAAAGGCTTGGAGAATTTAACACTCACAAAACATATTGAGGACTAGAGGAACAAAGGAAAACAAAGGAATATCTTGTCTAACGAGCACGTGGAATTGAAAAACAGAACCGTGACCGAGGGAAGTGGTGAAAAAACAAATTATAAGAAGAGCTACAAAGGATAAGATATTGCAGTCACGGCCGTCCACGGCAAAGAACAGAGGAAAAAGTGGAATATTATTGTATTATGACCTTTTCGTTTTTTTTTTAACCCGTATCAAGGCAGTAAAGCCACTAAGACACAAAGGGTTACTGAGTGTGAAAAAAATAAGAAAAAGAAACATTATTAAGGAAGCGAGAACAATAGAAGAGAAATCAAGGGGACAGAAAAAAACGATTGACATTGCATTTAAATGTTTGAAAATCAAAATTGCTCCGAAAGCATAGGGCCAGAAGGGAGTTCCACAAGCGAGAAAAGAAATTGTTAACATAGAACTTATGATTACATCTAGACAATTCAACTATAAATTGATGAGACCTAGTTGCCAATC
Source organism: Ascarosepion bandense (assembly GCA_037127315.1). Taxonomy (NCBI): domain Eukaryota; kingdom Metazoa; phylum Mollusca; class Cephalopoda; order Sepiida; family Sepiidae; genus Ascarosepion; species Ascarosepion bandense. Next base: position 3,809,793 of record JBBBDQ010001084.1, on the reverse strand, counting down.
TAGTACCGCGCTTAAATTCATGAGGTCTAGGTACCATAGTGAAAAGTTCATTCAATTATCATGAAAGAATTTATAGAAAAGGCACAAGGAAGCTACATTACAGGGGTGAGAAAATACTTGAAACCGAGAAGCCAGGTCAGGACCAATAATATTGCTGATTCTTTTTTGGATTTTATCAAAAATCTCTAATAGCAAAAACACCAGATCATATATAGCAGCAATATTCTAAGCACGGACGAATGGTAGACATGTAAATATCTAAGATAGATCCTGGAGAGAAAAACTTTATTAACAAAACACAGTGAAGAAATTTTCTTAGCAGGTGACCTCGAAATAGATTCAATATAATATTTCTATTACAAAAGAAACAGAGAAACATTATTAAGGGAGCGAATCAATAGAAGAGTAATCAAGTAGATAACGATTGATATTGCATTTAAATTTTTGAAAATCTAAGTTGGTCGGAAAGCATAGAGCGAAAAGGGAGTTCCACAAGCGAGAAAATAATTGTTAACATAGAACTTATGGTTACATCTTGGCGATTTAACTGTTCATTGACAAGACCTTGTTGCCAATCTAGTATCGCGTTTAAATTCATGAGGTCTAGGTACCATAGTGAAGAGTTCATTCAATTATCATGAAAGAATTTACAGAAAAGGCACAAGGAAGCTACTTATTGGGAAAATACCGAGAAGCCAGGTCAGGACCAATAATATTGCTGATTCTTTTTTTGATTTTATTAAGAATCTCTAATAGCAAAAGAACCAGATCATATATGGCAGCAATATTCTAAGCACGGACGAATGGTAAACATGTAAATATGTAAGATAGATTCTGGAGAGACAAAATTATTTTAGCACAGTGAAGAAATTTTCTTAGCAGGTGACCCAGAAAAGGACTCAATAGAATCTTTCTACTACTAAAGAAACAGAGAAACATTATTAAGAGAGCAAGAACAATAGAAGAGTAATCAAGTAGATAACGATTGACATTGCATTTAAATTTTTGAAAATCTAAGTTGACTGAAAAACATGGAGATTATTTTTTCATATTCTGTATCGGCTTTTGTCTTAGTAGAATTATTGCCACAAAAATAACAAGTTCAGAACCACGTTTTACACATCAAATTTGATTCAAAATTCTATAAATCTATGAGATTTCCCGGTATTCACGGCCGTAGAAGAAGAAGAAGAAGAAGAAGAAGAAGAAGAAGAAGAAGAAGAAGAAGAAGAATACTGTATTATGACGCCATTCCACTCTTCGTATTTTTAATTGTATCAAGGCAGTAAAGCCACTAAGACACAAAGTTTACTGAGTATGAAAGAGTAAGAAAAATAAAAATAAACGTTATTAAAGAACGATAAGAATAGAAGAGTAATTAAGAAGGCAGTAGATTGACATAGCATTTAAATTTTTCAAGACCAAAGTTGGCTCTTTAAAGTCTGAAGGGAGTTCCACAAGCGAGAAGTGCGAGAAAAAGCAACTGTTAGCGTAAAACTATATCTAGTCAATTCAATCTTGAACTGAAGAGACATTGCCGCCAGTCTAATCAGTTAAGTGCCATATGTGATACACGCTTGGGTGATCATGTCTCTTTCGATCTATGACTGACTAGGCAAAGGATTTTCTTGCAGTAGGTTGCCATTACTTTATGCGGTAGACTGATTGTCAACCAAGGCTTTGAACCCAATATGACCTGCTATTTAACCCATAACTGGAAGGGAGAGACGGATTAATACCTTTCACAAGGGTATTTGCGCGTAAGTGAATGCAACGAATTCAACTGGAATTCGAACTCGGCTCTCCGATTTCTCGTTTCAAGCCGATATACAATCTAGTATTGCGCTTAAATTCAAGAAATATACAGGGTGTCTAGAAAGTTCGTGAGCACTTAAAAAATATATAAGTTTATTTGTATTTTCGAGAGAAATATTTTGTAAAAAGGATTAGAAAGAAGTAAATCTATATTTTTTAAGGTTTTATTAAAATTTTATTTAAGTTTCCACATGTCCTCCATCATTAACAATACAAAGGGTAATATGATTTTGCAGTGCATATTTTTTTACTTATCTAAAATTATTGCAAATTTTGTGGTAAAAAATTATTCAATAACCATACTTAAAACTAGGTATATTAAAGTTTTAACATTTTTACACATTATTTCTATCACAAATACAAATAAAGTTATAAGTTTTTTAAAGTGCACACGGCCTTTATGGACACCCTGTATATACAGTCCTTATTCGTGCGTCATTTTATTAGAAAAGAAAAGCTAAAAAATTATTAATTAGTTGTGGGGAGTGGGGTGAGTAGAAAATTGGTGACAAAATATTATTTACCCACCCTGACCTGGTTTTCAGAAAGTGATGTCAACACAGTTTCGCTTCGTTCATTTCCATATAAAACCCAGTTGAAGTAGAGGCCAATTATTAAAACGCCACCAGTTTATTATCATCACACGACATTGTAACGCTGGGAAATAAATTATATTAATGGCTCTGTAATCGGCCGTGGGCAAACCTCGACATCTGGCTGAAAGCCATAATCATATTTAGGTCAATTTATATCGTGAGCACCGATCAACAGCCCCTCTACCCTCTGTCAATTGATTGTCTTACGGCTAACCAACCCATTTTCAGCGATTTAAAGGCGAAGTAGCGAGCATAAAGATCAGAACGATATTAAGAAAAAGTCTAATTATGAAATAACTTTTTATTCAAAGAGCTATTTTTTTCGGATGTTATACAATTATTCTTATAACTTCATCAAAATAAGTTTATTGAACATTATATTTTGGAATTCTATAATTTAACTTTATTTCCTTTTTTTTTCTTTGATAAAATGTTCTATGAAGCTTTAAAATAAAAAGGTATTTCACATTGAAACTTTTTCTTAACATCGTTCTGATCTTTATGCTCGCTACTGTGTGTGTATATATATATATATATATATATATATATATATATATATATATATGAAATGATTTGTTTGAACATTATTTTTTGATAGATACTCGTATTTAAGTAGATATCCTGTTTTTAATCAAACAGTATTATATATTTATTTCTATCGTCCTGATTATTTATGATAAATTTCCATGACGAAAATGTGTGTCATTCGGCAGGATTCGAACCTGCGACTCCTGTTCACATAGTGGAAGCCAACATGTGATCTGGCGCGTCTTAGACCTCTCGAAAAAAAAACTTAATGTTAATACAAAATCTTTAAAACCAAGTTTCGTTAATCTTCGTTAATTCCCGTAACATGTTTACATTTGTTGACATTACGATACATTTCAGAGCAGAGATGGTTGTTACGATGAATTCGAAAATTGTGTTATAGGCTTAATTTGACTTCATTTAGACTGATCGTCATTCGTGATCGAGATGTCTAAGACGCACCAGATCACATGGTGGCTTCCCCTATTTGGATAGAGCTCGCAGGTTTGAAGTAGTTCTTTCGTAATAAACATTTATCGTAAATAATCAGGCCGGTAGAAATAAATATATACTACTGTTTGATCAAAAAACAGAATATCTACTTAAATACGAATATCGATCAAAAATAATGTTTAAACAAATCATTTCAAATTGTCAGTTATTTATAACCAAGTTTCGGTACTCTTCGTTAATTTCCGTAATATATATATATATATATATATATATATGTGTGTGTGTGTGTGTGTGTGTGTGTGTGTGTGTGTGTGTGTGTGTGTGTGTGTGTATATAAATATATGTATATGTGTATATATGTGAAATTTATATATATATATATATATATATATATATATATATATATAGCAGTATAGCCCGGCGTTGCTCGGGTGTAATGAAAGCTTTAAAACTAATCCATGGTCCTGTAGCTCAGACTCTTTGGACATTGGCACGAAAGACTAAAAAGCAATAGATGTTTAACTTAAAGCGAAACCGTAGACTGACAGAAAAATGAATGGATGGATGTAAGTCAAATTTTGATTTCCTGGTATCGATATCAAATAAGGCTTTTTCGTTGTAAACTGAATTTTGAAGGCTAAATAAGTCCTCTGAGTAAATGGTATCATGGCTGAGACTAAGAACTACAATTATACCTACATAGAGCCAAACCCGAAGCAAAAACTAAAATAAAAGGGCTGAACAAATATAGACATACAGGCAGATAAACAGACACACACGCAAACATATTGCCTTTTATATATTTATATATATTATCGATTTTCTGCACTATTGTAAGAACTGCAACCTTGAAACTTTTGAATATTGTTTCTCGTGTCTTTGTCTATGAGTCTATCAAAGTTGATTAAAATCGGACCACCGATTTTTTCGATTATCGATTTTCGATATTAATCGGGGGTACTTCGACACAAAACCTAGCTAAGAACACTCGCAAACGCTTATATTACAACTGTGTAGATTTTCAAGAAAATCGGTTCAGCCGTTTCAGAGTCTATAGGTAACGGATACACACACACAAACAGACACACACACACACGCACACAGACAAAGTTTCATTTATAAATAAGTTTAGATATGTGCGGTCCTTATTTGAAAGCGTTCAATATCAGTGATAAAAGCAGGTATAAGAACAGTATACTTACTAGACGTCACTCTTAACTTGAACAACAATATATACGAACCATACAAAAAAGATAATGACACCCCAACTTACGTACACACATCCTATACCCACCCACCCACCTTCAATCATCAGACAAATACCCATATCAATCAGCCGCAGACTATCTGAAAACTCATCTAACATACACATTTTCAATAACAAAAGAACACCATACGACGAATCACTAACAAAATTTGGATACAAACAACAACTACAATATACACCTCCGCAACGAAAAAGCAAAAAAAGAAAAAGAAATATTATCTGGTTTAATCCACCATACAACAAAACCGTTAAAACAAACCTAGTTAAAACATTCCTAAACTTAATAAAAAGCACTTCCCGGTGACAAGCCGATTAGCAAAAATATTTAACAAAATGAACGTCAAAATCAGTTACAGCTGCACAAAACATATTATACAAATAATAAAAAGCCACAACCAAAAATTAACAACCTACAATAATGAAACCAAAGAACCTCAATGCAACTGCAAAAATGGAACTACATGTCCACTCCAGAGAAATTGCCAACAAACAAATATAAGAGTAAGGTAAGTGTAAACAATAGCATAATGTGCTACATCGGTGTCACTGAGGGACCATTAAAGAAAAGAAAAAACAATGACAACCTTTCATTCTCCAACAGAAAATACTTGAACAGCACTACACTATCAACATACGTATGGTGTCTAAAAGACAGAAATATTTCACCAACAATAAGCTGGGAAATATTGAAAAAAAAAAAACTGCCTGCAACAACATTACAAAAAAAAAAGTGCTTACTTCGGCTATATGAAAAAGTAGTAATTATATCTCATACCCTACAAAAGAACTTATTAAAGATAAGATCAGAAATAATTTCCAAATGTAGACATGAAAATAATACCTATTATCACAATTTACACCAAACGAGTAAAACAAAAAACCGCTGATATTATAACCTACATCATAATAATTGCATTTATTGATATTATCATTCCATCACCATTACTAATCACTGCTACCGCTTTACAATAACTATTTGCTACCACAATTGTTATATCATTAACCCCGCCCCAAACATTACTACTAAATTACAATTACTATTGCTATGTTAGTCCTCTCTCCCGTGGTAAAATTAATACCACCACATAAAAAATAACAAGCTTCACAAATAGGAAATTCTACCATTTAAATATGTGCAACCACCAAAAACGGTCTTCTTCAGGTGCTAGGAATTTCGAACAGTGGTTTTCTCTAGTATTTTTTTTACCATAGTTTATAGTGCAATTTTTGACACTAATGATTTTCTCTAACACTCCGTATTACTAGTTCCCATATTGTGTTCATCTCAATGCTTGGTTGGCTAGGGAGATTTTTGTAGCTTAGCATATGTGCTGATTCCTTAAGTTTAGTTTTCAGTAGCGTTCTCAAACTATTATTTCAACTTCATCCCTTAGGGGACGGTGATCCCTTTCTACCTCCATATGTGGTCATCTACGCCCGATTTTTCTATCTCCCCTCGTGTTATGGCCTTGCGATGTTCTTGTAACTTTACCTTAAGGGGGCGGCCTGTTTCTCCTTTATATTTCTTTCCATAGCTATATGGAATGGCTTACACACAGTCCTTAGTCATGTCCTCCTCTGTTGGAGGTCTTACTCGGAAAAAGTAACTCATGACTACCAAAAAAGACGCCCTACGCAAAAGGGATTTGTAATAAAGGTTTCTGTTCGAAATTCCTATCACCTGAAGAAGGCCGGAGAGTACAACGAACGAAACGTCGTACAAATGGCAACAAAGATGAGGACAATAGTCAGAATAATGTAAATACTAATAATGCCGTTTAAGATCGACAAAATATATATTAAAAAAAAACATACATTTATTCTGAAAGTATAAAATTACGTACAAAATATTCAAATTTCGGCATAAAATAACCCGTAGAGGTTGATATGTCAATAAACAAAATCAGTCAACTCGGTCACACATCAAGGTTCGACATTGCTAAACTGATTTGTTTTTTAATCGTATCACCCCGAGCAAGGCGGTAATGCTACTCATGAGCAGGGGGCTACATAAAAGTAAAAAGATTAAGTAGAAGAGAGTGAAGAGGAAGACGAATCAGTTAGAAAGGAGCAAGAGAAGGATGGGAATACAGGTGTGATGACAGTTGCAAAGGTGGAGAGAAAGGAAAGGATATACGGGGTGGTGAAAGAACTAGAGTCAAGTGGTTAACAGATGAGTATTGACATGGCATTTAAATTCATGGAGGTTGTAGCCGTCAGGAAATCAAGAATATGAAAGCGAGTTCCACAGGTGGGAAGTGCGAGAGAAGAAGCTGCAGGAGTAGCATTGTCGTCTGCATTTGGTTAATCTAATTGTGAATGGGTAGAACCCAGTTGCCAATCTGGTTGCACGAGTAACACCTGTTGCAGAGGCACCAGTGACTTAAGTTCGTTGGGGCAGAAACCATGGAAGTATTTATAGAACAGACAAAGGGAGGCCACATCTCGTCGGTGGGGGAGTGGCTGTAGTCGAGCCGCCAAGTCGGTACCGATCACATTACTGATTCTCCGTTGGAGCCTGTCGAGAATACTGAGATGAACAGCAGGGGCGCCTGGCCATATATGGCAGCAGTATTCCACGATTGTATGGGAACCAGTATTTCAACACGATGTGGTCGAAAAAACACGGATGTTATGTGCGTTGTGGAGCAGTGGATATCGGCTCAGAACGAGAGACCGGAGAAGCGTGTTCGAATTCTAGTTAAATTCGTTGCATTCACTTACGCGCAAATACTCTTGGGAAAGGTATTAATCCGTCTCTTCTCCCTCGATCTATGGGTTAGATAGCCGGACAGATTGGGTTTTCTAGCCTTGGTTGACAACAAGTCTATCGCAGAAGGTAATGGAAGGGACAATTATGTCTAGTCAGTCATGTCTCGTTCGAGACATGATCACCCAAGCGTGTATCACGCATGGCACTTTACTAACTGAACACAGATGTAGTACTGGTAATACCACCGGCAGATTAAGAAATAATTTTGGGAAGATGCATTACAAAAGTTAAACTGCATGTATTAAAAAACGGGATTGATTTATTATTTATTATTTTTCCGTAACAAACTAATTTTTATGGTTGTTAGCCCTGCGCCCAACCCTGGAGGAAGGTGATTTTCTAAAAGTAGCTTAGACGTGACACACGGCCGAAAGTAGGGGCTACCCCGTGAGGATCGAACTCACTACTCAGTTATAATGATTCTAGCGAGACGAGCTTGTTAACCATTTCACCACGCCGAGTTACTCTTACAGATGATTAAAAGTATAAAATCAAGTAGACCTGGGGTAAAGGGAAACTATCTGTACGCTGAGAATGGATCTTCATTCCAAGAAGTTATATGAGGGGCTGTAAAAGGCATTTGTATTCGCTTAAAGGTAAGGATTTTATCTTGAATATTTGTTTCTTTGTTGCACTGTTTGCCTGACAATGTTGTTGTGCCTTGGAGGAGAGTCTTTGTAAAAACCGTCGATGTTTTGACGTCATTGAGTGACGTCAGCTTATATTTCTTGCTTGCTACAAAGACATTTGTTTGCTCCATTGATGCTCTTCTCGTACATCAAATAACGGAAACTAGTAGCCCGAGTTACACCTTCTTTCTTTTTGTTATCTCTCTACTTTTTTTCTCGATCTCCCTTTGTGTCTGTTTTTCTAGCTTTCTTTGTCACTTTTCCCCGTCTCACTCTTCCTCCTTATATCTTTGTGTCTCTTTCTTTCCTTCTTTCTGCCTCTCTATTTTTTATTCTCTCTTGTCTTTTTGGATATTTCTCTTCCTCATTTTTTCGCTTTTTTCTCTTTTTTTTCTATCTATTGTTCTATCTCTATCGTAGCTCTCTCTCTCTCTCTCTCTCTCTGCTCTCGTTTCTTCTCTCTCTTTCTGTTTGCCTGTCTCTTTCTCTGACACGCTTTGTTTATTTAACGCTCGCTTTTTCGTTCTATCACACTGAATCTCTCTCTTTTTATCCATTTCTTTCTTTCTCTCTCTCTCTCTCTCTCTTCTGTTTGTTTCTTTCTCTCTCTGACACTCTTGCTCTTTCTGTCTCTGTATCATTTTCTTTCTCGTTCACTCTCTCTAAATCATTTTTGTCTCTTTCTCTCCCTCTCTTCCTTTCACTCTATTTCTCTCTCACTCTCATTTGCTCTTCAGTCTGTCTGTCTGTCTGTCTGTCTTTCTTTCTTACTTTCTCTCCCTCTCTGGGTTACTCTTTATTTCAATGTCACCTTCTCATTTCCACTCTTTTTCTTTTTGTGTTTCACTCAGTATTTCCCTCTTTGTTTCTCTCTCTCTCTCTCTCTCTCTCTCTCTCTCTATATATATATATATATATATATATATATATATATATATATATATGATAAAATATAGTTTTAATGTATGCTATATTTATGGGTTAGAGTGTTCAATCTCAAGAGTAGAGCATATGTGAACATTAAAGTCATCACCCAGAGCCTGTGGGTGTTGACTTCAATGTCTGCTATATATATATATATATCTATATATATATATATATAGATATATATATATACTAGCAGTATAGCCCGGCGTTGCTCGGGTGTAATGAAAGATTTAAAACTAATCCATGATCCTGGAGCTCAGACTCTTTGAACGTTGGCACGAAAGACTAAAAAGCAATAGTTGTTTCCAGTTAAAGCGAAACCGTAGATTGAAAGAAAAATGAATGGATGTAAGTCAAATTTTGACTTCCTGGTACCGATATCAAATAAGTTTTTTCGTCGTAAACTGAATTTTGAAGGCTAAATAAGTCCTCTGAGTAAATGGTATCATGGCTGAGACTAAGAACTACAATTATACCTACTTAGAGCCAAACCTGAAGCAAAAACTAAAAAGGGCTGAAAAAAATACAGACATACAGGCAGATAAACCGATACACACACAAACATCTTGCCCTTTATATATATATATATATATATATATATATATATATATATATATATATATATATATATAATCGATTTTCTGCACTATTGTAAGAACTGCAACCTTGAAACTTCTGAATATCGTTTCTTATGACTTTGTCTATGAGTGTATCAAATTTTATTAAAATCGGACCACTCCTTCTATCATCCGATATTTTCGATTATCGATTTTCGATATTTATCCGGGGTACCTCGATACAAAACCTAGCTAAGAACACTCGCAGACGCTTATAGTACAACTGTGTAAATTTTCAAGAAAATCGGTTCAGCCGTTTCGGAGTTTATAGGTAACGGACACACAACGCACAAACACACGCACCCACACTGACAAAGTTCCATTTATTATATAAGTTTAGATGAAAATACGATTGCGGGTACATAACTTCATTACCGCCATGAATAGATATAACATATTTATTATGACCATTCATGATGATATTATTTAAAAATAAAATTGAAAAACGGGCTAGATAACCGGTTTCGAACCCCGCTCAACAGGACTAAATCAAGGTTAATAAAGAAATAATTATCGTTTTCAGAAAATGGACAAGATGTCAGTCAGTTAAGTGCCATACATGATACACGCTTGGGCGATCATGTCTCGAAAGAGACATGACTGACTGGGCAGAAGATTATCCCGCAGTAGGTTGCCATTGCTTTCTGCGGTAGACTGGTTGCCGACCAAGGCTTTAGAACCCAATCTGTCCTGTTATTTGACTCATGGCTAGATGGGGAAGATATGTACTATATTATTAAGTAGTATTTAGTGGGGGATCAGTTTATTACTTCATAACAATAGAAAACTGATCCCCCACTTTATGTCCAGTAGAAGCCTCAATCATCTTTCCAACTATTATATTCCGTCAATCAGTTAAGTGATAAATGCTTTTGGCGATCATGTGTTGAAAGAGACATGACTGACTGGGCAGAAGATTATCCCGGATTAGGTTGCCATTGCTTTCTGCGGTAGACTGGTTGCCGACCAAGGCTATAGAACCCAATCTGTCCTGCTATTTAACCCATAACTGGAAGGGAGAGATGGATTAATACCTTTCCCAAGGGTATTTGCGCGTAAGTGAATACAATGGATTCAACTGGAATTCGAACTCGGATCCCCGGATTCTCGTTCCGAGCCGATATCCACTGTACCACAACGAAAAATTCCAAAGTGGTAATGAGTTGGAGGCCAAATGTATACTCTTTCTGTTTACACAGTGAGGACATTAAAGACTGAATATAGATGACCTCCGACACTTTGTGGTGGTAACTAGAGTGGGACGTACTTAAAACAGACAATATGCCCACACTAAAATTAGCGGCACAGTTATGGTTATTTATAAGGTTTTCCGCAATAGAAAACCCGAATGTATTGGTTTACCTGTTTGAGGAAGAACAGTTCAAATTTCGGATTTTTGTTGGTACGTGTTGTTTAATTCTGGCATCTAATCGTTGAGTAGTTCTTCATATGTAGTATCGCCCACAACTACATTTAAACAAATAAATCAAGGAACTATTTATGATGTGGGCGGAGAACATCTTCCTGTATATAAAAAAAAGACAGGTTTATCGGAAAAAAACTACACGAATGTTGACAGCATAGTAACAATGTCGAATTGCAACAGAAACCCGCTTAGCAAATATATCACTGACAGAATCCAGCCAAGGGAGGCGTAAATACACGAGATATATTTGTACTGTAGTTAGTTTACCTTTATTGAACTGAACTCCAATACCAATATATATCTATATATATATATATATTGGTGTTGGAGTTCAATAAAGTTAAACCCGCTACACACACACACATATATATATATATATATATATATATATATATATGTATATATATAATGAATTATTTTGAACATTATTTTTACCAATACTCGTATTTAAGTAGATATTCTGTTTTTTAATTAAATACTTAAATACGAGTATCGGTAAAAATAATGTTCAAAATAATTCATAACAAATTGTTGGTTGCTTATAACCAAGTTTCGTTAAAATTCGTTAATATATATATATATATAATTGTTTAATTTCATAGTTTTTGATCATAATAAAATTAGACCAGTACAGTTATATTGTAGAACTTTTGAATATCTCGGTAAAATCAGTTATTGCGAATCGCCTGAAGACACCACATGGTAGAAACCTAGGTCGCGTAATAACTCGTTTACAAATGAAGAATATATATATATATATATATATATATATATATATATATATATATATATATATATATATAGTACAGACCAAGTATAAATATTTATCTACTGTTAATAGAACAGTGTTCAATGTAATATAACAAGGTTATAAAGTATATATTAATGAGTATACATATTATCCTCTGTTTAAGGCACGACTTGAAGTTTCATTCATTACGCAATCATTAGTTACACATTGTAAACTGACTGTTTTTCGATTTGAATTTTTATTTTAGGTACTAGCGTTATAAATTATAAATGTGGGTTGCCTTGCTTTTCATTTATTTACAAAACAAAAATTATTGTATTACAAAGTCCTTGAAGTGGGCATTTATTTTAGTCCCTGCAGTTACCTTCCTTATCAATGCCCTTGTTTTGTACAATGCTATTCAACTTTCTGGCGTTTTGTTTTTTATGAAAATTTCTAAATTACTAGTACAGCTATAACCCAGTTTGATTGTATTCCTATTCCTGTATTTACTCGGAAGGTAGGGTGTGATAAGCTTATCAACCAGCTTATCACACCCTACCTTCCGAGTAAATACAGCATAAAGTCAACCCTAGAGGCAATCCAAATCCTCAAGAGTGAAAAACCTAATAATGAAATCATAGCTTCACTTGATGCGGAAAACCTTTTTACTAATGTACCCGTCAGTGAAACTATTGATATAATTATAAGAAATGTTTACAGTAATCCTTCATTACCCCCACTCAAAATTAATCCCAACATCCTAAGAAAAATTCTACTAGCTTGTACTACTGAAGTGCCTTTTGTTGATCCAAACAACACTATATATATACAACGTGACGGAGTCTCCATGGGTTCAGTGCTTGGTCCGATTTTTAGTAATTTCTACATGTCTAACCTTGAAAATACTACCTTTGCAAAATTTACAAAACCATCAATATATCTACGATATATTGATGATATCCTACTATCAATTAAAAATACTGATGAAATCTTACAACTTCAAAAACAGTTTCAAAATAACTCAGTTTTAAAATTTACTTATGAACTTAGCAAAGATACTCTTTGATAATGGCTTATGTGAGCCGAAAGCTTAGACCCGATAAAAAATTCAACAAATACTGTGATTTTTTGTTGTCTTTTAACGACATCACCATCAAGTATATCAGACGGTATGAACGGATCCTACACAAAATTAATAGACAAAACTTGTCTATATTATTCAATGAAACCTGCATTAATATATATATATATGTGTGTGTGTAAATATATATATGAGTAAAAGGTTGTCACTTAGCTGATTGACGTCGCCTTTAGTACCCCGACTCCAGAGTTTCGTGGGCGGATTTTTTTCGTCCACTCTGCGGACGAAAAATGTTTTCAAGTTACTGTTAATATTTCCAAATTTTTACCTTTTTATATTGTCGTTAATAGTTTATTTGCGTGGGTCTACGTGTGATTCTTGTTTTAGCAGCTGTTGGTTGTCTTCGTCATTTCTTCCATTACTTTTTTCTTTCTTTTTCCTCCTCATTTTCTTTCTTTTTCCTCCTCATTTTCTTTCTTTTTCCTCCTCATTTTCTTTCTTTTTCCTCCTTCCTTCGGTTATTTCTCCGGTATTTTGTTGTTTTTTCACCTATTATTCGTAGAAGTGTGTTCTTTTTTAATGTTTGAATGTTGAATGCTTGTACGTACGTACATACATACATACATACATACTCGCCCACACACACGCTCACACACAAACACGCGTATATACGTATATATGCAATTATACACAAACGCCTATATATATGTGTGTATATAATATTTATTTATTTATCATAAAGATGTTATAATATGACAACAAAAGTAGCCGTTTTGTTTTGACCCAATCTGTCTTTTCAGGGGAACAAAATGGCTACTGTTGTAGTGATATGATAAAATATCTATGTTATAAATTCTAAATAAATATTATTCGTTCTACTTTGTATTGAGCACTTTTTAAAGAACAGTGTTTCTTTGGATAGGGAATATTTTTCCATCCGTACCTACCCGATACTTATATATATATATATATATATATATATATATATATATATATATATATGTAAGCGAGTTATTATGCGACCTAGGTTTCTACCAGATGGTTCGGAAAGGGTGGACCATTTTATTGGCCAGATTTGACTCCATTATATATATATTTGTAAGCGAGTTATTATGCGACCTAGGTTTCTACCAGATGGTTCGGAAAGGGTGGACCATTTTATTGGCCAGATTTGACTCCATTATATTTTTCTTATGGGGACATGTGAAAACAATTGCGTATACAACCAAACCTAGTTCGTTAGAAAATTTGAAAGCTAAAATAACTAATGTGACTTCAGGCATTGCTGTAAATCAATCGGCAAATGTTTTCCGTGAACTGCAACATCGTATTACCCTTTGTATTGCTAATGATGGAGGACATGTGGAAACTTAAATACAATTTCAATAAAACTTTAAAAAAATAAAAAAGTTATTTCTTTCTAATCCTTTATAGAAATTATTTCTATCGTAAATACAAATAAAGTATAAAGTTATAATCTTTTTAATGTGCACACGAACTTTATGGACACCTTATATATATATATATATATATATATATATATATATATATATATATATATATATATATATCCTTGGACGTACATATATTTATTTTCTATTATTCATTCGTTTGTTAGTTAGAAACATTTTTATATTCATTTAATTTATATGTATATTTTAATTAGTGTACTAATTAGTAAATTAAGTATTTGTTTTGGCTTTACAGAGACTTTTAAATCGCTAGTATATATATATATATATATATATATATATATATATATATATATATATATAATTTTAATCATTTCACCCCGAGCAAGGCAGAAATGCCACTGATGTGCGGTGGGCTACATAACTGTAAAAAGATTAATTAGAAAAGAGTGAGGAGTACAAACTAGTTAGAAAGGAGCAATAGAACGCTGGGAATGCAGATACATAGGTGGAGAGAAAGGGAAGGATATACGGGGGTGGGGAGAGAGCTAGAGTCCAGTGGTTAATAGATGAGTATTGACTTTGCATTTAAATTTCTGGAGGTTGTAGCCGTCAGGAAAGCAAGAATATGGGAGCGAGTTCCACAGGCGGGAAGTGCGAGAGAAGAAGCTGCAGGAGTAGAATTGTCGTCTGCATTTGGCTAACCTGACTGTGAATGGGTGGGACCCAGTTGCCAGTCTGGTTGCACGAGTAAACACCTGTTCAAGAGGCACCAGTGACTTAAGTTCGTCCGAGCAGAAGCCATGAAAGTATTTATAGAACAAAGGGAGGCCACATTTCGACGGTGGGGAAGTGGCTGCAGTCGAGCCGCGAGATCAGTACCTATCACATTACAGACTCTCCTTTGGAGCCTGTCAAGAACACTGAGGAGAACGGCAGAGGCGCCTGACCATAAATGGCAGCAGTACTCCATGCACGGACGAATGGTTGACTTGTATATATGCAGGATGGAAAAAACATCCTGGATCGACCCAACCTTCTTAGCAGTAGATTTTGCTATGGATTCAATGTAGTGGTTCCATTTGAGGTCTGAGGACAGGGTATGGCCGAGGAGGCGTAGTGTATTGCTGTCAGGGAGAATCGCTTGGTCCATGCTTATGGGAGGCAGGAGAGGTTGCCTGTAATGGTTGACAGACAACAGCTTGGTCTTAGACGAATTGAATTTGACAAGCCACTTCTTGCCCCAGTTCACCACAGAGTGTAGATCCCGTTCAAGGTCAGCAGCGAGATTATGTCTGTCCGCCACGACAGTTTTCTTATTGGTGCGGGATTATATTGTAGTATTATCTGCGTAGATGCCTACTTGGGACTTGATCTCATCTGGGAGGTCGTTGATGAAAATAAGGAAGAGCGTCGGGCCCAGGATAGAGCCCTGTGGGACACCAGCTTTCGTGCTGTAGGATGAAGAGGCACGTCCATTCAAAACGACTTCCATTTTGCGGTTATTTAAGAAAGATTGGATTAAGTCAAGCAGGCGACCGTTAATACCGTAACCCCGTAGCTTGCATAGGAGGCCAGAGTGCTAAACCCTGTCGAAAGCCTTGGAGATGTCCAGAGAAACCGCGCGAGCCTCGTCAGACTCATCAAGGGCCTGGAGCATATACGGGTGGGTGTACTCCGGACGAGTCAAATGTGGTGTTGGATGAGAATCTGCGAGCAAAGCACTCGGCTTTGTCCACAGATGACGTGAGAACCTCAAATTCATGGATTAAAGGAGGTATTGAGGATTTCCTATTGTTGAGCACTCGTTTGCAGATCCTCCAAACATGCGGTCAGCTATATATATATAACATAGTACACTTGGTATACAATCCAGCTAAATTCCGATAGAGACGAACTCAAGAGAACTAAATGTTAGATTCACTTATTTATTTTAACAGAGTAATATAATTTATAAAAGATTTTAAAATATTACAATGGGTAATACATATTTCACCGTGTCCTGATGTTATTATCGCGGTTCGTCAGACCCAAATGATACAACAGTTGGTCCTCAAAATACCCCCGCTCAAAAAGTTCCTTTTCTTTTATTTAATTTTACATAGACGCTCACATGTCCCTATTAGAATAGACATTTGTAACGGTTATTTACGAAAATTTCGCGAGAAATAAATGTTTACACCATTTCTCGTAATAGCTGGCTGCTATTACAAGAAATGGTGTCAACATTTATTTCTCGTGATACAGTATTTCCTTTTATTGTACCTCTTTGTCCTTTCTTTTTTCTTCTTGCTTTCCATTCATTTTGTTCTGTTTCCCCTTTTTTCTTTTTCTTCTTTTTCTCCGTTTTTTCTCTTTTTTACATTAATCAATCGTCCCTCTTTTCTTTATCCTTGCTTTCCTCTTTCTTTGGGGTTCTTTTTCGAATGAGGGAGAAATTTTCGTAAATAACCGTTACAAATGTCTATTCTAAACTGGACATATGAGCGTCTATGTAAAATTGAATAAAAAAAAAGGAATCTTTGGAGGGTGGGGGATATTTTGAGAACCAACTGTTGCATCATTTGGGTCTGACGAGCCGCGATAATAACATCAGGACGCAATGAAATATGTATTATCCATTGTAATATTCTAAAATCTTTTATAATATATATATATATATATATATATATATATATATATATATATATATATATATGCACGCATCAATCAGGTCAGTGACAATTTTTTGTGTGGCCAAGAAGTCAAACATCAACTGGTGGTTTCTCCTAGCTTGTTAGGAGTCACAAGTTCGAATCCTACCGAATAACACATATTTTCCTAATAAAATTTCCCAATAATACGAAGGCCAGTAGAGTTATATCTATCAATATACTGTATAATTAAAAACAGAATATCTACTCAAATACGAGTATCGTTTAAAAATAAATGTCCGAACAAATAAATTGAATATATATATAGTTTTAGTGCAAAGAATTTGTCATTTTAGCTGAGCAGGTTCGTGCCGACTTCGAAATTTCGCGAGGACACCGTTATGATGTTTTCACTCGTCAAGGTTAGGATTCTTGCTGTTCACTTTGGCACCTGGATCCGTCTTCTGTGTGCGTCTCCCGGTGCACTAGTGGAAGTGAATAGAGTTTCGATCAGAATCTTTTGTATCGGCTCATTCCCCTCGTCAAGGTTATCCGCTTTCTTCTTTGCTGCACGTTCTTGCAGTGGAACCGTTTCTTCGCAAGTTAAAGACGAATCCGATCCTACGCGGAATTACCCTACCTGGTGATACGCCTTGATCAGGTACACCGCCTATGCTGACGACGTTTCAGTTCTTGTGTCAAGCAAAACTGATATTGACAAATTTAGGGAGTACAAAACTGTTACAAGGATGCATTTATATATAAAAATAATATTAATAATGTCTCAAAAGTTGCAGTAAGGGATTCTATTGAGTCCTAATTGTTATTACAAAAAAGTTTAAGTCATGAAGTAGTAAAAATAAGGAAATTAAAAATAGAACGTTTGGAAGATGCTAGAATTTCCGAGAAAATTTGAATAAAATCTAGAATTCTAAATGATTCTAGAATATACAAATTAGGTGTTAGCCCCTATAAAATAGGTTTTGGGAAGAGAGTAGTCAGTTGTTAAAAGAATTTGCTGACATTTTCAACTCTGGCTTTGATTCAAGGATGTATATCCAGGCAAAAGAATCTCTAAGAAAAGTTACCGACCAGCTAAAACCTGAAAGAGAACCTCATGGAACTATATGGGTAAATATATATTTTTGACTCTTTCATAAGAAACTAATAATTATTCTTTGTATAACCATTTGAGGATTTCCAAAAATATAGCACTTAAACTTCTTTGCTATCTTAACTGGGTAAAGATATTTGACCCTTCCTTCCTCTTCGTAACACTTCACCTGCCAGTAGTAAACTCTACGTTTCTGTTTTGAATGCAAAAAAAATTGTAAATTTTGTATATATATCATTTTGTGTTTATCGTAAATTAAATATTTGTATGTGATTTAACTTTGAGTTTTGGTCAATCATTTTTTTTGTCTTTTCTTAAACTTAACACGTAACAAAAACCAAGATACAGGGGCCAAAATCAACCTCGATAACTGTGTTGATTTGCGGTTAGGAGCGTGAAAGGGATTTTCTTTTCCCAGGTCTTTCCTCTGGGCGGATGAAACGGTCAAGATATTCGACGTCTGGTTCGGTTCTGATCTCATTTTAAGAATGAATTTGTCATGAGTGCGCCAGAAGGCCGAGGTCAAGATTCGTCTGTAGTCCCGGAGAAATCTTTCTTTGTAGTTGAGTGTGGAAGGATGTACCTCGTACATCTACCCAATTCTCCTTTACCGACTCTCCGTATTTTCACTTCCGTTTGCCATAACTAATGACATTATTAAGAGCCTTGTTCTCCTTGTGGAGAAGCAGAGTGTTTTGACCTGTCAGGGTCAAGAAGAAGGACACGAAAAGAAGAAGGTAGGTTGCACCAGTGTATTAGAATAACAGAACATATATACAAAATAAGAGTGTTATTAGTCAGCAGATAGAAGTGTCCGTCCGAACTGTCAAGTTAACTGAGTCTCGACTGCCTCGTTTAGGAAGTCTCGCAGGTTAGTATTTATGAAGGAGGAAGAGTTCATTCCAATGTAGATAGGGCACCATAATGCTATCTATCTATCTATCTATCTATCTATCTATCTATCTATCTATCTATCTATCTATCTATCTATCTGTTCTGGCCTATTAGGGCCAGGAAGAAAAACAAGCAAACAAGAAGGTAGGCTGAACCAGTGTATTGGAATAACAGAACATATATACAAAATAAGAGTGTTATTAGTCAGCAGATAGAAGTGTCCGACCGAACTGTCGAGTTACACTGCGTCTCGACTACCTTCCCTTGGAAGTCTCGCAGGTTAGTATTTATGAAGGAGGAAGAGTTCATTCCAATGTAGATAGGGCACCATAACACTATCTATCTATCTATCTATCGATCGATCGATCTATCTCAGTTCATGTCTATCTTAGTATATTCATATCTATCTATCTATCTATCTATCTATCTATCTATCTATCTATCTATCTATCTATCTATCTGTTGTGACCTGTTAGAGCCAGGAAGAAAAACACGAAAAGAAGATAGGCCGAACCAGTGTGTTGGAATAACAGAACATATATACAAAATAAGAGTGTTATTAGTCTGCATATAGACGTGTCCGTCCTAATTGTCAAGTTACACTGCGTCTCGACTATCTTCCTTAGGAAGTCTCGCAGGTTAGTATTTATGAAAAAGGAAGAGTTCATTTCATTGTAGATAGGGCATCATAGCACAAAGCTTCCAAAGTACTTCGTGAGATCTGTTACATCTACCCGTCTGGGTATGCCTAGCGTTCAACAAATCGTATCGAGTTCCAAGATCGAAAGTTCTAGTAATTGGATGGTGAATGCAAATTCTGGAAGGAAGACGCCTCTAAGAAATTCCCATCCCTGAGAAGTATTCACTCGTGCGAGTTTACCCCGAGGCGAGAGCACCTTCTATCGTAAATGTCGGATTGCTCTCAAACACTACTTACAGGAGTTGTACGTACGGAATTATGTTACGTGTTAGTTCGGGGTCCGTTCATGATGATCTGATAGACGAAATCAGTCTTACAAAGCAAGAGGATTGCTGAATATGACCTTGTGGGCATGGGTTGAAATGATAAGGTATCACTTACCTGGCTGGTGATTCGAAGGGCTCTCTGAGGTTTTTTTAGTGGGCTTTGAAAAATCTCAAAACTTTATTTACTATGATGGGGCAGTAGAGACCCAGGATTACACCTTCTTCCACTGCTGGATCGAAGTCTCGTTGGGCAAATTTATTGAAGATATGGTTCGTATGCTGCGCGGAAGTTTTTTCATCCTCGATGTCAGTTTGTAGTAATGTGGTATCATTGATAACGAATTGTTTATTTCGTGTGTTAGTCTGTTTTAGAATTCCTTCATCTGTATTCCTTTCATTTTAACTTCTCGTGACTTTGCACATGAAGTAATTCTAAAATAGACTAACACACTAAATAAACAATTTTCAAAGAAAACAGTCAAATTCCCTTCATTTTAATATCTCGTGACTTTGCACTACGCATGAAGTAATTCTAAAACAGACTAACACACTAAATAAACAATTTTCAAAGAAAACAGTCAAATTCCGTTCATTTTAATATCTCGTGACTACGCATGAAGAAATTCTAAAAACTAAAGTATTCTGTTAATCTTTTGAAATGATTTGTGAGCATCTTTGTGATTGCCAACACTGTTTGTTTATAAATACGTAATTTAGAATAAAGCTCGTTTCGTCTTTTTGCCTTGATAAAGTCCATCACAGGACGAAACGCGTAGGCGATTTAAAATACAGTTTTCCTTTTGTCTTTATTTTATTTAACCATATGACTATAGTATTTACGCTCTCACGCCCTGATTGAGCACCCTAGAAGAATGGGAGACTTTGAAAACAGTAGCTACTCCGGCATAAACGAATCGCTCGTTCAATAATGAATTAGAGCACTCTAGCTATTGGGTGTGTATCATGATATATGCACTAAAAAGTCTAAAAAGGTAGAATCGCCGACTGATACAAATTCGGTCGGGTTTCAATCCTGGGTTAAAAGGCAATCGGAGTCTAACCGTACTGATGAGCTGTGATACAGCGAAACAGATCTGTTTGCGGATGACTATAGTAAATGTATATATATAGATATATAGATAGATAGATATATGAAAAATATAAAATGTTTTCTTTCTTTTTTTCTCTTTTCTTTTTTGTTTTAGAAAATGAAGTCATGCAGAGAAAACTAAAAGAATAATTTTGTAACAATAATGGATACATAAACGGAAACGTAGTCTAGACAAGGGTTTTGATCAACTGACACTTTTGCTGTTAAGATTGAAAGAAGAAATCATGTATTACCCAAAAATATAATTTTTTTCCCAAATTTCAAGTGAATCTCTGTTCTGATTAGTTAAATCAAACACACGCATAATTTTTCTGTATCGCGCACCCATAAATAACAAGCATATTCTTTCTTATATTCAAATGAAAATCATTTTCACAACAATGAGCTAACTTGCCTGATCACGTGGTAAAATTCTCGAAACAGAAATTTTCGTGTCGCAATGTAAACTATATTAATTTTAAATAAAAAAACAAATTTAATTATATATATACATACATATATATATATATATATATATATATATATATATATATATATATATATATATATATAATAGAAATAAATAAATACTGTCAAAAAATACATTTTTAAATTTACAACTTTTTAGTAGTTTTTCCTATACATATTAAGACAGTATACGTGGATCATCATTGTGCTATATATATATATATATATATATATATATATATATATATATATATATATATATAATTAAATTATTTATTATCAGCACTATTTTATTTACTTTCTTGTGAAAATCTTATCTCATATTGTAAATACACATTGGGGTTTAATATCCACCCACAACAAGAATTTTTTTAATGGCGACTATTTAGGACTCCATGGAAATTATGAGCTATTATGATGGATGTAGTAAGAAAGGTAAGTTAGAATTTGTCGTTTTGATGTAAGGAAGAGTGTTGTCTGTTTGGGTTGGTGATTGTTGCTAGCTAATTTTGTCTGTTTGGGTTGGTGATTGTTGCTAGCTAATTTTGTCTGTTTAGGTTGGTGATTGTTGCTAGCTAATTTTGTCTGTTTGGGTTGGTGATTGTTGCTAGCTAATTTTGTCTGTTTGGGTTGGTGATTGTTGCTAGCTAATTTTGTCTGTTTGGGTTGGTGATTGTTGCTAGCTAATTTTGTCTGTTTGGGTTGGTGATTGTTGCTAGCTAATTTTGTCTGTTTGGGTTGGTGATTGTTGCTAGCTAATTTTGTCTGTTTGGGTTGGTGATTGTTGCTAGCTAATTTTGTCTGTTTTGGTTGGTGATTGTTGCTCGCTAATTTTGTCTGTTTGAGTTGGTGATTGTTGCTCGCTAATTTTGTCTGTTTGGGTTGGTGATTGTTGCTAGCTAATTTTGTCTGTTTGGGTTGGTGATTGTTGCTAGCTAATTTTGTCTGTTTGTGTTGGTGATTGTTGCTAGCTAATTTTGTCTATTTGGGTTGGTGATTGTTGCTAGCTAATTTTCATTATAAAAAAGAAGACCAGCTTTTCCTTATCCTCACTTTTTAGTCCAGTAACACATTTTTGTATTTATTACAAAATAAATATCACTCTTTTCTCTGGTACCTAGATTTTATTAATTTGAATCGAATTGGCTAAATGTAACCGTAAGTTCTATGCTAACAGTTTCTTTTCTTGAAATCTTTTTTTGTGGAACTCTCTTTCGACTTTTTGCTTCTCAGTCAACTTAAATCTTCAAAAATAGAACATATTTTGTTTTATTATTTATTTCTATATTATTATTAGTTTTGTTCTTGAAATTCAGTTTGCCCTACGACGTCTCGTATTCACTCCAATCTCCACAAGGTTCACTGGATAGCATGCAATTCTGAGGGCGGACGGGAAAAAAAGATAAAATCAGATTTCGAAGTAAAATTTAAGCGGATGTGATTAACGTAGTTGCCATGTTTTTTTTCTTCCCTCCACCCCTGGAATATTTTCTTTTTTCTTTTCTTTTTTTGACAAAAACAAGCGGCGTTCGGTTTTGTTTGTTTTTAATCTGAAACTAAACAACAACAAAAGAATATTTTCTTGTTCTGTTTCCTGTCGCTGTTGTCAGAATCATTACTGAAAATAAATCGTTTTATTGAATCAGATGTGAATCTGCTTCCTGGTATATCATTAAAAAAAATGGCGGCAAAAAGAAGAGAGAATCAAAAAATTGTTTAAATCCGAAAACGGAAAGCTTGAATAATAAGAGGAAATCCGATTTATGATATGGATTACATACGTACCAGTTTCTTACCATTATTTTCTTCTTTTTGGTCATATATATATATATATATATATATATATATATATATATATATATATATATGAGGAAAACGATATATACATTTTCATATCTCAAAAATCATCGGTATTTACATGAGGTCGAGGAATACATTGAAAATACTTTTAAGATCTTCCAATACCCTAATTATGTCATATTCGATACGAAAAAAAGGCTTCTAAAAATGTAAAAACAGTAAAATTCTGATAAACCCAATGACTCAAAATATATTTCTCTCTCTCTCTCTATGCCTCTCTCTCTCTCTCTCTATATATATATATATATGTATATATATATATATATATATATATATATACAGAAAATCTAAGCAAGAGCCAACAACCGACCACGGTTTCGCCTAACGGCTTGTCAGGGAAATTGGCAGACAACAAAGATGTAAAATACCAAATATATAGGAACTCAAATTAAAACGAAGAAGACGCCAAAACACGAGAATGGAGGTGGGGGTGGACAACTTTATTGCAAAAAAAACAAATAAAGTTGTAAAGTTTGTAATAAAGTTGTTCCCTGCTTTCTCGTGTTTTGTTGTCTTTGTTTTAATTTGAATTCCGATATATTTGCTATTTTAAATCTTTGTTGTCAGCCAATTTCCCTGACGAGCCGTTGGGCGAAACCGTGGTCGATTGTTGGCTCTTGCTTAGATTTTCTGTCTTTGTTTGCTCTACTTTCGTATTGAGCGCTTTAGTGTTAGGGTTTTCGTCTTGGGATTTTTTCTTTCTTACGAGTGCTTGACTTTTTGTTCATGTACTTCGTTTGTTTCTTTTTTTACTTCCCCTTACTTGGGTTGTACAAAACGATTTAAATTATAGCTTAATTAATACTAATTTTGGTAGAGGTAGTTCTCTTACTATTGGTATTGTTGTATTATATATATATATATATATATATATATATATATATATAGTGTATCGAGGTAGCAAATAATTTTCTAAACATATACTGTTAAATATAAGAGACAATGAATGCCTATTATGTTTAATCTTGAGCCGTTCTAAACGTCGTATTTTGGCTTTAATTTCAACATTTGGATAATTTTTTATTAATTTGCTTCTAAGCTTTCGGCTCACATGAGCCATCTTCAGAGAGGTTATTTAGACTGTAATACAATAACATCCACCATCACCGACGATTTTATTTTGTGTTGACATAAAACTCCGCTTGGCAACGGCAATAGTTACCAAAAATAATAAACGCAGTTCTCAAATTTGCAATGCGGCTTTATGACGTGACATCGCGTGATAACAGAACCATGTAGTCAAATGCAATGTAATATGTTATGTCCGATTTAAAGGTGATTTTATTGAGTGTTGGGCGTTTAGATTTGATGTACATGCCCTCCAATATCTGAAGAACGACTCATGATTAAACAAAATAGACATTCATTGTCTCTCATATTTAACAGTATATATATATGTGTATATATATATATATATATATATATATATATATATATATATATATATATATATTATGGCGTTAAAGACAAGAACCTTTTTATTTTAATTGATCATGCCATATTTTTTTAGATAAAAACTTGATGGAAGATGGCAGAATTTAATAAAATTAAACCAATAACGGTGGAATACCATGGTTGGATAGAGTTAGTGAGACTTTAGCCAAGCGTATTTCATCAAGCTCAAGTGAGTGTTATTATGCAACACATTATCCACATAGGGGAAGCCACCAAATCATCTGACGCGTCTCAGACCTCTCGACCACAAATGATAAATGTTGGTGGGGTCGTAGGTTTGAATCCTGCCGAATGACACACATTTTCGTAACAAAAATTTATCTTAAATAATCAGGTCAGTAGAAATAAATATATAATACTGTTTGGTGATAAACAAAATATCTACTTAAATACGAGTATCAATCAAAAGTAATGTTCAAACAAATCATTTCAAGAAAACTCAACTCATAAACGGTTATAAATTCAGAATTTATTTTAGCAATGTAAAGAAAAATTTTTACAATTGCCTCGTTCAGACTGTTGATGAATAAATAAATGTTAATTTCACTCAGAATATTTTATGTGTTGAGTTTTCTTCTCAATATATTTGTTCTGGATAATATCTATTGAGCTCTCTATTTTTTTTTTCTAATTGACAATTTAAATTAATTAGATTAAATCTTTTGGATTGTCCTCTCCTTTTTTACGGGTTGGTATTCCCTCATATTTATATATATAGTCGCCGACTGACGCCATTTCGGTCGGGTTTCAATCCTGGGTAAAAAAAAGCAATCGGAGTCTAACCGTACTGATGAGCTGTGATACGGCGAAACAGATCTGTCTGCGGATGTCAATATATATATATACTGATGAGCTGTGATACAGCGAAATAGATCTGTCTGCGGATAACTATTTACGCTCTCATACCCTGATTGAGCACTCTGGAAGAATGGTAGACTTTGAAAAACAGTAGCTACTCTGGCATCTACGCATCGCTCATTCAGCAATGAATTAGAACACTCTCAGCTATTGGGCGTGTACAATGATAATATACACGCTAAAAGTTTGTCTCCTTCTACCGAGCTCCCGTAGCTCAGAGATAGAATCGCCGACTGACGCCAATTCGGTCGGGTTTTAATCCTGGGTTTAAAGCAATCGGAGTCTAACCGTACTGATGAGCTGTGATACAGCGAAACAGATCTGACTGCGGATGACTATATATATATATAGTTTTCTAATTATTGAAAATAATTTCTCTAAGCTTAGCATGAAATTTGTTACTACTACTTCTAAAATCAGTCAGTCAGTCAGGCATACGTGATACACGCTTGGGCGATCATGTCTCGAAAGAGACATGACTGACTGAGCAGAAGATTATCCCGCAGTAGGTTGTCATTGCTTTCTGCGGTAGACTGGTTGCCGACCAACGCTATAGAACCCAATCTGTCCTGCTATTTAACCCATAACTGGAAGGAAGAGACGGATTAATACCTTTCCCAAGGTTATTTGCGCGTGAATACAATGGATTCAACTGGAATTCGAACTCGGCTCCCCGGTTTCTCGTTCCGAGCCGATATCCACTGTACCACAACGCACATCCTACTTCTAGAATAATATGACATAATTAAAGCAAAGTTAAATAATAAAAAGCTAATTTTGAAGAAGGAATTTACTGTATCATCAGTAACAATTGGTACAAGGTCTACATCGGGGAGCAATCCCAAAGGATTCAAATAAAAGTTTTTTACGAATATAAAAGAGATATATTACAAAGAACCACTAAATGGGTTAATTCCACACTGTAATGAGTTTGACAATAATTTTGATTTAAAAAATGCTACTTAATTCAAAGAAAAAGCAATTTACTACTGGGTGATCTTAAACAAACAGAACCTACAATTTTTTAAAATAAAACTGTCAATCACTGGGACGACGCAGAGGGATAGATCAAAATGAACAGTGTTTCCAGAAATACGGGACAATCTTCCTCGCGCACCAAATGACTCCCAAGCCTGGTTGAGAGAGCGATTTCAGGAGAGACTGATCTGCAGGATGTGTGACGTTGTGTGGGTACCGCACTCACCGGACTTGAACCCCCAGATTTTTATTTGTGGGGATAAGGATTATTTGTATTAGAACAACCCTCAAATGATTGATGAACTGGAGGCAGCAATCACAGAAAAATATCAGGAAAATCCGCACAAAGATACGGATCTGAATAATTGACAATTTTTGCAACGTTTCCAGGTTTGCCTTCAACGCTGGCTTCAGAGACAATTTGGAGCATATTTGGGAAATATCGTAGCTTTTATGCAAAGTGACCAATTTAACTAAAACTTTGGGGAATGGCGATTCTCTAAGCGCAGCTTAGATGTGGAACAAGGCCGAAAGTATGGGACCCCCAGTGAGGATCGAGCTCACTATTCAATTGTAATGATTCTAGCGAGACAAGCTTGCTAACCATTATACCATCTGAATAAGCCCTAAAACTTTTGGGAATGATCGTACATAGACTGAAGTGTAAATCCACTGTTTCTTGAAAATAACTAGACATTTGTAGGATTTATTAAAATATTTATATATATAGAAAGCACTTTGATTGTTTAGATAATTCCCAATAAATGTGCATCCAGGTGTTTAAATTTCGCCTCTCTTAGCTGATTTTCAATTATACTCCGGCCATTTTTCATCAGCAGGATGTGGCTTCCCTCTGTCTCTTCTATAGATATTCTCATGGCTTCTGCTCTGATGAAGTTAGGTCACTGGTGCCCCCTCTACAGGAATTTACTCTGGCAACCAGACTGGCAACAAGTTCCCACCCTTTTACCGTTAGATCAAACAAATGCAGACGACAATGCTATTCCAGCCGCTTTTTTTTTTTTTTTTTTTTGCTTTTCCCGCCTGTGGAACTCCCTTCCATATATTTCCTGTCGGCTCTAACCTCCAAGAATTTAAATGCAAAGTCAATTTCTATCTCTTATCCATTTAACTCCAGCTCTTTCTACATCACCCCGTGTATCTTGTTCTTTTCCTTTCTCTTTACCTTCACAACCATTTTCACTCCTGTCTTCACATCCTTCTCCTGTTGGTTCGCCTTTCTCTTCACTCGCCTCCTATCTAAAACTTTAACTCTCTTATGTAGCCTCCTGCACATCAGTGGTGGTATCGCCTTGCTTGGGGTGAAATGATTTTTAAAATAATATGGGATACTAAATAACAAAAGTGATAAAAACATAAACAGAATGAAAAAGAAAACACATGAAACAGCGAAGTCAAAGAAATTGGAGCGGTGTTCGAATTCCAGTCGGGTTCTTTATTTTCACTTACACTCAAATACTTCAGCTAGTTATGAGTTGAATAGTAGGACTGGGTCTTGGGTGGCAACCAGTCTCCCGCAAAAAGAAACGGTAGCCTTCTGCGAATGATTCTTCTGCCTAGTCAAACATCACTCGAAAGAAACATGATCGCCCAAGTGTGTATCACGTATGGATGGAATAGCAAGACAGACTGGGTTTTATATCCTCGGTTGGAAACCCATCTACCTTAGAAAGAAACGGCAATCTAACGCTGGAAATTCTTCTGTCTATTCAGGCATGAAATATTAAATCGAAAGAGACATGCTTATCCAAACGTGTATCACGTATGGACTGAATAGCAAAAGAGACTGGATTTAATATCCATTGTTGGAAACCTGGCTTCCGCAAAAACAAAAGGCAATTATTGTGGGAAAATCTTCTGCTTAGTCAGTCATTAGTCGAAAGAGTGTTGATCACCCAAACGTGTATCGCGTATGGGTTGAATAGACGGACTGATTGGGTTTTATGTCCCCGGTTGGAAACCTGGATTCTGCAAAAATAAAAGGCAATATATTGTGGGAAAATCTTCTGCTTAGTCAGTCATGAGTCGAAATTGAGTTGATCACCCAAACGTGTATCGCGTATGGGTTGAATAGACGGACTAACTGGGTTTTATATCTTCGATTGGTAACCCGTCTACTTCAGAAAGAAACGGTAACCTACTGCTGAAAATTCTTTTGTCTATTCAGTCATGAATTATTAAATCGAAAGAGACATGCTATATATATAATCAACTTTATATATACATATATATATATATAATCAACTTTATATATATATAATCAACTTTATATATATATATATAATCAACTTTATATATACATATATATATATATATATATATATATATATAATCAACTTTATATATATATATATAATCAACTTTATATATATATATAATCAACTTTAATTTATATATATATAATCAACTTTATACATATATATATATAATCAACTTTATATATATATATATATAATAACAACTTTATATATATATATATAATCAGCTTTATATATATATATATATATATATATATATATAATCAACTTTATATATATATATATATAATCAACTTTATATATATATATATATATATATATATATGTAATAAACTTTATATATATATATATATAGAATCAACTTTATATATATAATCAACTTTATATATATATATATTCAACTTTATATATATATATATATATATAATCAACTTTATATATTTATATATGTATAATCAACTTTATATGTATATATAAACTTTATATATATATATATATAATCAACTTTATATATATATATATAATCAACTTTATATATATATATATATATAATCAACTTTATATATATATATATGTAATCAACTTTATATATATATATAATCAACTTTATATATACATATATATATATAATCATCTTTATATATATATATATAATCAACTTTATATATATATATATATATATAATCAACTTTATATATATATATATATATATATATATCAACTTTATACATATATATATATATATATATATATATATATATACTATTTTAAAAACAAAAAAATTATTGACAATCCCTCTGGCCCTTTTGTCCAACATCTTCTCAGGTGAAAATCGTTGGAAATATAAATCAAACGAAAGAAACACCAACGAAAATGAAGAGACAAAAACAAAGGTGAGTAGGGGAACACGTTAAAATAAATATACATATAAATATATATCCTTATAACGAGGGGAGGAGAAATCACGTGTAAATAATTAGCGAGGGACAGTTAAAATAAAATATCCCCCAACAAATTTAGAGACTTCACAAAATCCTTCTACCGGCAAAGAGAAGGATTCCGTAAAGATATACAGACTGATTAAAAAATCTTTTTTCTTTTTTTCGCTCTTCATTTTCATTGCTCTTCTTTTCGTTTAATTTATATTTCGAACGATTTTCTCCTGATTATATGTTGGACGAAAGGGCCTTAGGGACTGTCAATAAATTCCTTGTTTTTAAAGTAGTATACAAATTTTTACCTTCAAACATTTGTGGCGAACGCTTCTAGTTTAAATTTTAAAATCATTTGTTTCTGATGAAAGGCCGAGGCCGGTCTGAAATATCAAATATATATATATATATATATATATATATATATATATATATATATATAATAATAATAATAATAATAATAATAATAATAATAATAGAAATAAATAAATACTGTCAAAAATACATTTTTAAACTTACAACCTTTATATATATATATATATATATATATATATATATATATATATATATATATATATATATATATAGCTACACTTTCCAAGAATTTAAATGTAAGGTCAATTGCCATCTCCTACTCTCTGACACGCATCGTTCCCCCATGTTTTTTCTTGGTCCACTCTACTCTCATCAGCCCTCTTCACACCAGTATTCTAATCCTTATCTTACTCATTCTCTGACACCCCCTATAACTTGTTCCTCTTTCTCATCACTCTTCTCCTATGTAACCCCCTGTACACTAGTGGCAGAAAAACTGTCTTGCTTGGAGTGAAATGTTTATAATATATATATATTTTTTTTTTGACAGTATTTGCTTATTTCTATTATAATATTATAATAATATTTCTATTATAATATTATAACAGAAATATTTGTATTATAATATTATAATAATAGAAATAAATACTGTCAAAACAAAAATTCATTTTTAAAGTTACAACTTTTTAGTAGTTTTTCCTATAAATATTAAGACAGTATACGTGGATCATCATTATGCTATATATATATATATATATATATATACCAAGAAAACATTGAAAGTTATTCACTAGTCACACTACTTCATTTTCCAACGCTAAAAAGATACTTGCAAAATCCACAAAGCTAAAATACCGATACGTCCAACAATAATGACACAAATTTTATCCTACTCTCTAATTACCGTTCAACTCCCAAACAAATTCGCCATTCCTACAACTAGGAATGTTGCCACCATCTCTAAGAGTATTGGTGATATAATCAGGAAGGAAATCATACCAAGCATCATTTCAAATACCAGAATTTATCAGATAAAGCATCTTGAGTGCAAAAATATGTACTTGTGGAAACATCACCTAATCTAAATTGTCCAACATTCACCTAGACAGACAAGCGTTACTTCACAAATACACATGTACACTGTTACAAACTTTATCATCCAAAATATTCCTCGTACATGTGTTTAAAAAATTGTCTATTGCTTCAATACAAGTGATACGTATCTGACCAATAAATCAGCTAAGTGCCATACGTGATACACGCTTGGGTGATCATGTCTCGAAAGAGACATGACTGACTTGGCAGAAGATTATCCCGCAGTAGGTTGCCATTGCTTTCACGGTAGACTGGTTGTCAGCCAAGGCTATAAAACCCAATCTGTCCTATAATTTGACTCATAGCTAGAGAAGGAAGTGATGTATTATATTATTAAATAGTAATTAGTGGGGGATCAGTTTATTACTTCATAACAATATAAAACTAATCCCCGACTTTATACCGAATAAAAGCCTTAATCACGTTTTCAACTATTATATTCAGTCAGTGATTTAAGTGCCATACACGTGATACACGCTTTGGGCGATCATGTCTCGAAAGAGAGAAACATGACTGACTGGGCAGAAGATTATCCCGCAGTAGGATGCCATTACATTCTGAGGTAGACTGGTTGCAAGCCAAAGCTATATAACCCAATCTGTCCTGTTATTTGATCCATAACTGGAGGTAAGAGACAGATTAATACCTTTGACTAAGGGTATTTGCGCGTAAGTGAATGCAAGAAATTCAACTGGAATTCGAACTCGGCTCCCCGATTTCTCGTTCCGAGCCGATATCCACTGCATCACAACGCACATATACAAATGAGCAATACGGCTTCCATTTCTCCAGGTCTACCACCGATGTGTTAACGGCTATCACGATTATATTGAATCAATTATATTAGTGTGCTACAAAGACAATTGTTTCACTGTGTCATACCAAACTAATTTTTTTCCTCGCCAGAAACCATTTTGCACTTTTATAAATCTTGCATACATTCGTGCATTAAATATTGCTGCCATATCTGGTCTGGTGCTTCTGTTATACCTCTCGATATTCTTGACAAAATTCAAAAAAGGGTCTGTAATGTTATCCGTACTGACCTGGCATCTCGATTTCAGTCACTTTCTCAGCGCCATAACACGGCTTCCTTCTGTCTTTTTCTATAAATCTTTTCATAACTATTGATCTAATGAACTTTCCTCTTTGGTAAATTGTCCTCATAATCTTAAGCATTGTACTAGAGTGGTAACTTGGTCTCACCATTTTACTGTTGATCTAGCAAGATGTAACCGTAAGTTCATTTTTCTTATATAATCATATTGCCCCAGCAAGGCATTTTACTGCCACTGTTTTGAAGGGGGTTACATAGGAGAAAAGTTATGAGAAAGAGTGACAGGTTATATAGGAGGTGTCAGGGAGTGAGTAAGAGAAAGATGAATATGGCCATAAACTGGTGGATCAATTTATATATTGATTCTAATGTAGAATTGATCCCCCACTTTATACCCACCTTATAATAGTATAGAAATTTTTTTCCTAATCATATCGCCCCCAGCAAGGCATTTTACTGCCACTGTTTTGAAGGGGGTTACATAGGAGAAAAGTTATGAAAAAGAGTGACAGGTTATATAGGGGGTGTCAGGGAGTGAGTAAGAGAAAGATGAATGTGGCCATAAACTGGTGGATCAATTTATATATTGATTCTAATGTAGATTTGATCCCCCACTTTATATCCACATTATAATAGTATAGATTTTTTTTTCTAATCATAACGCCCTAAGCAAGGCATTTTACTGACACTGTTTTGAAGGAGGATACATAGGAGGAAAGTTATGGGAAAGAGTGACAGGTTATAGGAGGTGTCAGGAAGTGGGTAAGAGAAGGAGGAGAATACTGATAGAGTGAAGTGGATGGATAAAGAAGCATGAGAGAGAGAGAGAGAGAGAGACAGGATGCAGGTTAATGAGATAGCAGATGACTATTTACATTTAAATTCTAGGAGATTGTAGCTGTCGGGAAGCAAGTAAATGGAAGGGAATTTCACAGGCAGGAAGCTGCTGGGATAGAATTTGCATTTACATTTTATTGGTTTCACAGTAAAAGAGTGGGACCTAGTTGCTAATCTTGTGGCTCGAGTAAATTCATATATAGGGGGCACCAGGGAGCTAAGTTCATCGGAGCAGAAGCCGTGAAAATATTCGTAGAAGAGACACTGGGACGCCACATTTCACCTGTGAGAAAGTGACTGTATCTGAGCTGCCAAGTCGGGATCGATTACATTACAGATTCTCTGTTGGATTTTATCAAGGACACCTGGGTGGATAGCAGGAGCGTCCGACCAGATATGGCAGCAATATTCAATGCTTGGGCGGATGGTAGATTTATATATGTGCAGGATTGTTTCAGACGGGAAAAACTTCCTGGCCCTATACAGAGAACCGACTTTCTTAGCAATATTCACAATAACAAAATTCTGTTTTGTTATTATGAATTCTGTTTTTTTCTTCTCATCAATGAAATTTTCTCATTTTATTTCAGTTTTGCATCTTAATGGTATTATCGCCTTGCTTAAGTTGAAATGATAACAGAATATTTTTTTTTCTTTTATGATATACTAGCTGTACCCAGCCACGCGTTGCTGTGGCTCAGTTTGGTTAAATGGAAAAAAAGAAGAAATTTACTTGCTAAACTAACGAAATGAATAGAATATCGATAATAATTCGTTGAAAAAAAAAATGAATAGAATTTTCTTTTTATAAAAAGGGAAGAGATTTCTGTTGTTTACGCCTGTCAAAATAGAAATAATAATAAAAGGCTTCATTTACCTTAAATGTGCAGTTTTCCTATGTTTTCTATGAAATTACAAAGTTGTAAACGCGTCCGTATTAGAAATGAAAGTTTTTTGATTCGGCTCTTATAGATTTGCAAAATATATATATTTTTTTAATAATGTAGTATTTTTTTAATACAAGGTATATAAAAACACGCGCGTATTCGATTAAAATGCGATAATCAAATTTCAAAACAATTGGTGCAGCCGATTTCTAGATGAGCGGAAAAAAGAAACGGACAAGTACATTTTTATTTATATAGATTATATTTAAAGATGATGTGAGGAAATTCTTTGATAACTGAATAATGATGCTATAAATTTATTTAACTAAAAAAAATTGGTTAAAAACACTATAAACTTTTTCATCTCTTTTATGTGATGGAGAACACAATTTTGTTGCGTCGAAAGGTCATATAAAACGAAGAAGATATATTGATGTTTGAGTAATGAGGCTATGAATTTAAATTACTAGCAGTATCGCCCGTTGTAATGAAAGCTTTAAAACTAATCCATAGTTCTGGAGCTCAGACTCAGCCTAAAGAATATTTGAAATAATAAAATAATTGCAACAATTTACCGATCGCACCTAATATATATATATATATATATATATATATATATATATATATATATATATATATATATATACTAGCAGTATAGACCGGCGTTGCTCGGATGTAATGAAAGTTTTAAAACTAATCCATGGTCCTGGAGCTCAGACTCTTTGGACGTTGGCACGAAAGACTAAAAAGCAATAGTTGTTTCCAGTTAAAGCAAAACCGTAGACTGAAAGGAAAATGAATGGATGTAAGTCAAATTTTGATTTCCTGGTATCGATATCAAATAAGTTTTTTTCGTCGTAAACTGAATTTTGAAGGCTAAATAAGTCCTCTGAGTAAATGGTATCATGGCTGAGACTAAGAACTACAATTATACCTACATAGAGCCGAACCCGAAGCAAAAACTAAAATAAAAGTGCTGAAAAAATACAGACATACAGGCAGATAAACAGACACACACACAAACATCTTGCCTTTTATATATATATATATATATATATATATATATATATATATATATATATATTATCGATTTTCTGCACTATTGTAAGAACTGCAACCTTCAAACTTCTGAATATCATTTCTTATGTCTTTGTCTATGAGTGTATCAAATTTGATTAAAATCGGACCACTGCTTCTATAACCCGATTTTTTCGATTATCGATTTTCGATATTTATCGGGGGTACCTCGACACAAAACCTAGCTAAGAACACTCGCAGACGCTTATAGTACAACTGTGTAAATTTTCAAGAAAATCGGTTCATCCGTTTCGGACTCTATAGGTAACGGACACACACATACACACACAGACAGACACACACAGAGACAAAGTTCCATTTATAAATAAGTTTAGATTTAGATATAATATTTTGTCAAAAATACCGAAAACTTGTCCAGCAATCGCAATGCACTATTCGGGGAAAATGTTTTATGACTGAATATTAATGTCATAAATTTATATGATTAAAAAATTTCGTCAAACGTAAAATACCGACAACCTTTGCAATGACTTAAGGTGATACTGATATTTGAATACAAGAAATTAGCTGCGTTTGTACAACATAGAGGAAGGTCAAAGGGTGTAAGTGTGGACTCTTGAAATGTGTTCAGGGAAACTTAAGGTCTCAGATCTGCCGAAAAGGAAACGAAAAGGTCGCGTTGACCTATAAAGCCAGCTAAACCTTTAGTTTGAAAGTAAGCGACAGTCGAACGATAGAAACAGCAAAGTACAGTCAGGAAAGCAAATTCAAAAGCATTCCCTCTTGCAAGAGAACCAAGAATGAATTCACGCGAGAATAACGTTCTCTGCACGGTATTCAGTTTGAAACGCAGAGTTGAATTCTTCGTTTTTTTTTTGTTTTTTGTTTGGTTTTTTTTTGCGGTTGACTTTGCAGCGTTTTTGTCCGCGATTCTGGAACGTTCAAAATAGCCGAAAAAATATCAACAAGAAAAAAATGCTCCCGTGTAAATGTCTACAAATCTCGTATAAAAGTCTATCTATCTATCTATCTATCTATCTATCTATCTATCTATCTATCTATCTATCTATCTTTATAGAATACTGTGCCAAAGTAAAAAAAAGTATTAGGACAAAATTACTTTATCTTTTACGAGGCATCAAAATAAAGTTTAAAATCACCCCTGTCCTAACACTTTTGCACACTACCGGTAGTGTTCAAAAGTATTAGGACAAGGATGATTTTCTTAAAACCTCACTGAAATTCAAATACAGAGTGAAAAGCTAAGTAAATTGCTAATAAATATTGTTTATTTAAAACTAAGTGTAAAAGAAATGTATTAAAAAGAAGTTATATTGAATTTCCCCTATTTTCTATTAAACAAGTTATTTTGAAACTACTCATTATTCTATTATCCTTGGATATGACTGACTTTTTTCTTATTCCCCCCTCTCGAATTGATAAATCTAATCTTACTTCGCAAGACACACTTTGGGAACAAATACAAGCTGCTTGGCAGGTGATACCATTAGATACACTGAAGAAGCTTGTAATGTCAATGCCTGTGATCAAGCAAAAAGCTATTATAGTAAATATTAAATTTATTTTGGAACAAATATTTTTTCTTGTTAAAGCATTTGTTGGGGAAATCAAATAAAATTACTTTAATTTAATTGTTTATTTTCTATCAATATGTCTCATAAAAGATAAAATAGTTCTTGTCCGCATACTTTTGCACAATACTGTATATTGTTAAGAGAGGAGTTTGGAAGGAAAACCAAGTATTGATAAAACGCATACTTCGTATATTTGTCGACATCTGTTTGAAAGATTAAGGAAATAAAAATGTACCTTAAGAGCCATATTTGACGCCATATAAATATCTCATTAAAATCATCTTACACTCAAGAGGCAAAGATGTATAAAGCACTAAACATTGAATATCTGCTACCGATAATGACGTCATTTATAATTCCGCACTTTCCGCGGGGCGTAGAATAAACAAACTGAATACCCTAAAAGAGGCAAGATACCACTTCTATTACAAAAATGCAACCGCGTCGGGACACTGGTAATGTTTGTCGACTGACTCACATCCAGCATATCATGTGTGTATATACACATCCAGAATTTGCATATAGCCTCAAGTAAAAGAGCAACCAGTTTTAATTATAGACTCATGTAAAAAATAAAAAAAATATATATAAAATTTACAAACAGACTCAGGCATATACAAGAACAGACTCAGTTAAGTGTCATACATGATACACGCTTAGGCGAACATGTCTCGAAAGAGACATGACTGACAGGAAAGAAGATTTTCTCAGTAGGTAGCCACTACTTTCTGTGGTACACTGGTTGCCAACCAAGGCTTTAAAACTCAATCTGTTCTGTTATTTTAACCCATAGCTGGAAGTGAATGCAACTAATTCAGCTGGAATTCGAAATCCACTGCTTCACAACGCATATCTGATTGTCTTGGTTATAAAATAGACCAAAGTTAACAGTGTAAAGGATTTTTAGTCCTTTACGATTTATATTACGATTCGTCCAACATACGATTCAAGAAAAATAAAGACAACAACTCCAATTTGTAACCAATATAAATAACAGTATATATATCTGATAAAATACAGCATTAAACAAACAAAGCATGTAATAGTAGTATACATAAAGTAAGAGGAAAATGTTGTCCTCCTTTAACTGTTTGTTGACCAAAATCAATTAAATGAAGAAAGTGTTTTCTTGAGCTGAAAAGTTTTGTTATAATTGTTAGAAATATTTTCATATAAGAATAAATAATATGACGAATACAATTATTTTGAATGTAATTGTAAGTAGCACAAATTTTGGTCAAGAGTTCAAAGGTTCAAAAGTTCTTGGTGAAAATGTTCAGACAGAAAACAAAGTTCTGTGTCTATGTGTGCGTTAAGTAAGGTTTGAGTAGCGAGACTTTCGTGGAGTCGTTAGGCAGCCTGTTTGTCTACTGCTTAACTTGCGAAAAGTAGTCAAATATATAATAGTAGAGCGGCTTCAGGACAAAGCGCGAGAAAAACTAAGTTTAAATAAAAAAATATGTGATTGGTTAACAATTAACCAATCACCGTATGGTTAATTTTTAGCCAATCACATATTTTTATATGGTTATTTTTTAGCCAATCACATATGAAAGAGCTGCTTCAGAGCCGAAAGATTAAAGGCGACTGCGATTACTAAATTGTCCTATACAAGAACAGTAGTGATTTATTACCCAATCGCAGACGAGTAAGTGACATGGACCGAATGTGGGTAAGAAAAACATAGCAACCGCTATAACAGTTTACTTGGATATCAACTCTACCAATGTTACCAACAGACTCGTCTATAAATTCGATCAATTTTAGCAACAGACTCGGGTATAATTTCGATCAATTTTAGCAATAAATCCGGGTATAAATTCAATCAATTTTAACAATAGACTCGGGTATAAATTCGATCAATTTTAACAATA
Organism: Ascarosepion bandense; assembly: GCA_037127315.1. Taxonomy (NCBI): domain Eukaryota; kingdom Metazoa; phylum Mollusca; class Cephalopoda; order Sepiida; family Sepiidae; genus Ascarosepion; species Ascarosepion bandense. Next base: position 3,771,311 of record JBBBDQ010001084.1, on the reverse strand, counting down.
GACTCGGGTATAAATTTGATCAATTTTAACTATAGTCACGGCTATGAATTCGATGAATTTTTACAATAGACTCGGGTATAAATTCGAACAATTTTAACAATAGACTCGAGTATAAATTTGATCAATTTTAACTGTAGTCACGGCTATAAATTCGATGACTTTTTATAATAGACTCGGGTATAAATTCGATCAATTTTAAAAATAGACTCATTTATAATTTCGATCAATTTTAACCATAGACTCAGATATAAATTCGGTAAATTTTAGCAATAGACTCAGGTATAAATTCGATCAATTTAACAATAGACTCGGGTATTATGTTCGATCAATTTTAACAATAGACACAGGTATATACTCGACCCCCGCTATTATTTTAACTTACTTCACTCCCTCGGCAATGTTTGCTGTTTTTAAAAGCAATAATTAGAATTTTAATAACACCCTACCAAAGTAAATTTATATATTTTCTTTGTTCTTTGAAAATTTACGGCAAAAGCATTAAACGCAATTTATATATTAGATTGTTTATTTACAAAAATAATTTTATATTTACAACATTCTAAAAATTCTAACACAATAATTATCATTTATCAATTAATAAAGAAATAAATATTTGTTTTATAATTAATTGTTATTTTTATAAGAGTATAAACGAAAAATCGTTTCCATCGTTATTTATAAAATGGCAAAAATATATATTGCATTGTAGTTGATTAACATATTTTGATAATTTTATTTTTAAAACATTTTTAATTATATAGATGTCTTTATAAAATGGCAAATAAATATTTCATTGTATTTGGTTAATATATTTTAATAATTTTGTATTTTTTAAAGACATTTTTGAATAAGAAGATTTTTTAAAAAGTAACAAATAATATATATTGCATTGTAGTTGATTGTAGCTTTTTTAGTAGTTTTACTGGTGGATGTGCGTTATGGTGCGGTGGATATCGACTCGGAACGACAAATCGGGGTACCGAGTTCGAATTCCAGTTGAGTTCCTTGCATTCACTTACGCACAAATACCCTTTGGAAAGATATTATATCCATCTCTTCCCACAAGTTATGGGTTAAATAATAGGACAGACTGAGTTCTATAGACTTAGCTGGCAACCAGTCTACCGCAGAAAGAGATGGCAAACTACTGCGGGATAATCTTCTGCCCAGTCAGTCATGTCTCTTTCGAGACATGATCGCCCAAAGCGTATATCACGTATGGCACTCAACTGACTGATTGACATTGTTCGGACTGTTGTCCTTATTTTGGTTATCATATCCACAATGTTTCGGCCGTTGTAAGCTCCGGCCGTCTTCAGGTGATTGGAATTTCGAAACTAATCATTTACTTCATCCACCGGCGTAGATAATCCCCTAGGATACATGGCTCAGTAAATAAAAGTGTTCGTTGAAGTAATCCAGTGACTTCGCCCAAAAGAAATGTGGGTTCAATACCAGGCCACAGCAGGGGAGAACAAAAACTTGGAAAAATAAAGGTAAATAACTGAAAACTGAAATATCCGGAATGGGTATGGCACGTGGAAATAGAGCACTCTACTCCGATAGACGAAATAAAGATTTTGGTTCAAAATACCAATTACCTGAAGAAGGCATATACGTACAACGATCGTAAACGTCGTAAAAGGGACAGCAAAGATGAAGAAAACAATCTAAATATAAACAGGTAATTTAAACTTATTTATAAATGGAACTTAGTCTGTGTGTGTCTGTGTGTGTGTGTGTCCGTTACCTATAGACTCCGAAACGGCTGAACCGATTTTCTTGAAAATTTACACAATTGTACTATAAGCATCTGCGAGTGTTCTTAGCTAGGTTTTGTGTCGAGGTACCCCTGATAAGTATCGAAAATCGATAATCGAAAACGTCGGGTTATAGAAGGAGTTGTCCGATTTTAATCAAATTTGATACACTCATAGACAAAGACATAAGAAACGATATTCAGAAGTTTCAAGGTTGCAGTTCTTACAATAGTGCAGAAAATCGATAATATATATATATAAGGCAAGATGTTTGTGCGTGTGTCTGTTTATATGCCTGTATGTCTGTATTTTTTTCAGCCTTTTATTTTAGTTTTTGCTTCGGATTTGGCTCTAAGTAGGTATAATTGTAGTTCTTAGTCTCAGCCATGATACCATTTACTCAGAGGACTTATTTAGCCTTCAAAATTCAGTTTACCACGAAAAAAAGTTATTTGATATCGATACGAGGAAATCAAAATTTGACTTACATCCATTCATTTTCCTTTCAGTCTATGGTTTCGCTTGAACTGGAAACAACTATTGCTTTTTAGTCTTTCGTGCGAACGTCCAAAGAGTTTGAGCTCCAGGACCATGGATTAGTTTTAAAGCTTTCATTACACCCGAGCAACGCCTGGCTATAGTGCTAGTGTATATATATATATATATATATATATATATATATATATATATATGTATTAGACACACACACACGCATTAACATGCAGGATCGAAACTAGACGCTTCCAATTTCAACAAAATCCATTTCCTGTCGCACGTTTGGTTAAAGGTAAAACAAAATCAGATTAGAAGAAAGTAATGATGACGTGAATTTGTTTGTGGCGGACCTCAACTTGCCAGAAAGTGACCCACACACCATTACCTTCCTTTGCGGAATGAGCCATGCAGAATGCAGTTATGCAGCTACAACAGACTGCCACTGACTTATTATTTCGAGTGGCGCCTTCTGTAGCACGTTCTTCATGCGTACCCCTGTGACGACGCTCTCGGGTCGCTCGTCGTGATAGCTTCGACACAGTAGCTGGTCTTCAAGTCGTCTATTACAGCAGTGTTTCTCCTTGCCCACGCTGTGAATTTTGATCCCAAGGAAGGCACGTTGAAATCTTGCTAGTTGTATCTTTACCACGCCGAACCAGACCAAACACGTATACACATTTGGGTTAATAAAAAAACGTCACAAAAAAGTAACCTTGATGACGCCTGGATAAGTTGCAGAAAACTCTTTATATACAAAAAAAAAAAACAAAAAAAAAACAGCAAACAGAAATAGAATATAACAGTCGTCGAATTCCTATTCTTACAACGGAGCAAAAGTTTTAGTTTGAGATTAATGTTTATTCACTCCAATCGGAGATTTCAAGTTTTCTTCTTTTGTTTTTTCAATTTTGACGGTTCAAAAAGTCTTATCAAAGCTTTTCACCGAAGCCTTACGGAAACAGCCGAAGATGGGTCTTTGTGACGACAACGGTAAATCCGTCTTGTCTGCCTCAGCCCGGCGCGGCAGAAACAACTTCAAATTTAACTCTTTCTCTGCTCTTTCTCTGCTCTTTCTATTTGATGGGTAAATAATAGATGAAGATAATTGACTATTCTGAACCAATTATAAAAAAATAAAAAGTAAACAAAACAAAAAACAACAAAATCTTGTGTATACTGGTATTAAATGCATTTTTAATACAATATGTTTGCTTGGAATTAAAATACAAATATATATCTTTGGAAGTAGAGTCAAATAAAAAACTAAAACGTACGACAATTAAGTACATTAATCTGACGGGCAGTTTTCCCAGGTGAATTTAAGCGTGCTACTAGATTGGTATATAGGTCCCACTTTTTTACTGTTGAAATAGTTAAATATAAAAACCTCTTCTACTTTATCAGTTTCGTTTCCCGCACTTCCCGCCTGTGGAACATCCTTCAGTTTACTTGCTTCCCTGATAGCTACAATCTGTAAAAATTTAAATGCAATGTCAGTTGTCATCTTCTATCTTCTTGAATCTTGTTCATATTTTATCCTTTCTTCAATAACCTCTGTACCTTCTCAATGCTTTCTGTACTCAGTATTTTTTCTTTCTGTACACCCCCCTGCGTACTAGTAGCTCTCCTGCCATGCTTGAGATGAAATGTTAAAAAAAATAAATACGGTGTGTTTATTGATGCACATTAGGTTTAGTTTAATACAACAAAATGAGAAAAAGGTAAGACGTAGAGAGATTGTGCTGCGCCAGTCCCGCTAGTGGAAATTACCTGTCTCGAAAGTCAGCATTAGAGAAACCAGTTCAAACTTGTCCCGCAGAAAGAATTAGAGATTAACATATCGAAGCTTCAAAAACCGGAATCTACCAGGACGATGGATCGGTGCCGATGGATCGGTGCCGATGGATCGGTGCCAGTAATCATGACAATATGCAGTTGAAATGGCCACCACATATCACCTGACTTGACAACTTTTGATTTTTTTCTCTGTGAAAAAAAAAAAAAAAAAAAAAGGTCTATATTTCCCCTAAACAGGTCTATATCTCGCCTAAACAGGTCTATATCTCGCCTAAACAGGTCTATATTTCCCCTAAACAGGTCTATATCTCGCCTAAATCTAGAGGGACTAAAGCAGAGAATCACTGAGGAGCTGGAAAATGTTACACAAGAGCTGCTACATCGTGTTTGGCAGAAACTGGATAACCAAATTAACCTATCTCGTGTCACCAGTGGTACACATATTGAGCATTTATGAAGCTTTGTGAAATCAGCTATAAAATCTACATCCCTTTGAATATCTTGTTCGAATTTTCATAAATAAGTCTTTTATTGGTCAACGTAAAGCTTATTTAATTTCGTTTGACAATGACGTAATTACTCAAATATTCATATTTAAGATTATGTCAATTTATGACACCCTGCATTATCAATTTATGAGTGATTCTGATATATAAATATGTAAATCTTTTATTATTAAACTAACCTATCTAAACTTATTTATAAATGGAACTTTGTCTGTGTGTGGGTGTCTGTTATCTATAGACTCCGAAGCGGCTGAACCGATTTTCTTGAAAATTTACACAGTTGTACTATAAGCGTCTTCGAGTGTTCTTAGCAAGGTTTTGTGTCGAGGTTACCCCCGATAAATATCGAAAATCGATAATCGAAAAAATCAGGTTGGAGAAGGAGTGGTCCGATTTTAATCAAATTTGATACACTCATAGACAAAGACATAAGAAACGATATTCAGAAGTTTTAAGGTTGCAGTTCTTACAATAGTGCAGAAAATCGATAATATATATACACAAAAGCCAAGCTGTTTGTGTGTGTGTCTGTTTATCTGTCTGTATGTCCTTTATACAAATCCACAATTTTTATCCGATTCTCACCAAACTTCACACAAATATTCTTTAGTCTGAGCTCCAGAACCATGTATTAGTCTTAAAGCTTTCATTACACCCGAGCAACGCCGGGCTATACTGCTAGTCAGCTATAAATTCTACATCCCTTTGAATATCTTGTTCGAATTTTCATAAGTAAGTCTTTTATTGGTCAACGTAAAGCTTATTTAATTTCGTTTGACAATGACGTAATTACTCAGATATTCATATTTAATATTATGTCAATTTATGACGTCCTGCATTATTCATTTATGAGTGATTCTGATATATAAATATGTAAATCTTTTATTATTAAAGTAATTATTAAATAAATGAATCTTTTCAACATGAAGCCTATTTAAATTCGTTTGCCTGGCACATATAATTACTCAGGTATTCACATTTGAAATTTTGTCAATTGGCAGGGGGTCACTCTGTATTATCAATTTATGTGTGACTTTTATAAGTATAAAGAAAAAAGTGACCTGTTGGACTATGGGTAACGACAGGTCTATATCTATATCTTAAAATTGTGTTTCATGTCAGATTCTAATATCTGGGACAGTTTTGACAGAGAAAATATTCGGAATTATATTAATGCACAATTTTTCTTTCCTTTTCCTCTTTTTTTTCTATTATAGATATAAATTTGAATGTCAGTCCTACAAATCACGCCACATAGAATATTGTTCATTTCTCTTAGACTCCCTTCATTTCATCGGGGGTAGACGTTAAACCAATAAAATCGGCCCCGAAATCTAAATGGCGAATCGGAACTGGTAGTTCTTTGACCGATTCCAGAGACTTATTCGTGTTAATGAATCCCGATAAAGCATCAACATTTTCAAAGCGCACCATTTGAGTTGACGTTTCTTTTCCAAGGAAGATATTGAACTCTTCATGGGGTAGGTGTAAAATTTCCCGTTCTTTTACAGAAGTCGTTTCGTTTTCTCTCTCCGTAGAACTCTTCCGAGAAATAGCATTTGGTAGATTTTGGTTCTCATAGCCAGCGTTCGTTCTTCGCGCCTTCGATTCGTCTCCTAACGCAGAAAGATTTAGACTTGAAGAATTATGCCCGCGTTTTCCATCAAAAGTATCGATGTTGACGGTTCCGTTTTCTTCAGTAGCGTTGGAAATATTTTCAAAATCTGGAGCACTTTTTGATAAGGTTTTATTCGTCCACATTTCAGCTGTTGTTGTATGGACAATATTTTTTCTTGTGTCATTAATAAGATCTTCAGTAATTTCAGAATGGGTTGCTGGTGTGTTGAAGACGACAGCATCTGTAGTAGTAATTTTCTTAGCATAAAAATCTTGGGTATCATTATTTTCATGAGTGGATGATTTCTTTTTGATCTGATTAATGAGTGTCGACATTAAACTAAATAACTCCTCACTATTGAAGATTTGGTTGTTGTTGTTATTACTATTCGTATGTTGATGGTGATGCTTCATAGCTTCAATATTGTTTAGATGCGATTGTAGCATTAATTTTTTATGTAGGTTGTCTATGGCCTTAGAATTATAGCTGTGGTCATCGATTTGTGTTGTTACCAGCAGATGACCATTTTTCGGCATTGCATGCAAGTGTCCTTGCTTCGGTGTTCTGACATCTTGGTGCTGTAGTTCGTTTTGCCAATGTCTTAAATTGGATGATTCCGTCCTTTCAAATGGTTGGCCATTTGTGGAAGACTCAACCGTCGTTAGTTGATTTCTTTGCGGTTGCAAATGGTTATACATTTGCATAAACTGGTTTTCAGTGTTAGATCTTAGACGTGATGACCAGCGCGACGGTTTGTGATGAGTTCGTGCCGACATTTCATCCGGGAGATCAATATCGTAGGCGTCGTGGTCATAAACGAAAGGGTTAAGATCTTGATAAGCCTTCAGTTTAGCGAAGGTTATCTGGGACAATAATTTAGAAAATTCGCCCTGCTCTGTGACCGGGAGTTGATAACCTGTCCGGCCATTTTGAGAGCTTGGGGATTTGTTCAACTGCTGATTAGAAGTTACCATTTTCTCATCACTGCTCATCACCGTTTGCATAGGAATTTGTCGATCGGCTGATTGTAAATCTAAATTTGATCTTGGCCCATTAATTCTTGGTAGATTAACTCGTGGATGGATACCTAGAATGGAAATAAAATCATTGTTAAAACGCTTGTGTTATATCTATTTACGACTTAAGCTTAACTGTTCGGTACTGATATATATATATATATATATATATATATATATATATCGCAATATATATATGTATATATATATATGTATATATATATATGTGTGTGTGTGTGTGTGTGTGTGTGTGTGTGTTTATGACAAACTTACATTAAAAATATTACCATATATATATATATATTTATGGTTATATTTTTATTATAAGTTTATAATAAAAATATAGTTTACTGCAACACAAGGCATATTGTTTCAGTACTATCTATTTAACACCTCGTCAGGCAGGTAATATTTACATTATTCGGACTATTGTCCTTATCTTTGTTGCTATTTGTACGTCGTTTGTAGCACCTGTTAGGGTCCCAGCTATGGGCAAATAGTTAACCCTCTAAACAGGGGTCAAAACACTATGAAAGTATAAAAACAAACTTTTATGGAATATAGACATAAAAATACGCATTTTGAAGGAACTAATGCTTCAGCATTAAATGACCCCAAGGAATTAATATGCTGTAAATCAAACCAATTTCCTCTCCTCTAACTTTTATTCAGTTTTTTTCTGATTCATATGATTTTCAAATGGCCATAAAGTAACTGCCTAATCGAGGATTCGTACGAGGGTTTCTTCTGACACGGTATTGAAACAATTGTATGTTGTGTATTTACGTCCTATTTTAACTTCTTCGCTGATTTTAGAACTATACTAGCCCGGCGTTTCTTGGGTGTAATGAAAGCTTTAAAACTAGTTCATAGTCTTGGAGCTCAGAACTTTTGGACGTTGGCACGAAAGACTAAAATGCAATGGTTGTTTCCATTTAAAGCGAAACCATATATTGAAAGAAAAATGAAGTCAAATTTTGATTTCCAGTGATTCGCAAACTGAATTTTGAACGCTACGTAAGTTTTCTGAGTAAATGGTATCATGACTGAGACTAAGAACTACAATTACACCTACTTAGAGCCAAATCCGAAGCAAAAACCTAAATAAAAGGGCTAAAAACCTGATTTTGATCAGACCAGGTAGGATATCGGAGTATCGATTTCCAATATCGGAGTCACATAAGTTATCCAAGGATAAACTAACCTAAGTAAGCCCATGATAACTTATCGTACCTATCGGGAGTAAAATTGGAGAAAATGAGCCATATTGATGGCCGAATATCGGTTTTTGATCAGATTCGATAGAATATTGGGAGTATATATTTCCAATATCAGAAAAAATGAGTCGTCTGAGAAGATCTACTAATGTTTAAGACAAAAAACTATAATTCTACCAAGCTAGAGCAAATTCTGCAGCAAGAACCACGATGAAATGGCTGAAATCCTAATCTTGATCAGACCTGATCGGATATCGGGGTATCAATTTCCGATATCGGAGGGAAATCGGAAAAAATACGTTGCTCATGACATGACCGGCAGACTAAAAAATATTTATGTGAAGTTTAGTGAGAATCGAATAAAAATTGTGGATTTGTATAAAGAACATACATACAGACAGACAGACACACACGCAAACATCTTGCCTTTTATATATATAGATTTCAAATACTGTACTCTCTCATATTTCACGAATTTTTATAATAATTTCCAATGTCGAACATTGGGCTTAGTGGAACGTGTATGTTTTGCAACGCTGGGTGTGTAAAATTAAGGAGAATAGGGTTTAAATTAGAAACAATATTCTAACTAAAAACAAAAAACGAAACAGACACGCAACTTGAAATGCATCGTATTTATGGAATGTAAGACATTTAATACAGTCCTTTGACGGTCTCAAATACCACACACACACAAAAAAGAAATACATAGGCAGGACGTGGCGTTGACTTTTCATTAACCCGTGAATTGACGAATCTAAACTTATTTATAAATGGAACTCTGTGTGTGTGTGTGTGTGTGTGTATCCGTTACCTATAGACTCCAAAACGGCTGAATCGATTTTCTTGAAAATTGACATAGTTGTACTATAAGCGTCTGCGAGTGTTCTTAGCTAGGTTTTGTGTCGAGGTACCCTCGATAAATATCGAAAATCGATAATCGAAAAAATCGGGTTATAGAAGGAGTGGTCCGATTTTAATCAAATTTGATACACTCATAGACAAAGACATAAGAAACGATATTCAGAAGTTTCAAGGCTGCAGTTCTTACAATAGTGCAGAAAATCGATAATATATATATATATATATATATATAAAAGGCAAGATGTTTGTGTGTGTGTCTGTTTATCTGTCTGTATGTCAGTATTTTTTCAGCCCTTTTATTTTAGTTTTTGCTTCGGGTTTGGCTCTAAGTAGGTATAATTGTAGTTCTTAGTCTCAGCCATGATACCATTTACTCAGAGGACTTATTTAGCCTTCAAAATTCAGTTCACGACCCAAAAATCTTATTTGATATCGATAGCAGGAAATCAAAATTTGACTTACATCCATTCATTTTTCTTTCAGTCTGCGGCTTCGCTTTAACTGGAAACATCTATTGCTTTTTAGTCTTTCGTGCCAACGACCAAAGAGTCTGAGCTCCAGGACCTTGGATTAGTTTTAAAGCTTTCATTACACCCGAGCAACGCCGGGCTATACTGCTAGTCATTAAATAACGAGAAGGTGAGATTTCTTAGTGAAAAAGAATAAAATGATTTCTCTTTCCAATATTCTTCAGTGAGGTGTTTGGCTTGGTATCAAGATGGTTTGAAAAATCACTCGGATGATGAAATTATACCACTCACTCTACCCTATCCCTCGCTGACAAGTAGTCAGCTACATTCTCTGCTAGGGAAAATAAAATGGCCAATATAAACCCCCGTGTGTTAAGAATCAACCAATAGAATTGTGATAAAATCAACATTAATAATAAGAATTCATGTTGAAAATCCAAAACCAATAAGATAAATTTCTAAATTAAGTATTTTCAGCTATTCTCAAGAATGCAGGACGCGAGTTCAAATATCACTTGAAGTTTTTTTGTTTGTTCCCTGTCTGTGCTTTTTATTTGAAGGTTGTTGAATGCAAAAACGACCTGAACATTGAAATAAGAAAGAAAATGTAAAAAGGATAAGTTGAAAAGAAAAAAAAAAACTATTAAAAACTAAACTAAATGATCAATTATTAAATAATTGTAATTACCATTTTGTGAATGGGAAGTTTTTGCTTGCAATGTGTGTCCGTGATTTAGTGGGTTTAACATCGCCGCGCTGTTGGCATCTTGCAACAGAGCAGCCTGTTGTCTGGATTCTACTGGTGTCGAGGACCATGTTCCGAAATCACTGCATGTGTAACTGAGGGGTCCCAGACTGTATTCTTTGAATAAGGTATTATAAATAGCGGGTAGATTACGACAGGTCATCTGTGGAGGGACCATGTTGATGCGTTCCAGTTCGGCATGAAAGATTGCCTTAAAAAGTAAGATAAACAATATTTAAAGTAGTGTCGGAATTTTTCAGACGAGAAATTATCAGTACTTATATTATTTACATTCAGGCTGATGTTATCATCTTTGTCGTTATTATCACCACGTTTCGACCGTTTTGGCCTCAAGCCTTCTTCAGGTACATGTTGGGAGCCATTAATAAAGAAAGAGAAAAATGCTAAATTAAATTTTTAAAAGATTAAAATCTACTGCCTGTGACTAAATCTTTTCAAATAACATAAACTGTAATTTACATTCGACCTAATATCTATGGATGTGCGTTGTGGTGCAGTGGATGTCGACTCGGAAAGACAAATCGGGGAGTTGAGTTCGAATTCCAGTTGAATTCCTTGCATTCACTTACGCACAAATATCCTTGGGAAAAGTATTAATCCTTCTCTTCCCTGCAGTTATGGGTTGAATAACAGAACAGATTGGATTCTATAGCTTTGGCTGGCAACCAGTCTACCACAGAAAGTAATGGCAACCTACTGCGGGATAATCTTCTGCCCAGTCAGTCATATCTCTTTCGAGACATAATTGCCCAAAGTGTGTATCACGTATGGCGCTTAACTGACTGAATATAATGGTTGAAAACATAATTAAGGCTTCTCCTGGGCATAAACTGGGGGGTCAATTTTATATTGTTATGAAGTAATAAACTGATCCCCCACTAATTACTACTTAATATAATACATCTCTTCCCCCTCTAGCTATGAGTTAAATAACAAGACAGATTGGATTCTATAGCTTTGGCTGGCAACCAGTCTACCACAGAAAGCAATGGCAGCCTACTGCGGGATAATCTTCTGCCCAGTCAGTAATATCTCTTTCGTGAGATGATCGCCCAAGCGTGTATCACGTATGGCACTTAGCTGACTGTCCGAATATCTAACTCTATATATCCTGTCTCATTTTGTTGAGTAACCATATAAGAAGAAGCAACAAAGAATAAAAAAATAGCCTAGAATAGCGTTGAGTCAACTATATACACTTTTTTCCGTATGCAGCGATCCTTGTTCTATTTAGGATCGGTGATAGGTTTTTCTTTTCTTTTGTTTTTTTTTCTTTTATTTATTTATCTTTTTATTTATTTATTTTTGTGGTTTGTACTGTTAGCAACTTCCAACAATCTATAACCTATTTCGGTTCGAAATAACCAATGAGTGGTGATAAACCGTCAAAAATAAATAAATAAAACCTATCGGTTATTTACCAATGTGTTATTACTAAGAACCCACCACAGGTCAAGAACTAGATATATATCACAACACATGGACAGTGGAGCGTTAATAGTCTACCAAAATAGATTGAATAAAGTGTTACTTTTGACATTGCTTGAATATTTTCCGGATCAAAAGATATCTAAAGAAGGCTGGAGAGTACAACGACCGGGAAATTGGGATTATAGCAACAATGATGAGGGCATCAGTGTTACAAAATGCGAGAATCAGGATTAGAATGGTCAGAGAGTGTCTCGTGGGCGTGGCATTCTGACAGTGATAGATTGCCTTTGTCTGAGTTTTGGCCAAAACGGCGCGAATTCAACAGAGAACCGCCAGAATTCTGAAGCGTCGATACGTCTCATACGCCCAGGTTAGCGACCGATTAAGACTACTTGCCGAAGGATTTTGAGCCAACGTGCAGCATGCGTTCCTGTTACTTCAATCTTCCTACTGTCTATAAGAATCTAAGCTGCCACTTTTCTTACCAAATAAAACGAATAACAAAAAGAAATGGTCCTTTTCGTTGGTACCGTTTTATGTAGTAGAGTGGGGAACCGGAAATTACCCTATTCCTCCATTGGAGCGAGTTTGTGACACAAGGTCAGTTTTTAACGTGAGGAAACTAAACACGTACGCTCAGACCACTGATCAAAGATTCCCCCCCCCCCACCGCTTATTCGGTAACTGGGTACAAATCTGGTCTTAGCTGGTATAGCTAGTCTTAGCTCGTGAAAAGCTTGTCAAAGCTGGTCATTGCTTCCAAACCTACCCACCTGACACCAAGTGACATGTATTGCAGGCGGCCGGCGAGCAGGAAGTGAGTATCTGAGAACAGATACTACACTTTGGTCCTGCTCGATAGTAGTGTGGGAATCCAGAGACAACAACGATCAGTTCAATGTCAGAAATATATATCCTTCTTTTCCAATCTTCTCACTTTGTTTTTTTTTTTTTTTTTTTGTTTTTTGTTCAACTGGAGTAGATAGATCTATGTATCGCACGGTTCACACTTTACCCACGTCTATTGAACAGGTTAAGAGGCTCATCACTTGTTCCCTGTTTAGGATGTGGTTTCCGGCTTTCTCTTTTCCAATCTTCTCACTTTCTTTTTTTTTTTTGTTCAATTGGAGTAGATAGATCTATCTATCGCCCGGTTCACACTCCACCCACGTCTATTAAACAGGTTAAGAGGCTCATTTCCTGTTCCCTGTTTAGGATGTGGTTTCCGGCTTTCTCTTTTCCAATGTTCTCACTTTGTTTGTTTGTTTTTTTTTTGTTCAATTGGAGTAGATAGATCTATCTATCGCCCGGTGCACACTCCACCCACGTATATTGAACAGGTTAAGAGGCTCATCCCTTGTTCCATGTTTAGGATGTGGTTTCCGGCTTTATCTTTCCCAATCTTTTCACTTTTTTTTTTTTTTTTGTTCAATTGGAGTAGATAGATCTATCTATTGCCCGGTTCACACCCTTTACCCACGTCTATTGAACAGGTTAAGAGGCTCATCTCTTGTTCCCTGTTTAGGATGTGGTTTCCGGCTTTCTCTTTTCCAATCTTCTCACTTTGTTTTTGTTTTTTTTTTTGTTCAATTGGAGTAGATAGATCTATCTATCGCCCGGTTCACACTTTACCCACGTCTATTGAACAGGTTAAGAGGCTCATCTCTTCTTCTCTGTTTAGGATGTGGTTTCCGGCTTTTTTTTTCAATTGGAGTAGATAAATCTATCTATCGCCCGGTTCACACTCCACCCACGTCTATGGAACAGGTTAAGAGGCTCATCCCTTGTTCCATGTTTAGGATGTGGCTTCCGGCTTTATCTTTCCCAATCTTTTCACTTTTTTTTTGTTTTTTTGTTTTTTTTTGTTCAATTGGAGTAGATAGATCTATCTATCGCCCGGTTCACACTCCACCCACGTCTATTAAACAGGTTAAGAGTCTCATCTCTTCTTCCCTGTTTAGGATGTGGTTTCCGGCTTTCTCTTTTCCAATCTTCTCATTTTGTTTTTTTTTTCAATTGGAGTAGATAGATCTATCTATCGCCCGGTTCACACTCCACCCACGTCTATTAAACAGGTTAAGAGGCTCATTTCCTGTTCCCTGTTTAGGATGTGGTTTCCGGCTTTCTCTTTTCCAATCTTCTCACTTTGTTTTTGTTTTTTTTTTTGTTCAATTGGAGTAGATAGATCTATCTATCGCCCGGTTCACACTCCACCCACGTCTATTAAACAGGTTAAGAGGCTCATCTCTTGTTCCCTGTTTAGGATGTGGTTTCCGGCTCTCTCTTTTCCAATCTTCTCACTTTGTTTTTTTTTTTTTTTGGTTCAATTGGAGTAGATAGATCTATCTATCGCCCGGTTCACACTCCACCCACGTCTATTGAACAGGTTAAGAGGCTCGTCCCTTGTTCCATGTTTAGGATGTGGTTTCCGGCTTTATCTTTCCCAATCTTTTCACTATTATGTAGACCCCTGCACATCAGTGGCGTTACCGCCTTGCTCGGGGTGATACGATTAAAAAAAAATTGCCGAACGTCCACTTGAGACAGTCTTCTTATATTTATAGTCATGAGAAGAGTTCATTATGGTACAATGGGTAGGTCCCATAACGGTAGACATAGGTCCAGTCTACTTTCGATCTGCTAAAGTAGACAATGTAAAATCCCCAAGGGGGATATATGTTCAGTTCCTATTTGTCAAAATGATAGATATTATTCAGGTTTATACTTTAGTCTCTATGTACCCATCAAGAAGGTGAGTACTTTTAAACAATTGTCGCTAATGTAGTTACCGTATACTTTCTCACATCCACAGAGCAAACATTTATTAGATTTAAACTAATTATCACATGATATTTAAAAGTATATCAGTCCTGGCATAGAATACTGCTGTAATATATGGTTAGTTGCCCCTCCTGTTTATCTCAGTGTTCTCGACAGGCTCCAAAGAAGAATGTAACGTGATATGTACAGACTTGGCGGCTCGACTCCAGCCCCTTTCTTACCGGCGGAATGTAGCTTCCCTCTGTCTAGTCTACAAATATTTTCATGGCTTCTGCTCCTACGAACTGAAATCACTGGTGCCCCTTCCACAAGAATTTACTCGTGCAACCAGACTGGCAACAAGGTTCCACCCATTTACAGTGAGATCAACCAAATTCAGCCGACAATTCTACTCCTTCAGCTTCTTTTCTCGCACTTGCTGCCTGTGGAACTCCCTTCCTGACGGCTACAACCTCCAGAAATTTAAATGCAATGTCAATTCCCATCTTTTGTTCACTTGACTCCAGTCCTTTCTACATCACCCCGTGTATCTTGATCTTTTTCTTTCTCTCTGCCTTCACAAATGTCTTCACACCTGTGTTCCAATTCTTATCTTGCCCTTTCTCTGACACACCCTGTAACTGGTTCGTCTTTCTCTTCAATCTCCTCCTGACTAAACTTTTACTCTTATGTAGCCCCCCTGCGCATCAGTGGTGGTACCGCTTGCTTGGGATGAAACAATTAAAAAAAAATTAAACTATTTCTGTTTGAATTTCAGAGATGAGTATTTATCACTATTTGCATTATTTACATTTGAACTAATTACCCTTATCTTTGTCGTTTTCGTCCTCATTTTTGATGATTTATCAAAATTTGTATTATTTATATTCGGACTAATGTCCTCATCAATGTTTTCCTTGTCCCCATCTTTTATGATTTACCACTATTTGCATTATTTACATTCGGAATGGGTATTGACATTGCATTTTATCACAACGTTTCGGCTATTTTGCCCTCCGGACTTCCTCAGCTGTCTATTGGTCTGAGATAAGGGCGAAGTAGATTATTGCGTTGGTTAGTGAATTCGGAGATATAGTAATTGTGAGGTCAATCCTTGAGTACTGATTTTGACCTTGTGAAAACAGAGCGAGTGTTAATTAGGCGTTAAACAAAAGGATAATATATATCTTTAAACATGGACAATGGAACGAGAAGAATCTGCTTCTGTAGATTGATTAAAGTGTTCCTGTTGATAAACCTTGACGGTAACATGAATCGACCAGACTGTGAAACTGTGAGACTACGACAACAAGAGCTGAAAACTTTGTGATAACAGCAGAGGAGAAGACAATTTGAATCATTTCACCCCAAACTAACCAATAAAGCTACTAAGACTCGAGAGGCTCCGGGGTATGAATGAAACTATGAAAAATCTATTGAAGAGAAGGAATGATAAAAGAACAGGATTCTAGGTACGCAGATGATACAGTGCTGATAGCAGACACGAAAAGAAAACTACAAGACCTTCTACAGAAGGTAGCTGAAGAGAGTGACAAGAAAAGACTACAAATAAACTGCAAGAAAATCGAATACATGATCAAAAAGAGCAGCCCAAAATGCCAAATACACATGACGGATAATAAAATAAAGCCGGTACAAAGATTTAAATACCTGGGAAGTTTTCTAACAGAAGATAAAAAGTACGACACATAGATTTGAAGGCGAAATGGCATGGCAAAGAACGCATTCCAAAGTCTGATTAGAGTATTAATGTTGTGGGATCTCCCCTTTATATATGATAATGGACTCGACTGGAGTACACATATACTCCTGCCATAGAGAATGAAGCTATGAAAAAACTATTGAAGAAAAGGAATGATTAAAGAACAGGATTCTAGAGGACAGAAGATTACGACTGACACTGCATTTCGATTTTTGAAGATCAAAGTTGTCTGCAAAAGCTGGAAGAGAGTTCTACAGGCGAGAAGAGCGAACGAAGAAACTACTAGCATAGAATTTTCGGTGACATCAAGCAATTTAGACTATAAATGTTGAAACCTAACTGCCAATCCAGTACTAGGGTTAAATGCGTGAAAATTAAGTACCAATGAGCAAAGCTCATCTGAATATTTACCATGAAAATATTTAAAGAAAAAGCAAAGAGAAGCTACGTTACGGAGGGGAAAATTTGACTGAAACCGAGATGCCAGGTCAGGATGGATAAAACTGCAGGCGTTTCTTTGGATTTTGTAAAGAACCTCTGGATATTTAGTCCGAAAACCTAGCCAGATGTGGCAGCATTATTCAATGCACGAACAAGGTAATTTCTGATGAGTTCGATGGTAAATAATTTAAATAAAATATGATCTACATTATTCTTTAATAATGATAAAATTTTGAACGTTTCAAAACAATTAATCCAATGAAGTGTCTTCAAAGCTCTCAAGATCTGATTATACGAATAAATAAATAAAATCGATATTGGCTTCAACCATGGCTTCACGACGACTTCGGAAACTCTTGCACCTCTTCTGAACGGTCTCCTTGTTTAAGTTGGTGAATGATGCCATAATTCTTGCCTTCAGTTTAGATATCGTGTTACCAGGAGATTTGTTAGTCTCTCTCTCTCTCTCTCTCTCTCAACTGTGCCCTACGCATAATAATCAAGGTGGTTGGAGTTTGGGAAGCTAGTTGGCTATATGTAAAGGGCAATGTGGTCTCAGAAATTGTCTCCCGGCTATGATTAGGTTCTCCAGCTTGTGTGGCAAAATGCAGGGTCCTTTTGCCAGACATAGGGTCCTCCAGCAGCCACCCTCTTGAACTAAGGCAGCACTACCTCCTTGAGGCACTTGATATAAACCTCCGTGTTAAGTCTGAGGCCCTGTGAGAAAATGAATGGAGGTATATATAACACCAAACACCTTGATGTTGGCTGAATACATCATCCAACTATTTTGGAATCCGTTGCACTGTCCTCAGATTAACACCCAAACGCTTTGAAATGTTTCCATTAGAAATTTCGGCGCGAATTCTAAGCAGTACAACATGCTGTTTCCAAAATTTTTGGTGAAGTGAATTGCGAGTCATGGTACACTTTTTCTCAGAGACGGTGCCAAACTGACCCTACAACACTATGCAGTCGACAAAATCAAAAACAATCAACACGCATTCACAAAATTGAAAATATAGCGACAATTTACTAATCGCAAAATGTATTAATTAATTTTCCACCCGACCCCCAAATTTGTGGGTGGAAAACATGAATAGAAAATGTGTAGAGAAAAATCCTCACAATTGCCTCGTTCAGACAGTTGATAAATAAACAGTCTGAACGAGGCAATTGTAAAGATTTTTCTCTCCATGGCTGAAATAAATCCTGGATCTATAACCGTTTCATTATGTGTTGAGGTTTCTTCTTAATATATTTGCTCTGGATAATATCTGTTGAGTTCGCTATTTCAATCTAATCGATAATTTATATTTATTAGATTAAATCTTTTGGATTATCCACTCAGTCGTCACAGGTCGCCATTATCTCACTCTCTTCTCCCTCTCTCTCTCATATATATATATATATATATATATATATATATATATATATATATATATATATATATAATACAGGTAAAGAGGACCTACGGTTTTACGATATTGAGTACTCTGGGATTTACTTTTTTTTAAAAAGTGCTCAATACAATAAGTATTGTAGAGTTTATTATAATTATAGAATTAAATTTGTTATACATTTTAAAAAGTGCTTAATGCAATAAGTATTGTAGAGTTTATTATAATTATAGAATTAAATTTGTTATACATTTTAAAAAAGTGCTTAATACAATAAGTATTGTAGAGTTTATTATAATTATAGAATTAAATTTGTTATACATTTTAAAAAGTGCTTAATGCAATAAGTATTGTAGAGTTTATTATAATTATAGAATTAAATTTGTTATACATTTTAAAAAAGTGCTTAATACAATAAGTATTGTAGAGTTTATTATAATTATAGAATTAAATTTGTTATACATTTTAAAAAGTGCTTAATGCAATAAGTATTGTAGAGTTTATTATAATTATAGAATTAAATTTGTTATACATTTTAAAAAAGTTCTTAATACAATAAGTATTGTAGAGTTTATTATAATTATAGAATTAAATTTGTTGTACATTTTTAAAAAGTGCTTAATGCAATAAGTATTGTAGAATTTATTATAATTATAGAATTAAATTTGTTGTACATTTTTCAAAAGTGCTCAATACAATAAATATTGTAGAGTTTATTATAATTATAGAATTAAATTTGTTATACATTTTAAACAAGTGCTTAATAGAATAAAAAGAAATAATTGTGAAAAACATTTTCACAACTAGCAACCAACATTGCCTGATGACGAGATAGAAATCTCGAAACATAGAAATTTCCGTGTCGCAATGTATCCTTAATTTTTAATTGTATAACAAATTTAATTATATATTTATATTTTAACGAAACTTTAAGACGTTACCAGATCAAATGGTAGCTTCCCCTATATAGATAGTTCGAATCCTGCCGAATGGCACACATTTTCGTAATAAAAATTTATCGTAAATAATCAGGCCGCTAGATATAAATATATAGTACTGTTTCATTAAAAACAGAATATCTACTTAAATACGAGTATCGATAAAAAAAAATAATGTTCAAACAATTCAATTCATATATATATATATATATATATATATATATATATATATATATATATATATATAAGTATTGGTTATTAATGGAAGTATATTTCACAGTTATATATTTAATTTAAAAAATGCTCAATAGAAATGTAGAACATCAAAATATGGTAAATATTATTATAATTATGATAATGGAAACTTGGTAGCTATAAAGTTTCGGTGTTAAAACACCATCACTAGGCAGTAAAATGTGTTTAATTTATTTTTTAATATCTAGAAAAAGTGATTTCAAAAGCAAAAAAATAAAATTGAAAAAATAAAAACAATGTCATTCAATGAGAAAAATGAAGTGGATTGGAAAGTAATAAGATTTCAAAGAACGGTGAATATATGATTTGCTAGCCAGACGGTAGGGTAGTGAATGTTCCACCGTGGAAATCCAAACATGTCAAATTTTAAACCGGAGGAAGTCAAAAAGATAAAGCAGAAAAAAGTTTTAAAAATTTAGAAAAAGAAAAAAAGAAAAAGATAAAAGAAAAAATAAAAGAAAAATTCCAAACTAACAGACAGATAAGAATAATGAACTGAGATATCAAAATATTAATATAAATACTTATGAGGATTTGTTTATAAGTACAAATAAAATAATATTAATGAAAGAATTACCAGTTCGATAAGATAAAACTTTTCAATTATCATAAGTACAAATAAAACAATAATAATTTAGACAAATAGCAAGTACAATCAGCTATTTTTTTTTAAATTATAAGGGGATTTGTTCATGGGTATAATAAAATATTAATAGTAATTAAAAAATTACCAGTTCAGTAAGTTTATTTTGTAAACTATAAATGGATTATCATAAATACAATTAAAATATTAATATTAATTGAAACAAATAGCCAGTTCAATAAGCTAATTTTTAAAAGTTATACGGGATTTGTTCATAAGTACAAATAAAATAATAAAGGTAATTAAAAAATTGCCAGTTCAATAAGCTAACTTTTTTCAAAAAATGAATTATTTCATGAGTATAAATAAAAAAAATAAAATAATAATAGTAATAAAAAAAATTTCAGTTCAATATGCTAAAATTGTTTAAGTAACAAAATAAGTTAAAATATTGGAAGAAATTTCAGATAATTTCAAAAATATTTAAGGGTATAAAAGATTTAATGATTACAGAAATTTGTTATTTCATTACGTTGGTTAAGTCAGTTAAGTGCCATACGTGATACACGCTTGGGTGATCATGTCTCGAAAGAGACATGACTGACTGGGCAGAAGATTATTCCGCAGTAGATTGCCATTGCCTTCTGGGGTAGACTGGATGCCGACCAAGGCTATAGAACTCAATCTGTCCTGTTATTTGTCTCATAGCTAGCAGGGGAATAGATGTATTATATTATTAATTAGTAATTAGTGGGAGATCAGTTTATTACTTCATATCAATAGAAAACTGATCCTCCACTTTATGACCAGTAGAAACCTTAATCATGTTTCCAACTATTATATTCAGTCAGTCAATTAAGTGCCATACGTGATACACGCTTGGGCGATCATGTCTCGAAAGAGACATGACTGACTGGGCAGAAGATTATCCCGCAGTAGGTTGCCATTGCTTTCTGCCGTAGACTGATTGCCGACCAAAGCTATAGAACCCAATCTGTCCTGTTATTTGACTCATGGCTAGATGGAATAGACGGATTAATACCTTTCCCAAGGGTATTTGCGCGTAAGTGAATGAAGTCAGTTTTAGGAATTTTATGATATGGATTTGTTCTTGTAAGCAAAGGTAAGACATTTCATGTAACGATTTACATGTTCTAGCTTTGGTTAATATTTTCAATTTAACTGCAGGTGTTTTATTTGCATCTTTTAATTGCCAGTATTTAAAGAGAGAAGTAGAATTTCTATATGCTTTATTTATCTAAACTTATTTTATAAAAGGAACTTTGTATGTGTGTGTATGTGTGTGTCTGTGTGTTTGTGTGTGTGTTTGTCATCTATAGACACCGAAACGGCTGAACCGATTTTCTTGAAAACTTACACAGTACTATAAGCGTCTGCGAGTGTTCTTAGCTAGGTTTTGTGTCGTGGTACCCCCGATAAATATCGAAAATCGATAATCGAAAAAATCGGGTTATAGAAATACTTTAATCAAATTTGATACACTCATAGACAAAGACATAAGAGACGATATTCAGAAGTTTCAAGGTTGCAGTTCTTGCAATAGTGCAGAAAATCGATAATATATATATATATAAGGCAAGATGTTTGTGTCTGTGTCTGTTTATCTGTCTGTATATCCTTTATACAAATCCACAATTTTTATCCGATTCTCACCAAACTCCACGCAAATATTCTTTAGGCTGGGTCTGAGGTCAGGACATTGGATTAGTTTTAAAACTTTCATTACACCCGAATAACGCCGGGCTATACTGCTAGTTGAAAGTTAAGTTATACTGGTAAAATTGAGACTTAAAATTATTCTTAGTATAGCCGATATGATGTTTGGTAATATTAGGATTTTCATTGGAAGTGATTGTAGCTTGGTATGAAATAGAATCTGTAAGGTATGTAATGATACACCCCAGTTATCGAAATAAAGGATTCGGTTGGAAATTCCTAGCACCTGAAGAAGGCCGGAGTATACAATGGTCGAAAAGTGGCAAACATGGCGATAAAGATGAGGACAACAGTCCGAACAATGTAAATAATGTAAATACTACCTCATCTCAGAAGTAGAGACAAATAGAATGATCTTTTATTAAACGTCGTACAAATGGCAACGAAAATGAGGACAGTCGTTTGAATAATGTAAATACTACCTCATCTCAGAAGTAGAGACAAATAGAATGATCTTTTATTAAACGTCGTACAAATGGCAACGAAAATGAGGACAGTCGTTTGAATAATGTAAATACTACCTCATCTCAGAAGTAGAGACAAATACCCAAGAACAACTGCGTTGTAAACCGTTACGTAGATATGAAGGTTTGATACCCGTGGTTACGTAGATATGAAGGTTTGATACCCGTGGTTACGTAGATATGAAGGTTTGATACCCGTGGTTACGTAGATATGAAGGTTTGATACCCGTGGTTACGTAGATATGAAGGTTTGATACCCGTGGTTACGTAGATATGAAGGTTTGATACCCGTGGTTAAAACGATTCGTCAATAATAATAAAAATCTGTTCAACTTACTTTGCCTGCTTGATTGAATGGTTCCGCTTTTTCGCAGTCTTCTTTCAACATGCAGTCAACAATAAGTAGAAAATCAAAACTTGACACCAGATAAGGTATTGATGCTAAGTCATCATTGAGTCCAATGGATATACTTTGAGAATGGGATGCTATAATGTACAAACAAAATATTATATATTCAAATGTTAAAAAAAAATTGCAATTTAAAAATATTTCCAAAATTCAAACAAAATATACGATAAAATTTTGATAAAATCGTATTTGAAATATTTTTAAATATTTCCAAAATTCTAACAAAAATGTTCGAAATTTAGATAAAAAGGTGTCTAATATACTGAAAAATATTCGATGTTCGTGTTTATGCATAAATGGTGATGTATAGTGAATCATTTTTTTAAAGTAGCAGAAATATAACTTTATTTCAAATTTGTCAAATAAAACATCCTTAATTTATGTCTTAAATTAGTAGTAGTTGCTATTTTTTAACTTGCTGACAAATAGATCTTAATTTCAGAAATATATCTTACTTATAAAAACTCAATTGCTAAGGTATTGCTGGCATATATATATATATATATATATATATATATATATATATATATATATATATATATCTTTAAAAAGAAAAGACGTCATATTATTTAAACCCGAGGAACCTTTCGGTCAACTCTTATCAAGGGTTCTCGTTGGCTTTAATTTTAAGGGAATTAAGGAAAAGGACAAGGCAAAATAAATTACTTACAATGCTGAGAGATGATGGAACTCGTTTAAAAATAAATTTATTGAAAAAAAAACACATAAAATGTAAGGTGGGTGTACACATATAATTCCACAAGAGTGTTTAAAAGTGAAAAAATGTTACACTCACAGACTCACCAGCAATTGTAAGTAACGTAAAAACCGCTCTTTCTGTCTGCACAGGCTCGGCTGTTGAATTTTCAAGCAAATTGCTTCCAAAATACGTAGATGATGTGTAGACCGAGCGCTGTGCAAGACAGTAAACCAGCTGTCCTCATATGCCGAGGCACACACTTGATTGTCCAAAAGATGTCAGCCAATAGCGGAATCCAGAACAGATTGTGTTGTTCTTATAGGTCTGAGAGAGCCACTGGAACGTATATTAGCGGCGACGTGTTGTGAAACCCGCGTCTCCTTACAATTGCTGGTGAGTCTGTGAGTGTAACATTTTTTCACTTTTAAACACTCTTGTGGAATTACATGTGTACACCCACCTTACATTTTATGTGGTTTTTTTTTCAATAAATTTATTTTTAAACGAGTTCCATCATCTCCCAGCATTGTAAGTAATTTATTTTGCTTTGTCCTTTTCCTTAATTCCCTTAAAATTAAAGCCAACGAGAACCCTTGATAAGAGTTGGCCGAAAGGTTCCTCGGGTTTAAATAATATGACGTCTGTTCTTTTTAAAGCCATTAGTAATTTCTGTGAGTACAAATCGTTATATATATATATATCACTTGACAAGACACAAGAAGTGTCGAAACAAAACAGCTACTTTTGTAGTGATATTGTAACATATCCATGTTATAATTTCTGAATATATATATATATATATATACGCTCTCACGCCCTGATTGAGCACTCTGGAAGAATGGTAGACTTTGAAAAACAGTGGCTACTCTAGCATCTACGCATCGTTCATTCAGCAATGAATTAGAACACTCTCAGCTATTGGGCGTGTATAATGATAATATACACGCTAAAAAGTATGCCTCCTTCTACCGAGCGCCCATAGCTCAGAGGTAGAATCGCCGACTGACGCCAATTCGATCCGGTTTCAATCCTGGGTAAAAAGCAATCGGATGTCTAACCGTACTGATGAGCTGTGATACAGCGAAACAGATCTGTCTGCGGATGACACTATATATATATGTGTGTGTGTGTGTGTGTGTGTGTGTGTGTGTGTGTGTTCAACACGATATATATATATTGTGTTCTCGTCCGAT
The DNA here is from genome assembly GCA_037127315.1 of Ascarosepion bandense. Classification (NCBI taxonomy): domain Eukaryota; kingdom Metazoa; phylum Mollusca; class Cephalopoda; order Sepiida; family Sepiidae; genus Ascarosepion; species Ascarosepion bandense. Next base: position 3,746,768 of record JBBBDQ010001084.1, on the reverse strand, counting down.
CACCGGAGTTAAGCAACATCGAACCTGGCCAGTACTTAGATGGGTAACCGTTTGGGAATACCAGGTGCTGTAAACGCAAAGACCAAGAATGGTCCACCGGTCCTCCAGGGTTGGGAGTTGGGCGCAGGGCTAACAACCCTGCCCCATAAAAAACAGTTTGTTATAGTAACAGAAAGTTACTGCCCTACAGTAAAACGGTGAGATGATATATACATATATGTGTGTGTGTGTCGGTGTGTATGTCAAAATTCCGATATAAATAATGAAACATATCCTTTAAAACGAAAGTATCAATAAAGACAAAAGTAAACTTTTACAAGTTTGCAGAAGTAGAGAGATTGAGCAGGAATAATAAAGCATAAAGAAATAAGAAAACTGACAGGACAAAAAACCTGCTTCTCAGCAGGATGTATAAAATCTAGGGATAGGGATGGAACGATCATAATTGATAAAGAGGAACTACTCCAGCTTTGGGAAGAATATGCAGAAGATCATTTCCATGAAAAGAAAGAGCAACCGATTATACACAAAGATGAGGACGGAGCGGAAATATTAAAATCCAAAGTGGAAGCTGCAATGGCCAAACTGAATAGAAACAAAACAGCTGGACCAGACGGCATTGTAATAGAGTTGCTGACAGCCCTGGATGAATTAGGCGTAGGGAAAATTACAGAAATAATAAATGAAATTTATAACAGTGGTTTAATACCGGACGACCTAAGCGAGTCGATTTTCATAGCACTGCCTAAGAAGCCAGGTGCAAAAGAGTGCGAACTCCACCGAACAATCAGTTTAATGAGCCACATTACAAAACTGATCGTTCGAATTCTGATGAATAGAGCGAGAAACAGAATCAGGCCAGAGATAGGACAAGAACAGTGCGACTTCATCAAAGACACTGGGAACACCATATTTATGATTCGGATGCTATCCGAAAGGGCAATACAAATGAGAAAGGACGTGTACCCATGTTTTATCGATTATGCGAAGGCGTTCGACAAAACACGCCACAAAGAATTGGTAGAAATGTTCAGCAACCTCGACATATTTGGGAAAGACATTAGAGTAATCAAGAATCTCTACTGGCAGCAAACCGTCTGCACACGGACAGGAAACGAATTCAGCAGATATACAAAGATAGAAAGCGGCGTGAGACAGGAATTCGTCTTTTTCACCGGATCTATTCAACTTGTACAGCGAGACTATTCTGAGGACCCTAGATGTTATGCCAGGATTTGTCATCGGAGGCCACAATTTGAATAACATAAAGTACGCAGATGATACAGTGCTGATTGCAGACACCTAAAAGAAACTACAAGACCTCCTACAGAAGGTAGCTAAAAAGAGTGACAAGAAAGGACTACAAACAAACTGCAAGAAAACCGAATGCAGGTCATCAGCAAAAAGAGTAGCCCAAAATACCAAATACAGGTAGAGGATACTAGAATAAAGCATGTCAAAAAAATTAAAAACCTGGGAAGTGTTCTAACAGAAAACGGGAAGTGCGACACAGAGATCCGAAGGTGAATTGACATGGTGAAGGATGCCTTCCAGAAGCTGAGTAGAGTATTAAGAGACAGGAAAATTTCACTAGAAACAAGGAAGAGAGTACTGAATTGCTATGTGATGTCAGTTCTTCAATATGGCAGTGAATGCTGGACAATCTAATCGAAGATGAAGGAAAACCTTGAAGCAACTGAAATGTGGTTCTATAGAAGCATACTGGATATAAAGTGGGGGATCAAGTCCATATTATAATCAATATATAAACTGAACCCTCATTTTGTGGCCATGCTAGTATCTACACATTTATATTCCTGAGATCCAAAAGCACAAGGATGCATTCCAGGAGCTGAGTAGAGTATTAAGAAACAGGATAATTTCACTAAAAACAAAGAGAGTACTGAATTCCTATGTGATGTCAGTTCTTCAATATGGCAGTGAATGCTGGGCAATCTAATCGAAGATGAAAAAACTTGAAGCAACTGAAATGTGGTTCTACAGAAGGATGCTGCCGATATCATGGATTGAGCTTTGGAAAGGATGGAAACAAAAAGGAAATTAATACTGAGCATCAGGAAGAGACAGCTGAAGTTCCTGGAACATGCAATGAAGAAGGAGGGCTTGGAGAATCTGATACTAAAAGGCCAGATAGACGGAATGTGAGACAGAGGAAATCAGCGTGTAACATACTTGACGGGACTGAGCAGGTGAATGGCAGAACTACAGGCTTCGGTACTCTGTATTTAGTCTTTCCGAAAAGTGTGGCTGTTTCTGCACAAGTCTTCGCCTATAATCAAATCATACGCTGAGAAATCTGACTGATCAGTTCTAGGAGCTGAATTGTTGGTTCCACACACGTCAAGGACGACAGAAGAATCCATCATATATATATATATATATATACCAGTTCTAGTAAAAAATTATCGAACTGGTGTTATAAAAAGAAAACTAAAACATATATCAATTCGGCATTTAATCTCCTTCGAAGTAATTCCCTTCTGAAGCCACTTACATTTTTAACAGACTTCGTATAATTAAATATTATTATGGAAACTTATTAGTATATTGCGATTGTGCGTTGTGGTGCAGTGAATATCGGCTCGGAACGAGAAATCGGGGAGCAGAGTTCGAATTCCAGTTGAATTTCTTGCATTCACTTACGCGCAAATACCCGTCTATTCCTTCCAGTTATGGGTTAAATAACAGGACAGATTGGGTTCTATAGCCTTGGTCGGCAACCAGTCTACTGTAGAAAGCAATGGCAGCCTACTGCGGGATAAGTTTCTGCCCAGTCAGTCATGTCTTTTTCGAGACATGATCCCCCAAAGCGTGTATCACGTATGGTACTTAACTGACTGACTGAATATAATAGTTGGAATCATGATTATGGCTTCTACTGGTCATAAAGTGGGGGATCTGTTTTCTATTGTTATGAATTAATAAACTAATCCCCCACTAATTACTACTAAATAACATAATACATCTCTTCTCCCTCTAGCTATGAGATAAATAACAGGATAGATTGGGTTCTATAGAATTGTCTAGCAACCAGTCTACCGCAGAAAGCAATGACAACCTACTGCGGGATAATCTTCTGCCCAGTCAGTTATGTCTTTTTTGAGACATCATCCCCCAAAGTGTGTATCACGTATGCCACTTAACTGACTGATCAGTTTATTCCCTGTTATATAAGAGAAATCTTCTGGGTTGAATATATGCGTTTTAAAATGTGTTTAACAGCGAAGTCACTGTTTACGAACCTTTGGCAATTGCTTTGTTGTAAGCTATTTGCAAATCCAGATTTCCGTTGAACTGGCTAAACTTTGACAAACTTGGCGGCAAAATGGCGTCACATCCTCGAATCCGAGCATAATTTATCACCGATGAAACGGAACTGATTTCAGGTACTTTAGTAGATGCCGTGCCGAAATCGCATACAATGCGCCGCCCCATCCTGCAAAATCATAAGCGAAAAGAAATTAAAAAAATATTATATATATATATATATATATATATATATATACATGGAAACAGCTTCAGATTCCGTTTTAATAATCATAAACTAAGCATACGTCAAAACAACCCTTATTCCGCCATAGCTGAACACTTCAATCAACCAGGACACACATTAAAAAACTGCAAATGTTTACTGATAGATTCCAATTTTAGTTCCACATACTTACGCAGAAAGAAAGAAAAATACTGGATTTTAAAATTAAATACATTTAGGCTAGGGTTAAATAGGGACTTAGGTATTTTGAATCTTTATAAATATTTCAATAGTTAAACATTTTTTACATACACTTAAATGTTTTTCTTTAAAAACATTTAAAAGTATTATTACAGTTAGGTTTACGCTTAAAAATATTTTTAAAAAACTCTATCGCTTTCTACATCACGTGATCTAAACATCTCGCGACAGACGCTCCTCCCGACGAACGCTTCTAGTTTAAATTTTAAAATCATTTGTTTCTGATGAAAGGCCGAGGTCGGTCTGAAATATCAAATATATATATATAATAATAGAAATAAATAAATACTGTCAAAAATACATTTTTAAACTTACAACCTTTATATATATATATATATATATATATATATATATATATATATATATACACAGCTACAATTTCCAAGAATTTAAATATAAAGTCAATTGCCATCTCCTACTCTCTGACACGCATCGTTCCCCCATGTTTTTTCTTGGTCCACTCTACTCTCATCAGCCCTCTTCACACCAGTATTCTCATCTTTATCTTACTCATTCTCTGACACCCCCTATAACTTGTTCCTCTTTCTCATTACTCTTCTCCTATGTAACCCCCTGTACACTAGTGGCAGTAAAACTGCCTTGCTTGGAGTGAAATGTTTATAATATATATATATATATATATATATATATATATATATATATATATATATATATATATTAAAAAAGGATTAATTCAAAGATGTTGAATGGCCATTTCGATATGAAGATCCCCACGGGGGATAACACATCACCTCAGCAACAGAAAAATCCTTTAAGAAACTGGAGAAAAATTAGGCTACTTTTCCTTTTTAAATAGATTGCAAAGAAATTAAAAAAGAAAATAAAATAAAAATAAAAATGAAAATAAAGGGAAAGAAAAAGAAAAAGAAAACGAAAAAGAAAAAGAAAAAGATAGAATAAAATCAAATAAATAAGAAAAGAAAAAAAATTGACATCGTCTGGGTTCGCAAAAAAAAGGGAGAATGTAACTAAAAATTAACAGACAGCCGTGTTAAATCGACGTAAGTTTAAGCAACATGGAAAAAAGGTGGTAAGAGAGATAAAAGAAGGAAGGGAGGGAAAAAGAAAGAAACTAAAGAAAAAATTTTTTTTAAATATTACAGACGCTGGACAAATTCAAAAACCTAATTTCCCCAAAACGTTGAAGTGTTAGAAAAAGGCCTTTACTTAAAAAGGCATAATTATTAATAAAAGGGAATAAAAAGATATAGGATTTAAAATAAAATTATTTTTAAAAAAATTAGGTCATTTGAATTAAACTAAATAAAGACAACACTAGGTAAAAAAAAAAATTCATTACAATTATACATACCTATAGAAGTACACACATACATACATACATATACACACATAATTCTACGATTAAGAATACATATATATAATTACATATATACATATATATAATTACATATATACATATATATAATTACATATATACAATTCTACGATTAAGAATACATATATATATATATATTCTTTTCTTTTTCCCTCCCTTCCTTCTTTTATCTCTCTTACCACCTTTTTTCCGTGTTGCTTAAACTTACGTCGATTTAACACGGCTGTCTGTTAATTTTTAGTTACATTCTCCCTTTTTTTTGCGAACCCAGACGATGTCAATTTTTTCTTTTCTTATTTATTTGATTTGATTTTATCTTTTTCTTTTTCGTTTTCTTTTTCTTTTCCTTTTTTCCTTTTTATTTTTATTTTTATTTTTATTTTATTTTATTTTTTAATTTCTTTGCAATCTATTTAAAAAGGAAAAGTAGACTAATTTTTCTCCAGTTTCTGAAAGGATTTTTCTGTTGCTGAGGTGATGTGTTATCCCCCGTGGGGATCTTCATATCGAAATGGCCATTCAACATCTTTGAATTAATCCTTTTTTAATATATATTTGCTCTGTAATATTTTATTAGATGGAGCTTTCTTCCTGTATCATTTTTTAATATTAAAATAAAATTTTTAATATTAATTAAGATCGGGTTTTTGGAATTTGCCTTCCTGCTTTTTTCCCTTGGATTGAAGTATCTGAATTAAAATATATATATATATATATATATATAACCGCATATATATAACACGCAACAATTTCCCCCCTCTCATTCCATGCACCTATGGTTTAGGTATTAGGGAATCTGACTGACACTAAATCGGTCGAGTTTCGATCCCTGGTGGAAACAAATGGATGTCTAGCCACACTGATGAGCTGTGATACAGCGAAACAGGGTTGTATGTGGATGACTTATATATATATATATATATATATATATATATATATACACTTATTTATAAATGGAACTTTGTATGTGTGTGTGTGTGTGTCTGTATGTCTGTGTGTCCGTTACCTATAGACTCCGAAACGGCTGAACCGATTTTCTTGAAAATTTAAACAGTTGTACTATAAGCGTCTGCGAGTGTTCTTAGCTAGGTTTTATGTCGAGGTACCCCCGATAAATATCGAAAATCGATAATCGAAAAAATCGGGTTATAGAAGGAGTTGTCCGATTTTAATCAAATTTCATACACTCATAGACAAAGACATCAGAAACGATATTCAGAAGATTCAAGGTTGCAGTTCTTACAATAGTGCAGAAAATCGATAATATATATATACCCCCACTAATCAACGAGTTTGAGGTCCTCACCTCTTCAGCGGACAAGGCTGAATGCTTTGCCCGTAGATTCTCGACCAATTCGAATCTGGATTCGTAGGTTTCCATACACCCGATTTCCCATCTAGAACTGAGGCCCAATTGAATGACGTCCACATCACGCTCTCGCTGATTTCTAGCATAATCTCAAAATTTGACCCTCACAAAGCGAGTGGTGGGGACGGAATCCCAATCATAGTCTTGAAGAAATCTGCCCCTGAACTCTCCGCTGTCCTTTCTAAGCTCTACAACCTCTGCCTATCTTCCTCCTGCTTTCCTACCTGTTGGAAGTCTTCTTCTGTGGTTCCAATATTCAAGAACACTGGTGAACCCTTAGACCCCGCAAATTACCGCCCTATCAGCCTTCTTCCGATCTTCGGCAAAGTGTTCGAAGCCATTATCAATGCTGAGGTCGTTCAGCATCTCACAGCCCACGGGCTCCTCTCGGACAAACAGTATGGCTTCCGCTTCACCAGGTCAACTGCTGATATGCTAACGATCATCACCGAGTATATATACCAGAATGGTGAAACCCGAACCGTCGTCTTGGATATCTCTAAAGCATTCGACAGAGTATGGCATGCTGGTCTTCTACGGAAACTGCGAAGCTATGGCATTACTGGACTTTTGTTGGACTTAATCCAGTCATTCCTCTCTAACCGCACACTGAAGGTAGTATTAAACGGACATGCCTCCCAGAACTACCCTACAAACGCGGGTGTCCCCCAAGGCTCTATCCTAGGTCCCACGCTTTTTCTAATCTACATCAATGATCTCCATGATGCCATAAGATCACAAGTAGGCATGTACGCCGATGATACCACAGTTTACTCTCGCCTAGATCAAAAATTTGGTGTTGGTGACAAGGTGAACCTCGCTGCCGAGCTTGAAAAGGACCTCCAATCCGTGGTGGATTGGGGTAAGAAATGGCTCGTAAAATTCAATTCTTCCAAAACGAAGCTGCTGTCAATTAACCACCACAGACAACCGCACCTCCCTCCCATTAGCATGGAACAGGCATGCCTCCCAGAGAGTAATACACTACGCCTGCTTGGCCTGACACTCTCAGCGGACCTCAAGTGGAATGACTACGTCGAATCCATTGCTAAATCTGCTGCTATGAAAGTCGGCTCTCTGTGCAGGACCCGGAAATTCTTTCCGTCTGAATCTATCCTGCACTTATATAAATCTACCATCCGCCCGTGTTTTGAATACTGCTGCCACATCTGGTCGGGTGCCTCTGCTATTTTCCTCGGGGTTCTTGACAAAATACAGCGAAGAATCTGTAACGTGATTGATACCGACTTAGCTGACCGCCTGCAGTCACTCTCTCACCGGCGTGACGTGGCTTCCCTGTGCCTCTTCTATAAATACTTTCATGGCTTCTGCTCTGATGAACTTAAATCACTGGTGGCCCCTAGGTGTGATTTTGCACGAGATACTAGATTGGCAACTAGGTCCCACCCTTGTACAGTGAAACCGATAAAATGTAACCACAATTTCTACTCCAACAGCTTCTTTTCTCGCACTTCCCGCCTGTAGAATTCCCTTCCGCATGCTTACTTCCCCGACGGCTACAACCTCCAGGAGTTTAAATGTAGGGTCAATAGACACCTCCTAACACACTAACTCACACCCATTCCCTCCAACACTCTCCCTACATACCTCCTAACTCATCTATCACCCTCCTTTTAACATTTCCTATACCCAATCGCTTTATGTAACCCCCTGCGCTATAGAGGCAGTGGAATGCCTTGCTTGGGGTGACATGATTATATATATATATATATATATATATATATATATATATATATATATATAAAGGCAAGATGTTTGTGTGTGTGTCTGTTTATCTGCCTGTATGTCTGTATTTTTTTTCAGCCCTTTTATTTTAGTTTTTACTTCGGGTTTGGCTCTAAGTAGATATAATTGTAGTTCTTAGTCTCAGCCATGATACCATTTACTGAGAGGACTGATTTAGCCGACAAAATTCACTTTACGACGAAAAAACCTTATTTGATATCGATAACAGGAAATCAAAATTTGACTTGAATTCATTTTTCTTTCAGTCTACGGTTTCGCTTTTACTGGTAAACAACAATTGCTTTTTATTCTTTCGTGCCAACGTGCAAAGAGTCTGAGCTCCAGGACCATGGATTAGTTTTCAAGCTTTCATTACACCCGAGCAACGCCGGACTATACTGCTAGTATATATATATATATATATATATATATATATATATATATATATATATATATACTAGGTGCGATATGTAAATTGTCGCAATTATTTTATTATTTCAAATATTCTTTAGGCTGAGTCTGAGCTCCAGGACCATGGATTAGTTTTCAAGCTTTCATTACACCCGAGCAACGCCGGACTATACTGCTAGTATATATATATATATATATATATATATATATATATACTAGGTGCGATATGTAAATTGTCGCAATTATTTTATTATTTCAAATATTCTTTAGGCTGAGTCTGAGCTCCAGGACCATGGATTAGTTTTCAGGCTTTCATTACACCCGAGCAATTTTCTCTTATGCTCTTTTACGGTATTGTGGAATACATTACTGATTTCATTTTCGGTACTTATCGCCGTAATTAATGTGTCCTTAAGCGATTCACAGAATTTTGGTATTAGTATATGATAATCCGTTTGCATGTACTTAATGTTTTTGGCTGGTAGGAACTCCATTTTATAATCATAGTTCAATAAGATAGTTTCTCAGCACTGCAGTTTATTCGGTGTATGTAATTATTGGTATCGTGCTGCTGAGATCACGTGACGAGTAAAAACAATATATATGTTTTAGAAATGGGCGTAAGACAAGGATATGTCTTCTCGCCGGATCTATTCAACCTGCACAGCGAAACATTTCCGAGAAAAAAAATCCTGCCAGGTTTTGGAGAGGATGCAGACGTAAAGAAAACTTATACTTAACATCAGGAAGAGACAGCTGAAGTTTCTGGGACATGTAATGAGGAAGGTGGGTTTGGAGAATCTGAAACTCACATGGTGGATAGAGGGAAATAAACCAAACATTTGAGAACAACGATGTTTTGGAGAGGATGTAAACAAAAAGGAAACTTATACTTAACATCAGGAAGAGTCAGCTGAAGTTACTGGAATATATAATAAGGAAAGAGGGTTGGGAGAATTTAATACTCACGGGACGGTTAGAAGGCAAGAGAGACAGGAGAAAGCAACACAATACATTTTTGATAGGCAAGTAGATGACGGGAGATATCAAGAGGAAAAGTGTTAAGAGTGACAAGAAATGTGAGTAACAGGGAGTCCATGTTCACTTACGTCATGAGAGAAGAAAAGGGGCCATTAATCTTGAATATTTTTTGCTTTACATTCTAGAAGATAGGTGTGCCTGTATGTGGAATGGGCACATGCATCTGGATTAGGAATGAGTTTAGCTCAAATCGGAAAAAGATTATATATATATATATATATAAGCACTTGATTCATTCATCTTTTTATTTATTTATTTATTTTTATTTATTATTTTTATTTATTATTTATTATTTATTTATTTATTATTTATTTATTATTTATTATTTATTATTATTTATTATTTATTTATTATTTATTTATCTGTTTATCCATTTATACGCGTGCTGATGTGAGAAAACACAGACTATTCGACACGCCAACATTTGATTTACTTTATATTATTTTATTTTACTGATTTGATTTATTTTTTATTTTTTTATTTTTTTACTTACTTATTTATAAACAACAACTTGCCCATCAGAAACAAAAGGAACTCGATACGTAAAGCCACAAATTTATTCGCCTGAAGAGAGTCAATCTTAGACTCGAAACACGTCTAGCGTCACAAATACCATTATGGACACTTAAAGTATCATAACATGTATAATAACAACAACAATAAATATACACTTTAAACAAAACGTTCACGGCTTCTCACATTTTTATTATATATATATATATATATATATATATATACAGTACTGTGCAAAAGTATTAGGACAAGAACGATTTTATCTTTTATGAAGCATATTGACAGAAAATAAACAATTTAATTATAGTAATTTTATTTGATTTACTCAACAAATGCTTTAACAAGAAAAAAATACTTGTTACAAAATAAATTTAATATTTAGTATAATAGCCTTTTGCTTTGATCACAGCCTTCATTCTGTCAGGCATTGACATCACAAGCTTCTTCAATGTATCTAATGGTATCTCATGCCAAGCAGCTCGTATTTGTTCTCCAAAGTGTGCCTTGCGAAGTTAACATTAGATTTATCAATTCGAGAGGGGGTAATAAGAAAAAAGTCAGTCATACCCAAGGATAATAGAATAATGAGTAGTTTCAAAATAACTTGTTTAATAGAAAACAGGAAAAATTAAATATAACTTCTTTTACACCTAGTTTTAAATAATCAATATTTATTAGCAATTTACTTGGCTTTTCATCCTGTATTTGAATTTCAGTGAGATTTCTAGGAAAATCACCCCTGTCCTAATACTTTTGCACATTTCCGGTTGTGTGCAAAAGTGTTAGGAAAGGGGTGATTTTAAACTTTATTTTGATGCCTCATAAAAAAAATAGTTCTTGTCCTAATACTTTTGCACAGTACTATATATATATATATATATATATATATATATATATATATATATAGTGTACTCACTGTTTTAACCGTTGTAAATCTGCATAAGGAGTATCAATAAGATCAATCACAAAAACAATAGCCGGGTAGCTTGTATCAATCGGAGTCCCTAGCTGCCATTGCCAAGGCGTGTTGGGTGCAGGAACCCACATTTCAGCAAGGACAAGAGAACACAAAATGTTGACTGAGAACAGGAAGCGTTGAAGATTCATCTTTAATAACATCCTGAAAAGTAGGAAAACTATATGAGTGCAACGAAAGAATTTTTTTGCAAAAAAAAAAAAAAAGAAAACATATCAACATGCTAACAATGTAGATATATCCCAAACTTGAAGGTAATATTCAACATTCATTCACCAAGTAACCAGTTTTTAATCCCTATCGTTTCCCAAAAAGAATAAACTGTAAGTGGTCTCCTTGAACTGCACGTACAGCTTCTGCCCTAAGAAAAATATTGCCCCTTAATATTAATTTAACTTTTATGATTTTACTTTCCAATTTCGTTTTTCAGTTTCAGTCTACACCAAATTATGTTATACTTTTAATAGATTAAAAAATGGCATTCTAGATTTATAATTTATGAAGACCATGAACAACTCGAAAATATAAATTCAAATCCAGAAACGGTCAGTTCATAATAAGCACCTGATGATTGCTTAGGTCATGAACTCCTAAGCCATAGGCGCATGGAATCAGAGACGGGAAATTTTAACTTGTTGTATAGAAGCAATGTATACACACGCCAGTCACCGAAAGAACTCAATTCATTCCTGAAGAGTAATGCGTATACCACAGAAGTGAAATCAGTTTTAAAAATTTTCTTCTCTAGAGAGCTCGATCGTAATGAGAGCATAATATATTAGTCATCCACATACAAGCCTGTTTCGCAGCGTAGACACATCCATTTATTTATGGCCGGGATCGAAACTCGACCAATTTGGTGTCAATCGGAGACGCTACCCACCAAGCCATATTAACAAATAGGTACATTATCCTCTGTCTAAACAAAAGACATTAATAGTAAAAATAAGAAAAAAAAATTAAAAACATTTACATAGAAAAAATTATAAGTTATATAACTTATGCCTCATAGAAAGACAAAAATCTACACTTATTTATAAATGGAACTTTGTCTGTGTGTGTGTGTGTCCGTTACCTATAGACTCCGAAACGGCTGAACCGATTTTCTTGAAAATTTACACAGTTGTGCTATAAGCGTCTGCGAGTGTTCTTAGCTAAGTTTTGCGTCGAGGGACCCACGATAAATATCGAAAATCGATCATAGAAAAAAACGGGTTATAGAAGAAGTGGTCCGATTTTAATCAAATTTGATACACTCATAGACAAAGACATAAGAAACGATATTCAGAAGTTTCAAGGTTGTAGTTCTTACAATAGTGTAGAAAATCGATAATATCTATCTATCTATATATATATATATATATATATATATATATTGTCATTCGCAGACAGATCTGTTTCGCTGTATCACAGCTCATCAGTACGGTTAGACTCCGATTGCTTTTAACCAAGAATTGAAACCCGACCGAAGTTGCGTCAGTCGGCGATTCCAACTCTAGGCTATGGGCGCTCGGTAGAAGAAAGCAGACCTTTTAGCGTGTATATTATCATTATACACGCCCAATAACCAGAGTGATCTAATTCATTACTGAATGAGCGATGCGTGCAAGCCAGAGTAGCTACTGTTTATCAAAGTCTACTATTCCTCCAGAGTGCTCAATCAGGGTGTGAGAGCGTAAATATTGTCATCCACAGACAGATCTGTTTCGCTGTATTACACCTCATCAGTACGGTTAGACTCCGATTATATATAAAGGCAAGATGTTTGTGTGTGTGTGTCTGTTTATCTGTCTGTGTGTCCTTTATACAAATCCACAATTTTTATCCGATTCTCACCAAACTTCACAGAAATATTCTTTAGGCTGAGTCTGAGCTCCAGGACTATGGATTAGTTTTAAAGCTTTCATTTCACCCGATCAACGCCAAGCTATACTGCTAGTTAAAAATATATTCCGAGCCGATATCCACTGTACTACGGCGCACATCAGGAAATTCCTTACACTTTCAATAATAAATAGATAACAACCAAATCTAATACTTTTTTTCTGAACGATATTTTCTTGGCATTTTCTTTGTTTCATTATTCAGGTTCACACGCGGGAATTCACATCAGAGGCCATTTTCGGATTTTTTTAAAATCCTAATCTCCGAAGCTATCGTACTGTTCACTCTTTAACTGAGTGTTAAATACTGAGAATACTCGATCGCGTCCATCGACGTTAGATCTGCACTCGTCTAAAAATTAATTGGATCAATATCCTCATTAACACTGAGAATCTACTTGACTATTTTCGAATCTTGTTAAAGTCTTATCATGCTATTCTAGTCTTCTTTGTCATTATTCAAAGTCTCTGGTCAATCTTCTAAATTCGTCAGCTTTAATTTGGTTCACCCAAGAGCAACTCAATGCAGAAGGTCACTGAGTGAAATTGTTTTAAGGGAGCAATTAAGAAGTTCATTATAACATCTATCTAAACTTATTTATAAATGGAAATTTGTGTGTGTGTGTGTGTGTGTGTGTGTGTGTGTGTGTGTGTGTGTGTGTGTGTCTGTTACCTATAGACTCCGAAATGGCTGAACTGATTTTCTGGAAAATTTACTCAGTTATACTATAAGCGTCTGCGAGTGTTCTTAGCTAGGTTTTATGTCGAGGTACCCCCATAAATATCGAAAATCGATAATCGAAAACATCGGGTTATAGAAGGAGTGGTCCGATTGTAATCAAATTTGATACACTCATAGACAAAGACATAAGAAACGATATTCAGAAGTTTCAAGGTTGCAGTTCTTACAATAGTGTAGAAAATCGATAATATATATATATATATATATATATATATATACAAGGCAAGATGTTTGTGTGTTTGTCTGTTTATCTGCCTATATGTCTGTATTTTTTCAGCCCTTTTATTTTAGTTTTTGCTTCGGGTTTGGCTCTAAGTAGGTATAACTGTAGTTCTTAGTCTCAGCCATGATACCATTTACTCAGAGGACTTATTTAGCCTTCAAAATTCAGTTTACGACGAAAAAAAACTTATTTGGTATCGATACCAGGAAATCAAAATTTGACTTACATCCAGTCATTAATTCTCTCAGTGTACGGTTTCGCTTTAACTGGAAACAACTATTGCTTTTTAGTCTTTCGTGCCAACGTGCAAAGAGTCTGAGCTCCAGGACCATGGATTAGTTTTAAAGCTTTCATTTCACCCGAGCAAACCCGTTCTATACTGCTAGCATATATATATATATATATATATATATATATATATATATATATATATATATATCTGTATGTGTGTTTGTGTGTTTCCATTCAGGAGTAGAGTTCGTTAGAATGGAGGAACAAACACACAGATATATATATATATATATATATATATATATATATTTGTATGTGTGTTTGTGTGTCTCCATTCTAACGAACGCTACTCTTCCGAAACCCTTGGTCCGATTTCAACCAAAATTGGATCACTTGTCGAACCTTTGATATACGCTAACATTTTTTTAATCGATTTACAGAGTACTTTAGAAATAATTTGGAAATTTGTTTTTTCCGCAACCTAGGTGTCAACCTTTCGGTATCTTCAGGTGATTTATGAGAACTGATTTTCCATTTTTTTTTTTAACGTACAAACAGGGATTTTAAATTTAAAAAAAAATTTTAAACAACCGCAAATTTTCAAAATTTGGGAGTGGTTACTTAAGAATCTTAAAGCACTTTCATCCATGTTTGTGTGACCCTAATATATATTTATAGGTGTGATTAGATCGGGACATTATTTCTGAGATTTCATTCAGTAATTTTTCTTTTTTTCTTCTAAAAACAACATAATGGCTAACTTTTCCTCCTGGAACAATCTGTAGACATCAACACCATTGTATGGCTTGATTATTTTTACTATACTTCAATTATGTCGGAGTCTTTTCCAATTTTCAATTTTAATTTCTACACGTAGCTAGCTAGTTAAATGAATTTTTTAAAGTTTTCCAGTTTAAATATAGATTCCTGATTATTCCATTTGTTTTTAAAATTCTTTTTTTAGACCCCAAATATGTTTTTCTTTGACCATCTATGTCATATAGCTCTTCCCTGCAAATAACCCTTCGTCCCACAAAGTCCGTTAAGTGGATCTAGCCATCCTGTTAACATAATCAAGCACATCCCTAATGGAATAGAACACAGGTTCTCTAAAAATTTCTGTCACAAAACAATTTTCGATAAAAGAAAAAAAGATTATGAAAAGGCTTTAAATGAAAGTGGCCATAAAAGCAAATTAGAAAATAAACCTCACACAAACAAGCAAATGAAAAATAATACTAGGACACGAAACATTATTTGGTTCAACCAACCCTTTAATTTGGAAGTAGGATCCAAAATAGGGCAAATATTCCTTCAAATTAATTAATAAACACTTCCCTAAAAACTCGAAATTAAATAAAATCTAAACTTATTTATAAATGGAACTTTGTCTGTGTGTATGTGTGTATGTCTGTGTGTGTGTGTGTGTGTGTCCGTTACCTATAGACTCCGAAACGGCTGAACCGATTTTCTTGAAAATTTACACAGTTGTACTAAAAGCGTCTGCGAGTGTTCTTAGCTATGTTTTGTGTCGCGGTACCCCCGATAAATATCAATAATCGAAAAATCGGGTTATAGAAGGAGTGGTCCGATTTTAATCAAATTTTATACACTTATAGACATAAGAAACGATATTCAGAAGTTTCAATGTTGCAGTTCTTACAATAATGCAGAAAATCGATAATATATATATATATATATATATATATATATATATAAATATATAAGGCAAGATGTTTGTGTGTGTGCCTGTTTATCTGTATGTCTGTATTTTTTTCAGCCCTTTTATTTTAGTTTTTGCTTCGGGTTTTGCTCTAAGTAGGTATAATTGTAGTTCACAGTCTCAGCCATAAAAAAGCAAAACGTCAAGAATTTAAAAGGTAATGTACAGTTGTGGTGCAGGGGATATCGACTCGGAACGAGAGATCGGGGAGCCGAGTTCGAATTCTAGTAGAATTCCTTGCATTCACTTACGCACATATACCCTTAGGAAAGGTATTAATCCGTCTCTTCCCTCAAGTTATGGGTTAAATAATAGAAGAGATTGGGTTCTATAGTCTTGGTTGGCAACCAGTCTAGCGCAGAAAGCAATGGCAACCTACTGCGGGATAACCTTCTGTCTAGTCAGTCATGTCTCTTTCGAGACATGATCGCCCAAAGCGTGTATCACGTATGGCACCTAACTGACAGCACAATATAGTTAATGAAAAATGTAATTGCAGAGATAAAAATAAAAGCCCACTTGACGAAGTTTGTAAAACAAATTATTTGCAAAACAGAAGTACGAGACACAGATGGACAAAGAAAAACATTCTTGGGATCGACTGAAGAAATTTTCGAATATCGTTGGTATAACCAAAGGTTTATATTCAAGCTAGAAAATCTTTAAAATTGTACCAAACTGGCTAACCACGTGTGGAAACTGAAAGCAAAAAGGCAAATATCCTGATATAAGATGGCGCATGTTAAAAAATGCAAAACCTTACAACGTTGATGATGTCTGTAGAAGAAAATTTAACCATAATAGTATTTCCAAAAAGAAAAAAATGCTAAATGAAAGATCTGAAATAATGTCCGGATGTAAACACATCAGAAAATATATTTTAGGACCAAAAAAACCTGAATGAAAGTGTTTACACTTCTTAAAAAAATTCAGTTATTTTAAACTTCTAGTCGTTGCGTTCTGAAAATCCCTTTTGTACGTTTGAAAAAAATAAAAAATAAATAAAAAACAAACAAACAAAAAACGTTTGATATAAAACGCCTGAAGATAACGAAAAACTGCAACCAAAGTTACGTAATCAATTGCCTTCCAAATGAAAATATTTCAAAGCTCTACATTATATATGTATTGAGCATTTTTAATATACTGGTCTAATTTAATTCTTCAACATATATATATATATATATATATATATATATATATATATATATATATAGCTTTAGTGCAAAGAATTTTCAACTTTAATTGAGTATGTTCAAACTATCAATGCACTCTCTTCACCCCGATATCGAGTCCTTTGCGATAAAAAAAAACTGCTTCTCAAAGTGCCTTTTTTCAGTTTAATATCAACTGATTCTCCAAAGTTTTTTTCAAACGTACAAAAGGTATTTTCTGAAGAAGCTTATTAAAATGAAACATGTTAGATTAAAGACACCTTTTCCTACCTGATCTTTACTTATTCTATTCATCTTGCCGGATTCAACTCCATATATTCAGCTCATATATATATATATATATATATATATATATACTATGTAAAAAAAAAAAAATTGTGACAGTCTCTAAAGCCCTTTCGTCGAACATTTCATCAGGAGAAAAAATTGTTGGAAAATAAACGAAATGAAATGAACAGTAACGACGAAAATCTAAACTTATTTATAAATAGAACTGTGTGTGTGTGTGTGTGTGTGTGTGTGTGTGTGTGTCCGTTACCTATAGACTCCGAAACGGCTGAACCGATTTTCTTGAAAATTTACACAATTGTACGATAAGCATCTGCAAGTGTTCTTAGCTAGGTTTTGTGTCGAGGTACCCCTGATAAATATTGAAAATTGATAATCGAAAAAGTCGAGTTATAGAAGGCGTGTTCCGATTTTAATCAAATTTGATATACTCATAGACAAAGACATAAGAAACGATATTCAGAAGCTTCAAGGTTGCAGTTCTTACAATAGTGCAGAAAATCGATAATATATAAATATATATAAGGCAAGATGTGTGTGTGTGTGTGTGTGTGTGTGTGTGTGAGAGAGAGAGAGAGAGAGAGAGAGAGAGAGAGAGTGTGTCTGTTTATCTGCCTATATGTCTGTATTTTTTTTCAGCCCTTTTATTTTAGTTTTGTCTTTCGGTTTGGCTCTAAGTAGGTATAATTGTCGTTCTTAGTCTCAGCCATGATACCATTTACTCAGAGGACTTATTTAGACTTCAAAATTCAGTTTACGACGAAAAAAACTTATTTGATATCGATACCAGGAAATCAAAATTTGACTTACATCCATTCATTTTTCTTTCAGTCTCCGGTTTCGCTTTAACTGGAAACAACTATTGCTTTTTAGTCTTTCGTGCCAACGTCCAAAGAGTCTGAGCTCTAGGACCATGGATTTGTTTTAAAGCTTTCATTACACCCGAGCAACGCCGGGCTATACTGCTAGTAAAGTGTAAAAAGGAGGGAAACACAATAAAATAAACACTGATATAAATATATATACTTATTACGAGGGGAGGGGAATTCACGTGCAAATAATTAGTGTGGGACATTTAAAATTAAATATCCCCCAACAAATTCAGAGACAGCCATCAGAAGGATTTGTTGGGGATATTTTATGTTGCGTATATATATATATTGATTGTTTAATGTTTTCATTGAAAATCGCCTGAAGACACCACTCATGGTAGAAACCTAGGTCGCGTAATAATACGTTTACAAATGGAATATATATACTTATCATAAATTATAGTTTAGGACATGTACAAATAAATTATAGCTTAGAACATATACAAATTAGAACATGTTCTAAAATATAATTTATTATACATATTCACAGCTCTATATTATATATCGAGCACTGTTTTAAATTAATGTTCTGAATGTTGTTAATTTTTTCTTTGTTCCTCGATGCCAAAGACATGCCAAACTCGACAGATCCTAAATATAGTCAGTGTTTTAGGTTTCATGTGATAACAATTATCAGGTCGGAATAAAAATAAGATGTGCCTATATATATATATATATATATATATATATATTCCACTTGTAAACGAGTTGTTACGTCACCTAGGTTTCTACCATGAGTGGTGTCTTCAGGCGATTTTTCAATCACTGATTTTACCGTTTGTCGTTTTTAAAAAAAAAATGCTCGCGTAACGACAGGGAATTTTTAGACGCGCAATTTTTGAAATTACAAAAAATTATAACGTTTTCATCCATGGTTATATGAAGCCAAAGGTAAACGGTAAAATCAGTTTACACCACTCATGGTAGAAACCTAGGTCGCGTAATATCTCGTTTACAAATGGAAAATATTCTAAAGTTCTACAATATAATTGTATTGAACACATTTAAATACAAATGTGCACTAGTCTCATTTTATTATGACCAAAAACTAAGTAATTAAACAATCCATGTATATATATATATATATGTGTGTGTGTGTGTGTGTGTGTGTGTGTGTGTGTGTGTGTGTGTGTGTGTGTGTGTGTGTGTATATATAAGTACAAAACTCTGTTGATGCATTTTTTATTGAAAGTGACAGACAAGATATTACCATTAAGTTTTTTATATAAGTTTTCATGTATTCTTATGATAGTTTTTTTTTTCAGAACTCAAATTATATAAGAAATGTCCGAAGGTTCTGTTTTTGCGAGCGCTTTCGGCTATACCTTTCGCCATTATCTACGATGAATTTTGTTTTTACTTGTAACAAGGTTATGAACACGGTTTATAGTCAAGTACCAAGAAGGGTTGTTTGTTTGAAAAATTACACAAGAGATACATTTCGAAAAACTAATACACAAAGCGACTTGTGCAAAAATGTTTGTCGAAGATTGATGGGTAGACTTCAAAGCTGTGTAAATGGACAACAGTTTGAGCGCCTGTATTAATAAAATTTAAGCGCTTTTGTATCATTGTATACAATAAAATTTAATTGTCAATGTAATAATTGTATTAGTAAATATAATTCTGTATGTAATCTCAAAATAAATGTTATCATTTACTGTCCACTTACTTTTGGACCGCCCTGTATATATATTTAATTGTCAATGTAATAATTGTATTAGTAAATATAATTCTGTATGTAATCTCAAAATAAATGTTATCATTTACTGGCGATATAGTTTTAACCACATTATATATATATATATATATATATATATATATATATATATATATATATATATATATATTGTTAAATATAAGAGACAATGAATGTCTATTATGTTTAATCATGAGCCGTTCTAAACACCATATTTTGGCTTTAGTTTCAGGTGAAAATAAAGACAAAAATTGTCCAACATTTAGTTGGTTCTAAATATTCAAATATTGGAGAAATTATGGCTTTATTTTCACCTGAAATTAAAGCCAAAATACGATGTTTAGAACGGCTCATGAACAGACATTCATTGTCTCTTATATTTAACAGTATATGTTTACAAAATTATCTGCTACCTCGATACACTATATATATATATATATATATATATATATATATATATATATATATATAAGTTAAATGATATCTGAGATACACGCTTGGGCGATCACGTCTCGAAAGAGATATCACTGACTGATTAGAAGATTTTCACGTAGTAGTTTGACATTACTTTCTGCAGTAGACTGGTTGCCAACCAAGGCTATAGAACAAAATCTGTACTGCTATTCAAGTCATAGCTGAAGGGAAAAGTGACGGATTCAAACCTTTCTCAAGGGTATTTGCTCGTAAGTGAATGCAACGAAATCAAGTGGAATTCGAACTCGGCTCTCTGATTTGTCGTTCCGAGTCGATATCCATTGCACCTCAACGCTCATTCTTGTTTATATATCGTTACGTTAACTGAAGCATTTATATTTTATTCTTTTTATGTTTAAGCTCTGTACAATGTTGAGCACTTTTACTGAACTGTTTCATCTTAGTCAGACTTGAATAACTCTAAGTGGGTTTAAAACAGTATAGATATATATATATGTATGAACAGATAAAGGATACTTACGATAATGACAACACACTCGAGAAAAGAAAATACTGTTCCCTTTGATGACTTTAGGTGTTAGCAAAAACGATTCTCTTCTTTCAATAATTTTCAATACGAAAATCCCAATATTCAACTCTTACCGGCGATTCAGTGGAAGAAGAATGGGTGGGTACATGTGACTTGCCAAATTTCGTTTGGTCCCACAAGTTTTTCTACTCAATGTCCAACCAACATCAGTACGATGTGAAATGTCTTGAGTAGAGCAAAAAAAAAAAAAAAAAAAAGACTATTTTTTTGTCACCCAATTCGTTTAAAAAAGGTGGGGTGGAATTGTATATCCGTTGATTAACGAAAGAAAGAAATAAAAACAATTTTGAAAATCGGAAATGCATGCCGAGAGGACAATAAAATAATTGAGTATAGCTTAAGGGGAAAGACGTTTTCCTTTTTTTTTCTTTCCTTTTTTATGTTGTTTTTATAATCCATAACTGTCAATCAATGAAATTTCCTTCATAAAAAGCTCACATCATTTAATGACCTAAGCACTGAAAATACAGAACCCAAGACATCAAAGACCTTGCCCTTTATATATTCATTTATGCATTTACCTTGTCACTTCAGTCGACCCGTGCTCGCAAGAATATCCCGTGAGGCACACACTCATCACAGGAACAACGGCCTACGAGACTACCTCGTCAACCAACACACTGTAACAAAATTTAAGCTTAAATTATTACACTGTCTAGCACAGCGATTCCTAAACTGGGGGAAGCTACCAGGGGGGAAATAATTACACTACCTACTAAATAAAAAAATCTCAAATTGATTTTCTCATGTCTGAGAAAGAGAGAGAGAAACAGAGAGAGAGAGAGAGAGAGAGAGAGAGAGAGAGAGATCGACTGGAGGTGGAATGTGACATACGTTGCACGCTTGCCAAAACTAACCCTGATATTGATACACTGGTGCACAAGAAGCAGCATCACCCTTTTCGCTAATTTAATTCTGAAGTAGAAGAACAAACAAAAGTTCTTTTATTTGTTACTAACCGCTCTCTATGGCTATGCTTAGTTGTTACTAATGGCTCTCTATTCACTTTACTCTGTAACTATAAGTTTATCAGTATATTTGTACATTTGAAAAATAAATTAATAAATAGTCTCAGTGTGTTTTAACTGCTCTTTCTCTCATACACATGAAGAGGGAAATCTGGATGTTTGAACTGGATGTGGGGGGGGGGAATGACAGAAAAAATATTTGGGAACCACTGCTGTAGAGAGTTATGACAGCTTACATCTTATCTTTTTCCCAAGAATGCATAATTCGCAAATATCAAAGAAAGGAATCTGTAGAGCAGCAATTTCCAAACTGGGGGGGGAGGGAAATTTGAAGCTACCAGGGGGTGAAATAATTACACTATCTTCTGAATAAAAAGATTTCATACGTTACACGCTTGCCAAAACTAACCCTGATATTGATACACTGGTGCACAAGAAGCCGCATCACCCTTTTCACTAATTTAATTCTGAAGTAGAAGAGCAAACAAAAGTTCTTTTATTTGTTACTAACCACTCTCTCTGGCTATGCTTAGTTGTTTCTAACTGCTCTCTATCCACTTTACTCTGAAACTATAAGTCTATCAGTATATTTGTACATTTGAAAAATAAATTAGTAAATAGTCTCAGTGTGTTTCTCTCATACACATGAAGGGGGAAACCTGGATGGTTAAACTGGGTGTAGGGGGAAATGACAGAAACAGCTTGGGAACCACTGGTCTAGTAAGTGAGGCAACTTGAGAAATTTCTTTATGTACCGAGTCCCATGAAAACATAGGCGATTATGGTTCTCCACAATTTCCTGTCACTTGTAGCTCTTATTATTTATTTTTTTTATTCCTCATAAGCCCTGTTCTGACATCCATTCAATCTCAGTATGTTAGCCATTGTTATCCTCTGTCTACTTATCTTCAATCTATCCTGCGAGTATCATATTTTCCGAGCCCCTTTTTCCTCATTTTGTGCCTTGTTAAGTATAAATTTTCTCTTTGTTTTTATTTTCTTTAAAACATAGTCGTTGCTCACATGTTTAGTCCACGGTATCCTCAGAATCCTTCTGTAGAACCACATTTCTGTTGCTTGAAGTCTCCTTTTCTTCTTTGATGATATTATTCAGCATTCACTGTCATATAGATGCACAGATATCACGTAACAGTTAAGTACTCTACGGATTCTTATAATAAAATCAAAGGCCTCCGAGGTTAGCTCGTTAACCATCACTCAGCACCAAAATCTAAAAATTGATTTGTACAGTGCATACGATATCGAATCACCTAGTACGTCAAATTGTGAGGCATGAACTCATTAAACAAACAAATGGCCACAAGATCAGCTCGTTAACCACCATACTGCAAAATCTGAGAGTAGATTTTATAAATTTTAGTTTCTTCTGGCATCGACTACTGTAGTATTTTTTGCACAAAGATTTTTGTTTATTGAGGTTTGTGTCAGTCAGTCAGTTAAGTGCCATACATGATACACGCTTGGGCGATCATGTCTCGAAAGAAACATAACTGAGTGGGTAGAACACTTTTCCACAGCAGGTTGCTATTATTTTTTACCGTAGACTAGTTGCCGACCAAGACTTATAAAATTCTGTTATTTGTCTCATAGCTAGCTGTATTATATGATTACGTAGTAATTAGTGGGGGATCAGTTTATTACTTCATAACAATAGAAAACCGATCCCCCACTTTATGACCAGTATGAGCCTTAATCATTATTTCATTATATTCAGTCAGTCAGTTAAGTGCCATACGTGATACACGCTTGGGCGATCATGTCTCGAAAGAAACATAACTTAGTGGGTAGAATACTTTTCCATAGCAGGTTGCCATTATTTTTTACCGTAGACTGGTTGCAGACCAAGACTATAAAACTCGATCTGACCTGCTATTTAACCCATAGCTGGAGGGAGGAGAGACGGATTAATACCTTTCCAAGGGTTATTTGTGCGTAAGTGAATTCAACTGGAATTCGAAGTCGGCTCTCTGATCTGAAACCAGGCAATTGTTAACATAGGTGCTGGTCCTCTTTGGAACCATTATTATATAAAACCCGGGAATTGTCTATTCGTCAGGTATTTGTTAACGATCTAGCATAACTGACCATAAGTAATTAGATCGATTCTCACTAGGTGCCCCTTTTTGCCTTCTATCAAATTAAGCTAAGCTTAGTCAGTTACATCTAACGACGTAATTGGGCGTCTTGGGTGAGATTAATGGTTAACAAGCTAGTTTCATTTGTAGTAGTGTTTTGAAAATTTATATATCTACAATAGTTTTTTTCACCCCTTTAGAATTCATTTCAAATTATTTGTTTCCTTGCCATATATACTGTGACCCCAAAAAAAACGGGAACTTTTTAACGTTTTATAAATTTTATTTTTAATTTAAATCTAGGTTTATAATTAATTTAATTTAAATAAATTATACGTCAGCTCCCCCCCCCCCAAATAAATGTTTTTCTAAAAATCTTTTTTCTAATATTTCATCCCATTTAAAAAACACAAGTTTTGTTAACACGTCCCTAGCGTCTCTACGGAGATGAAATTTTTCTTTTCTTTATTTTTTCTTCTTTTTTTTCTTTCCTTGTCTTTCCAATTTTGTTTAGCCCCCTTCCCTGTCAGACACCACTTCCTATTTCTTCCTTCACTTCCCCCTCCTCTTTTTTAGAGCTAGACAAAGCCACATTTTTAAATTTTTCACTAACAACTCAATCTAAAAGTAAAGTTGTCCAAAATATAAAAATAGACATTGATTGCTATCTACTTATTAATCCTACCCATCTAGTTTTTTCTGTGACGTAAATTTTGAACTTCCGTCGGTAATATCTTGTTTTATTTTGAGTATAAAAGTTGCCGATGAAATGTGAAATCTCTCTTAGGAATTTCATGTAGAAATGACCATACAACGGTTTTGAACTTCGAAATTTATTTTATTTTATGTATATATATATATATTTATATATAATTTAGAAAAAAAGTTTGATATACTACAATTTCAGTGGGTAATACATATTTCACCGCACAATGATGACCTGGCAGCTCGTCAGACCCAAGTGATACAACAGTTGATCTTAAAATATATTTTGAAGATCAGCTGGAGTATCATTTGGGTCTGACGAGCTGCCAGGTCATCATTGTGTGGTGAAATATGTATAACCCATGAAATTGTAGTATATCTAAAAAATTTTCTAAATTATTTTACTCTGTTAAATTAAATGAATTTAACATTGAGTTCTTTTGAGTTCGTCTCTATCGGAATTTACCTGGATAAGATACCAAGTGTTTTACGTTGTATATATATATATATATATATATATAGTCATCTGCAGAGATCTGTTTCGCTGTATCACAGCTCATCAGTACGGTTAGACATCTGATTGCTTTTTACCTTGGATTGAAACCGACCGAATTGGCGTCAGTCTGCGATTCTACCTCTGAGCTATGGGCGCTCGGTAGAAGGAGGCAGACTTCTTAGCGTGTACATTATCATTATACACACGCCCAATAGCTGAGAGTGTTCTAATTCATTGCTGAATGAACGATGCGTATATATATATGTATATATATATATATATATGTGTGTGTGTGTGTGTGTGTGTGTGTGTGTGTGTGTGTGTGTGTGTGTGTGTAGAAGAAAATTCAACACATAATTAAACGGTTATAAATCCAGAATTTATTTCAGCAATGAAAATAATTTTTTTCTCATTTGCCTCGTTTATACTCTTGATGAATAAATAATTAATATCCATGACTATTTATCTATTTGATATTTTATAATAATTCATAAAATCTTTTGAATTATGCTTTCCATCATCACGGGTTGGCATTCTCTTTCATATATATATATATATATATATATATATATATATATATATATATATATATATATTTTTAGAGCAATGAATTTATCACTTTAACTGAGCAAATTTATGCCGACTTCAATGTTTGGTGAGGACACTGTTATAATGCCTTCACTCATCGAGGCTGGAAACTATGTATATATATTGTCATCCGCAGGCAGATCTGTTTCGCTGTATCACAGCTCATCAGTACGGTTAGACTCCGATTGCTTTCTAACCCGGGATTGAAACCCAACCGAAATGGCGTCAGTCGGCGATTCTATCCCTGGGCTATGGGCATTCGGTGGAAGTAGGCAGACATTTTAGCGCATATCATTATACGGGCCTAATAGCTAGAGTGCTCTAATTCATTTCATTGAATGAGCGATGCGTACACACCAGAGTAGCTATATATATATATATATATATATATATATATATATATATATATGTGTGTGTGTGTGTGTGTGTGTGTGTGTGTGTGTGTGTGTGTGTGTGTATTAAAGAAAAACAAAAACTGTTGATGAAACAAACGGACTCATTACCAAAGCCTAAACTCTTATCCAGAGAACAAGTATGAATAAGAACAATACTGAAAAGCGGGGAAAAGGCCGATGGCAAATGTACTTACTCTGTAAGGTACTCGAAGCCTAGATTACCTAGGCCCACCAAGGCAATCTAGGCTTTGGAATAGAAAACTGATATTTATGAGAGTTAAGGAATAAGAGTCTCATATTTATAAGAATTAAGGAATAAGTGACTGATGGTTATAAGAATTAAGGAATAGAAAACTGATATTTATGAGAGTTAAGGAATAAGAGACTCATATTCTTCTTTTTTTTCTTTCTTTTTCTTTCCAATTTTGTTTAGCCCCCTTCCCTGTCAAACACCACTTCCTATTTCTTCACTCACTTCCCCCTCCTCTTTTTTAGAGCTAGACAAGGCCAAACTTTTAAATTTTTCACTAACAACTCAAAATCCTATACAAGGATGGTTCTGGCCATAAATGAGTTTCCCACACACCTAATTATCTGGTGATATGAGTAAAAAACATAACAGGGATGTTTAGGCTACCAAAAATGATATGTTCTCCTTAGTTTCTTGAATAATTGCAGTCATGTTGAAAATTATTTATCCAGAAATTATGAGAAACTAATAATTTCTAAAGCACAAGATGAAGAAAGAGGGTTTAGAAAAGTTGAGAGACACTGAGCCTATTGAGGACAGGTGAGACAAAGCACATAATTTATCTAACGAACTTGAAAAACCGACATTGTTAAGATCTACAAAGAGTTTAAAATTGTAGACACATGATTGATGAGATGTTAAAGAGACACGGCACATGAAAAACAGTCAGTCTATTCACCTTTATCTACGAGATTTAATTAGGAAAGTTCTGTTGACCTTGCATCCGTACCATATATTGAACACGCTACAATAAAAGCCGAATATTCTTTCTTTCTCTCTCTCCATCAACCTCACTATTTCGTCATCTATCTCAGCAACTCTCAGTCTCTCTTGATTCAACATTTATCCCTTTCCTTTTCATTATCGCTCCTTTGGTTTTTAATTCTTATAAATATCAGTCTTCTATTCCTTAATTCTTATAAATATGAGTCTCTTATTCCTTAATTCTCATAAATATCAGTTTTCTATTCCTTAATCCTCATAAATATCAGTCTCTTCTTCCTTAATTCTTATAAATATGAGTCTCTTATTCCTTAACTCTCATAAATATCAGTTTTCTATTCCTTAATCCTCATAAATATCAGTCTCTTATTCCTTAATTCTTATAAATATGAGTCTCTTATTCCTTAATTCTCATAAATATAAGTTTTCTATTCCTTAATAATAAATAAAATAAATAACAGTCTCTTATTCCTTAATTCTTATAAATATGAGTCTCTTATACCTTAACACTCATAAATATCAGTCTTCTATTCCTTAATTCTGATAACCATCAGTGACTTATTCCTTAATTCTTATAAATATGGGTCTCTTATTCCTTAATTCTCATAAATATAAGTTTTCTATTCCTTAATAATAAATAAAATAAATAACAGTCTCTTATTCCTTAATTCTTATAAATATGAGTCTCTTATTCCTTAACACTCATAAATATCAGTCTTCTATTCCTTAATTCTGATAACTATCAGTCACTTATTCCTTAATTCTTATAAATATGAGTCTCTTATTCCTTAATTCTCATAAATATAAGTTTTCTATTCCTTAATAATAAATAAAATAAATAACAGTCTCTTATTCCTTAATTCTTATAAATATGAGTCTCTTATTCCTTAACTCTCATAAATATAAGTATTCTATTCCTTAATCCTAATAAATAACAGTCTCTTATTCCTTAATTCTTATAAATATGAGTCTCTTATTCCTTAACTCTCATAAATATCAGTCTTCTATTCCTTAATTCTGATAACCATCAGTTACTTATTCCTTAATTTTTATAAATATGAGTCTCTTATTCCTTAACTCTCATAAATATCAGTCTTCTATTCCTTAATTCTTATAACCATCAGTCACTTATTCCTTAATTCTTATAAATATGAATCTCTTATTCCTTAATTCTCATAAATATCAGTCTTCTATTCCTTAATCCTCATAAATAACAGTCTCTTATTCCTTAATTCTTATAAATATGAATCTCTTACTCCTTAACTCTCATAAATATCAGTCTTCTATTCCTTAATTCTTATAACTATCAGTTACTTATTCCTTAATTCTTCTAAATATGAGCCTCTTATTCCTTAATTCTCATAAATATCAATCACTTATTCCTTAATTCTTATAAATATCACTTTTTATTCATTTCATGATTCTTTCTGAGCTCATTTTTTCTTTCCTTCATTGTGCGCAGGTTACTATAAAATACTTTATATATATTTATCCATCTCATTCTATTCATATCTCTCTCTCTCTCTCTCTCTCTATATATATATATATATATATATATATATATATATATATGCAGTTTTTATTAAAAATTACAGACAAGGTATGATGGTTAAGATTTTTATGTAATTTTTTATGTGGTCTTATGAATTTTTTTGAGAATATAAATTATATAAAAATTGTCCAATTTAGCCAAGTGCTTTCGGCTATACTCTTAGCCATTTTCGAGGATGAATTTTATTTTACATATAACAGAATAATATATGATGATTATAAATTTCATGTCTTTAAAAGAAAAAATCATAAGTTCACATAAAAAAATAGATAAAAAAAATTAACGATCACACCTTGTCAGTTATTTTTAATGAAACTTGCATAAAAGAGAGATTGCTGCCCAGATACTCATTTTCAAGTTATATATATATATATATATATATATATATATATATATATATATATATAAATCCAGGTGAAGAGAATCAACAGTTTTAGAATTCCGAGATCTCTGGTATTTACTTTTTTTAAAAAGTGCTCAATACAACAAATATTGTAGAGCATAATATAATTAAATTTCTTTTTATATTTAAAATTTGCATTGGGACACAGGAATTTCTATGTTTCGAGATTTTTACCTCGACATCAGGCAATGTTGTGAAAATGATTTTCATTTGAATATAAAAAACAATACGTTTTATTTATGAATGTGTGAAGAAAGAAAAATTTATGTGCGTGTTCAATTTAACGGATCAAAATAGAAATCCACTTTAAACTTGAAAAAAGGTTATATTTTTGGGGAATACGTGAAATGAGTGGAGGTAATAAAATTACTAGGATTGCATGTCTTAACATATCATTACTGAATGCCCATACACACACGCGCAAATACACACTGCATACCTATACAGACATATATATATATATATATATATATATATATATATATATATATAAGTATGCAGAGGACTAGAGACATTCCAAAATCACGTTATAGGGTTCATAAAGGACTACAAATAAGCTGCAAGAAAACCGAATGCATGATCATCAGCAAAAAGGGTGGACCAAAATGCCAATTACAGGTGAGGGACTCTAAAATCAAGCAGTTACAGAAATTTAAATACCTAGGAAGTGTTCTAACAGAAGACGGAAAGTGTGACACTGAGATCCGAAGGCGAATTGTCAGGGCGAAAGAAGCATTCCTGAAGTTGAGTAAAGTATTAAGAAACAGGACAATTTTACTAGAAACAAAAAGTAGAATACTGGAATGCTATGTGATGTTGTTTCTTCAATATGGCAGTGAATGTTGGACAATATCTTCAAAGATAAAGAAAAAACTTGAAGCAGCTGAAATGTGGTTCTACAGAAGGATGCTGCGAATATCATGGACCGAGCATGTGACCAATGACGAGGTTTTGAAAAGGATGGAGACGAAAAGGTAATTAATACGGAGCATCAGGAAGAGACAACGAAAGTTCCTGGAACATGCGATGAGGAAGGAGGGCTTGGTGAACCTGTTACTAACTGGCCAGATAGAGGGAAAAAGAGACATAGGAAAGCAGCGATTTGAAGGACCTGATCAGGTGAATGACAGAACGAGGGTTACATGTTGCAACAGGAGAAAGCGTGCTAAGAGCCACCAGGGATAGGGAGATGTGGAAAGCCATGATCGCCTACGTCCTGAAAGGACATGACACATAAAAGAAGAAGAAGGAGGCTAATAGATCTGATCAAGACCACAGATTTTAGGCAAACAACCGGTCTCAGCCCCAGTATGAGCATTATACAGCACAAGGCCCTGAAACTCTACAGTCACATTTAGACGTTCTTAAACAGGCCCATCAAAAAGCCTGGAAGGTATGGTTGAAGAAAGAAGGAATAAAGACAGACCCCCAAATAGGTAGCGTGATAACATCTATGAACAGATAGAAACCTTTGAGAGACGACTTACTCATACTTGTGCACAACCTGCCGCAGGCGGAGACAGTTTAACATGATGATGACCTATTGAAGTACACGCAAATACACACACACACACACACACACACACACACAAAAAAAAAACACACACACACAAAAACACGCACACACACAAACACACACAAACACAAATATACACACACGCACACACACATACACACACACACACAAACACACACAAAAACACACACACACACAAACACACACAAACACACACAAGCACAAACACACACAAACACAAACACACACAAACACAAACGCACACATATTATTAGTAAATGTGATCCTATTTTAGTTGTATATTTTCAGCTTTATTTAGTTTTGTGGAACCCGAGAATGGGAACCGCACAAAATAAAGGAACAACAAACAGAATTTGAGATAGAAAAATATGTATAATAAACCTAAAAACATACAAACTTGAACGCAGGTTAGTAACCCAGAAATACAGTTAGTAAGACGGATATATAGAATATCTCTGAAGTGAAGCTGTAGTAGAATTAGTATGTCCACGTCGGAAGCTGACGGCTGCTGCATAATAATAATATTCTGGCTGAGTGGAGCTCAGAGCTACTATGAACTACTGACGCTGTATTTTCCGTGAAACCTTGGTATAATTTGGTATCTCTCGGTATCTCTCGGTATCTTTCGGTATCTGTCGTTATCTCTTGATGTCTGACGTCTTGCTTCTATGCAGGAGTATATGTATACTCTACACGAGTCTATTATCCTGGAAAAAGGGGAGACCCCACAACATTTAGAAAAAAAAAATGAAACAGTAGAAGCGTAAATAAGTAGGTAAAAGGAGTTTGAGTTTGTGTTTTGTTTAACGGCATATCAGCCTCTGTGGGTTATTTAATGCCAGAAAGGTATGATTTTAAGGTATTTTTTAATGTTCGGTTATAGTGAGAAAACTGATTTAGTCAGATTTTAATTAAAATTTTTTGTTTTAGAAAACTGAAGATGTCTTCTATTTTTGTATTAAAAATGTGTTATGGTAATATTTTTCCTTCAAAAATGTATTGTTGGTAATATTTTTTTCCTTCAAAAATATATTGTTGGTAATAATGTTATACCTTCAAAAAATGTATATTTTTCTATAAGAGTCTATTTTTATGCATATATTTCTATAAAAGTCTATTTTTATACTTTCATAGTGTTTTGACCCACAACTCCTAACCAGAGGCCTTGCTGCCGGATGCAGTTTACCGTCATACCCTAAACCAATGTAAAAGGAAGGTAACAAGATTGGCAAATAAAGAAACAAAAAAGAGGATGATGTGAAGGTTTGGACCGAAAGATACCGAGCAACTATAAGCTAGATTGAATTTACTCGTCGACTAGCCTAGAGATATTCTTTGGAATAAAAAAAAAAGATATATACTCTGGATATGTATATAGGGCAAACATGGACCTCCGTGCCTGCAAAAAAAAAAAAAAAAAATACGGAATATCAAAAAGATAGTTTTTCCCTTGACATCGCTATTATTTTGACTACCTTTACTTCTTGGCAATGTTTATTGTCTTAAAAAGCGATGATCAAAATTGTAATAAAACCTGAACATATAACAAAAGCGAATTTATACATTTTCTTTCTTCTTGAGAACTGACAAAAAAGTTAAGTTTGAGTTTGAGTTTGAATTTTGTTTAACGGCATATCAACACCTCTGTGGGTTATTTAATGCCAAAAAGGTAGGGGTTTAAGGTTTTTTTAATGTTCAGTTACAGAGAGACGGTTGATGTAGTCAGATTTTAATGAAATATTTTTGTTTATATTCTTTTTTTTTATTTTAGAAAACTGAAAATGTCTTCTAGTTTTGTATTAAAAAATGTTTTGCAGAGAATAACTTTTTTTCCTTCAAAAATGTGTTATGGTAATAATATCCTCAGCATCCTTCTGTAGTACCATATCTCGGTTGGGCTTACGGCCTATCACGTTGAATACACCGGTTCTCGCTTGATCACCGAAATTAAGCAACGTTGAGCCTGGTCAGTACTTAGATGGGTAACAGCTTGGGAATACCAGGTGCTGTAAGCGTATAGTAACGGATATGTGTTGTGGTGCAGTGGATATCAGCTCGGAAAGAGAAATCGGTGAGCCGAGTTCGAATTCTAGTTGAAAAATGGTATTGTTCTCGACAGGCTCCAAAGAAGAGTCTGTAATGTGATAGGTACTGATCTGGCGGCTCGACTGCAGCCACTTCCCCACCGTCGAAATGTGGCCTCCCTTTGTTTGTTCTATAAATACTTTCATGGCTTCTGCTCGGACGAACTTAAGTCACTGGTGCCTCCTCAACAGGTGTTTACTCGTGCAACCAGACTGGCAACTGGGTCCCACCCATTCACTGTCAAGTTAGCCAAATGCAGACGACAATTCTACTCCTGCAGCTTCTTCTCTCGCACTTCCCGCCTGTATTTCCTTTTATTGTACCGCTTTGTCCTTTCTTTTTCTCTTCTTGCTTTTCATTCAGTTTTTTTCTGTTTTCCCTTTTTTCTTTTTTCTCTTTCTTCTTTTTCCCCTTTTTTTCTTTTCTCCTTAACATTAATCAATCGTCTATCTTTTCTTTATCCTTGCTTTCCTCTTTCTTTGGGATTCTTTTTCGAATGAGGGAGAAATTTTCGTAAATAACCGTTACAAATGTCTATTCTAATATGGACATGTGAGAGTCTATGTAAAATTGTATTAAAAAAAAAGGAATTTTTTTGTGGGGCGGAGATATTTTGAGGACCAACTGTTGCACCATTTGGGTCTGACGAGCCGCGATAATAACATCAGGACGCGGTGAAATATGTATTACCATTTGTAATATTAATTAATCTTTTTACAGTTACGTAGTCCCCAGCTCATCAGTGGAATTTTTGCCTTGCTCGGGGTGAAATGATTAAAAATAAATAAATAAATAAATAAAGTTTAGTTGGCAATAAATGATCCGCCGAGGTTGATTTGCCATAAAAACAAAACAACCAAACCAAGTCTTTACCTCATCTTTGATTAAATTGTCTAACATTCGCCGCTATACTGAAGGACAGACATCACGTAACAATCCAGTACTTTCTTGTTTTCAGCAAAATTTTCCTATCTCTTAATACTCTACTCAGCTTCTGGAATGCATCCTTGGCCATGGCAATACGCCTTCGGATCTCAATATTTTAAAATATACTAAATGTTTATGAATAATGTTTTTGTTCGTATATTTTTTTTATAATTTGGTAAATTGTGAATGTGGTGCAGTGGATATCGGCTCGGCACAAGAAATCTGGAAGTCGAGTTCGAATTCCAGTTGAATTCGTTGGATTCACTTAGGCGTAAATAGCATTGAGAAAGATATTAATCCGTCGCTTCTCCCTCCAGTTATGGATGAATGAGCAGGACAGTTTTCATTCTATAGTCTTGCTAAGGAACTAGTTTACCGCAGGAAGTAATGACAACTTACTGTGGGAAAATTTTCTGCCCAGTCATGTGGGGCACTTGATGGAAATGATAAATATTTCATTGTTTTCTTCATTTTAATTGTATTAGTTTTTAGAATGCTATGAGCTTAAAATCATTCTTCTAAAATTATATATATATATATATATATATATATATATATATATATATATATATATATATATATATGTATCCGAGTGAGTATAGAATGAGGAGAGAAAAAAGAATTTTTTTTTCCGTCCAAAACATTAATTTAAAACAGTGCTCGATATATGATGTATAGAGCGGTGAATATTTATTATAAATTATGTTTTAGAACATGTACATAATTTCTTCTATATATGTCCTCTTCTCTACAATCATATGACTGTTTGAGTGTTTGGGACCCAAACACCTCACCGGGAGAAATAAAGGTTTGGAATCATTCTCTGTTTATATTTGGTTCGTTGTTGTCGTGGGGGTTGGTTGGGGTTATTGGTAATTAAGTTAATGTATCTCTCGTTTTGACCGTTCCACCCTCGAAGAATCTGGTGTGTAAGTGCGAAATTGTTGATTAATGGTATTATCTGTTGGAATGTACGTCCTATCGGTCGGGTATATCTTCCGGTTAGAATTTTTAAGAGGGATTCGTGTTGAGTTGTCATTTTTGTGGTTGGCTATCGTTTAATTGATTGATGTCTGCTGTTAGTGGACCTAATTCATGTATTACCTTTGATCCTGTGTCTCGGTTTTCACTTTGGGGTTTCTTAGATAGACGTGGTAGGGGTGGGGTGTTTTTTCTTTCGAATTTTGTTTTTTTCGGTATGGAATATTTTTTTATATTATAGGTTTTTTTTATAGTCAAGTTTGGAGTATTATTGCATTTAGGCAAAGTTATTTCAAGAAATCGAAATTTGTATTCTTTAGGAAGTAAATGCAAATTAGTGTTTTATCAGTTTTTTGTATAAAGTTGTATGTTTAATCTTAATTTGAAGTTTAGTTTATTCTTTTAATTTTTTATATTCTTTTTTCTATAAATTATCGTTTGGAATTCTATTTATTTCTTTTAATTTTTTAAATATTTTATTTATTTAGATATTTTTGCGGGCATTAGTTCTTGCTTTAAGGATTTATTACATCGATTTTTTTCTATAGCATTTTTATCTTTTATAATAGTATCCGATCGTCAGACAAACTGATTAAATTTTTAAAAACATTGGCTTTATGTAGCGCTGCTTATATTGGTGTATTTTTGTGGAAGTGGGAGGAAAATTTGTCGTCGTGACAGACGCAGACATATATACACATCTGTACACCCATTGACGTGCACAAACACACACACACACGTGCCCCCGCTCCCCAGTGGCTCACACAAACATAACTATATGCGAACCGTATGAGACTTGGCATATATATGTATATGTGTGCCGTTGCGCACATACATACGCATTCGGTTAGTGTATTCAAATAGTGTAGCGATGTCAACGCGCGGACGGTTGTCGATTTCTCGTACGTACATATGTACGTATGATGTGGTCTGTGTGAAACTATGATAGGTAAAAATTATTGTTTTTAATTTTTTAAGGCTGTATTGTTATTTTTTTATTTTAAAGTCGCTTATTAGCTTGTTTTTTTATGGTTGCACATAATTAAATGGTAGAAATTCTAATTTGTAATGCTTGTTAGTTTTTATGTGGTGGTACTAATTTTACTGCGGAAGAGAGGAGTAATTTACGTTAATGATGATTGCGGACTAATAAGGTGATAGTAATATTTGGGGTGAGTTTGATGATAATAACAGTTGTGGTAGGAATTAGTAATTGTAAAGCGGTATTAGTGATTAGTAATGATGGTGGAATGATAATAACAATAGATGCAATTATTATGATGGTAGTTTGAACTAGAGAATAATTGATAGGATTATGGTATCAGCAGTTCCGTTTTTTACCCGTTTGTTATAAATTGTGATAATAGTAGGTATTTATTTTCATGTCTTCATTTAGAAATTATTTCTGATCTTATGTTTAGTAAGGTTTTTGTGGGGTGTATATATATATATATATATATATTAATTCAGATACTTTAATCCAAGTGAAAAAAGCAGGAAGGTAAATTCCAAAAACCCGATCCTAATTAATATTAAAAATTTCATTTTAATATTAAAAAATGATACAGGAAGAGAGCTCCGTGTAATAAAATATTACAGAGCAAATATAAATTTAAAAAAAAAATATTTGCATGAGTAAATTGGCATTATATATATATCTATACATAATGCCAATTTACTCATGCACACTTCCAACTATAAATAAGCAGCAGTTTTTGCTTTGTGGCAGAAGTCTAATCCAGTAGAGGCTAGAATTCGTGAATTTGAAGTCGAGGATGGAATATGTATCACCTCTCAGTTGCGTCTCTGTCCTAACGCAGTGTACGGCTTGGTTGTATGCCTGTCTGAGGACGGACATGCAATTGAGAAAAACTACACTGTTGGGTGCCAAACCCCAGAAAGCCATTCCCCCCAGGCTTTACCTCCCTCTCGCGAGGGGACTGAGTTTATTACCTGGTGCCTGAAGCGTCTGCAAATGGGCAAGTGCCGAGAGGTTTTGGTAATTTTTCTATCTGCCAGTAAACCCACCTAAAAACTGACCTTTTGTCGCATCTGTTGCATGGTGGGTGCAATAGTAAATACTAAAGTCTATTCCAGTCGATAGCTCTGACAGCCGGACCAGCTGTCACGCTGGTGTCCTTCTCATTTTGTATATTTTTGTAGTACTATTCTTTGTTCATATATTTGTTTAAAATTATTACTTCTTTGTGTCTTTATTTCTGGGTCTCATAAAGGCCACAACAATATATATATATATAAACCATACCAAAAAAGTAATAAATCCCCAATCTATATGAATGTTAATTCAAATCATCCTGACTCTATCATTTAACAAATACCTAAAATAGTTAATATTAGAATTAATAAATTTACCCTTCCGAGTCGATATCTATTGCACCATTAACAGATATATTTACCAAAATTACACAAAAATATTTTGAAATACTAAAAAGTAAATTCATCAAATGAAATCGCCATTGGCTTCAACCACAACCTCCAACAGACTTCAGAACCTTCCGCATTTTTTCTGGACAGTTTCCTTGTTTTAAAGTATAGCTTTAAAATGATAATACGAATAATAACAAAAGAAAAACTTACTTTAGCCGACGACGCCTTTCATTTACCTCAATAAAGTTCCACGGCGGACGAAACGCGTCCGCTAATATAAGTTTTGTTTTGTCATTATTCATATGTTTGTAATTTGATAGTGATTTTCTAAGCGTAACGTAAATGTGGCACCAGGCTGAATGTGTTGAGCCCCCATGTAGAAGGACAGCATGCCAGACTCTTTCAAACGCTTTGGAGATATCTAGGGCAACAGTTCGGGCTTCGCCGTTCTTGTCAAGAGCCTGGTGCATATACTCAGTGATGGTCGTGAGCATATCAGCGGTAGACCTGGTGAAGCGGAAACCATAGTCTTTGTCAAAGAAGAATCTGTGAGCTGTGAGATGTTGAACCACTTCGGCGTTGATGATGACTTCGAACACTTTGCCAAAGATCAGTAGGAGGCTGATAGGGCGATAATTAAAGGGGTCAGAGTGTTTACCAGTGTTTTTATATATTGGAACCACAGAGAATGTGGGTTATGAGATGTTGAACCACCTGACGCTGATGATGGCTTCGAACACTTTGCCAAAAATCGGTAGGAGGCTAATATGGCGATAATTAAAGAGGTCAGAGTGTTCACCAGTGCTTTTATATATTGGAACCACGGAGGTGGACTTCTAGCAGGCAGGAAAGCAGGAAGCAAAGCGTACCGTAAATGTGGCACCTGGCTGAATGTGTGGAGCCCTCAGTGTGGATCAAACTCACAAGTCGTAATTGATCTAGCGAGACAAGCTTGTTAAATATTACACATGGAAGTGTCTTCTTAGTATTGATATTTTAAGCCCCAAAATTATGAGGCAATCAGGTTTTTTGTTTTCATTTTTTATTTCAACCTTTTTTAAAAATAAAGATTTTAGGGAAGAAACTATGTAAAAAGAGATTTGAGAATATATTTTAAATAGGCCATGAATAAAATAGAATCACATCTCATGTTAGACTGAGTGCGCCAAATTGTACTATTTTCCTTTCAGTCGCACTGATAACATTAATATGCTAGCTGCAACTTTGACGAAAAAAAAAAAGAGGAAATAAAAAGACACGCCCTGCGGATCTGGTCGAGTACTCCTGCTACTAATCTCAAGGTTCTCTACAAAAACCAAGAAAGAATTTGCAATGTAATCGGTTCTGACCTGGTATCTCGACTTTCGTCACTTTCTCGACGACGTGACGTGACTTCTCTCCGTCTTTTCTAAAAATATTTTCATGGCAACTGTTCTAACGAGCTTTTTTTCTGGTGTCTCGTCCACCTGAATTTAAACATGCTACTAAATTAGAGGATGTGCGTTGTGGTACAGTGGATATCGGCTCGGAATGAGAAGCCGGGGAGCCAAGTTCGAATTCCAGTTGAATCTATTGTATTCACTTACGCGCAAATACCCTTGGGAAAGGTATTAATCCGTCTCTTCCATACAGTTATGGGTTAAATAGCAGGACAGATTGGGTTCTATAGCTTTGGTCGGCAACCAGTCTACCGCAGAAAGCAATGGCAACCTATTGTGGGATAATCTTTTGCCTAGTCAGTTATGTCTCTTTCGAGACATGATTGCTAAGCGTGTATCACGTATGGCACTTAACTGACTGACTAAATTAGTATCTAGGTCCAACTCTTTTACCGTTGAAATAGTTATGTGCAATTGTCTCCTTTACCCTAACAGTTCCTTTTGTCGTACTTTCTGCCTGTGGAACTTCCTTCCGTTTACTTGTTTCCAGCTACAGTTTCCAAAAAATTAAATGCAAAGTCAATCGCCATCTACCTTCTTCTTTCCCTTCTTTCTTTTATCCTTTCTTCTAGCCGTTCAGAGCGAGACAGATTTCGAATTCAGCGATTTGCTTTTTACAACAGTATCATTTGAATCCGAAACGTGTTGTTCCAAGATAGGGAAAGACGAGAATTCAGTTTGTTCTCTTTTTGTCTCGTATTGGCTGAGGTGAAAGTGACGTAAGGCGTTTCTGATTGTTCGCTTGTTATTTCATAACTGGCAGTGGTAGTTATAAGTCCCTTGCTGTGCGCTTGGTGATGACCGGATCGCCTGCTGTAATAGTATTGTGCCGGTAGGGTCTCTTGGGTGAACAGGTATGATGTTGAAAGACCCGAAACTTGCCATGACCCCAAGGCATAACATCACTGATGAGGCAATCCTAGACACTCTTAGGCGTGTATTCATGACAAAAACTTATTTTGGAGTGTAAGAATAATCCCCCGCCACATTTTTTTTGTTTTTGTGAGTGAATATTGCATGTTATTGAATGGGCGTTGTGGTGCAGTGGATATCGGCTTGGAACGAAAAATCGGAAAATCCGAGTTCGAATTCCAGTTGATTTCCTTGCATTCACTTATGCACAAATACCCTTGGGAAAGGTATTAATCCGTCTATTCCTTCCAGTTATGGGTTAAATAACAGGACAGCCTTGGTCGGCAACCAGTCTAAAAGCAATGGCAACCTACTGTGGGATAATCATCTGCCCAGTCAGTTATGTCTCTTTTGAGACATGATCGCCCAAGCGTTTATCACGTATGGCACTTAACTGAATATTGCATGAATCTTTCTAGATGCAAGTCCTATTATTCAACCCATAGACGGTGGAGAAGAGATAGTTTCATACCTTT
This sequence comes from Ascarosepion bandense, assembly GCA_037127315.1. Classification (NCBI taxonomy): domain Eukaryota; kingdom Metazoa; phylum Mollusca; class Cephalopoda; order Sepiida; family Sepiidae; genus Ascarosepion; species Ascarosepion bandense. The sequence continues at coordinate 3,706,820 of JBBBDQ010001084.1, read as the reverse complement.
CTTAAGAGTATTTACTTATAACTGAATGCAATAAACCCGAATAAAATTCGAACTCGGCTATATGATTTTTAATCCCAGCTACTATCCACTACATCATCCGAACACGTCTATTAATTTCACTTTCGCGCTAATATCACCCAGATAGTTTCTTTTCTCGCACTTCTCGCCATTTTCCGTCTTCCTAATTCCACTTCTTTTATTGTCTTTTCGCCTCGCTAAAGTATTTTCATTCTCTTTTGATCCAAGTAACCACTTGTGCACTGGTGGAACCATTTTTTTAAAAAAATGGGGGTAAATTTTAAGGCCTCCAAAGTAAAACTGCTCTCATTTTATTACCATTTAAATATTATGACCTTGAATAAGTTTTCGCTGTTTTCTAACAAATGGGGTTCCCAGAATCGCGTGCGTGTCTTTTCGTATGGTAACGCATGGGTAAAAAAATGACTATAAGCAAGCTTGAAATTCACTGCATGTCATTTCGTCGAAGTTTAAACAAATTTGTTTTTCATAGCGTTAATCATGTCAGATTTCGTGCCAAAGAAAATGTATTTGCAGGGAATGTTACTGCACTACTTTATCCAAAAGAAATCTACAGCTGTAGCACACAGAATTCTTGTTGAGACTTCTGGCGACCATGCTCTTTTGGAAACAACATGCAGAAATTGGTTTAAACGCTACAGATATAATGATTTTGATGTTGAAGATAAGGAACGCTCTGGCGCACCGAAAAACTTTGAAGACGAAGAATTCGAGGTATTACTTCATGAAGACTTATGTCAGGTTCAAGCCGAACTTGCAGAATCATCAATAGTTGATCACACAACAGTTTCAAAACGTTTGAAAGCATTAAGAATAATTCAAAAGTAAAAACAATGGGTGCCATATGAGTTAAAGTCGAGAGACGTCGAACAGCATCTTGCCACGTGTGAACAGCCTTTTCAACCGCAAAAAAAGGAAGTTTTCGTATCGTGGTTGCGGTGCAATGGATATCGACTCGAAACGACAAATCGGGGAGCCGAGTTCGAATTCACTTACGCACAAATAAACTTGGGAAAATTATTAATCCGTCTCTTCCCTCCAGTTATGGGTTGAATAACAGAACAGACTAGGGTTTCATAGGAGGAAAGTTATAAAAAAGACTGACTGGTTATATAGGGGGTGTCAGGGAGTGGTTAAGAGAAACATAAATATGGCCATAAACTGGGAGATCAATTTATATATTGATTGTAATGTAGAATTGATTCCCCACTTTATATCCACATTATATTAGTATAGAAATTTTTTTTCTAATCATATCGCCCCAAGTAAGGCATTTTACTGCCACTGTTGTGCAGAGGGTTACATAGGAGGAAAGTTATGAGAAAGAGTGACAGGTTATATAGGGCGTATCAGGGAGTGTTTAAGAGAAAGATGAACGTGGCCATAAACTGGGAGATCAATTTATATATTGATTTTAATGTAGAATTGATCCCCCACTTTATATCCACATTATAATAGTATAGAATTTTTTTTTTCTATCATATCACCCTAAGCAAGGCATTTTACTGCCACTGTTGTGCAGGGTGTCACACAGGAGGAAAGTTATGAGAAAGAGTGACAGGTTACAGCGGGTGTCAGGAAGAGGGTAAGAGAAGGATGAGAGTGGAGTGGACGAAGAAAGGAGCATAAGTGAGAGGATGCAAGTTAGTGAGACAGAATATGACTAATGACTTTACATTTGAATTTTTGAAGGTTGTAGCTGTCTGGAAAGCAAGTAAGTAAGTAAGTAAGTAAGTAAGTAAGTAAGCGGAAGGGAATTCCACAAGCAGGAAGTGCGAGAAAAGAAGCTGGTAGAGTAGAATTTGCATTTACAATTTATCTGTTTCACAGAAAAAGGGTGGGACCTAGTTGCTAATCTTGTGGCTCGAGTAAATTAATATATAGGGATTGCTAGTGAGCTAAGTTCATCGAAAAAAAGCCGTGAAAGTATGGAGTAGATAGATCTAACTTAATTGGAGTAGATAGATCTAATTAATTGGAGTAGATCTAACTATCGCCCGGTTCACACTCCACCCACATCTATTGAACAGGTGAAGAGGCTCATTCCTTGTTCCCTGTTTAGATTGTGGTTTCCGGTTTTCTATTTTCTAATCTTTTCACTCTTACGTAGCCCCCTGCACATCAGTGGCGTTACCGCCTTGCTCGGGGTGATATGATTAAAAATAAATAAATAAATAAATAAAAGCCACAATTCGAGCTGCCAATTCGGGATCGACCACATTACAGATTTTCCGTTTGATTTTGTCAAAAGATTGACCGAGGTCATAGATCAATTTGCTATTTCCTATCCAGTCAGAATCTAGAATCTTAATTTCCACACTGACTTGTGAAATTTGCTTTGGTCTGGGTTTTTTCAAAATGTTTTCAATCGTTTTGATCCAATTTTGCGGGTGTGCAATTTTACTTTGCGTTTTATTTAACTGTTGGATGACATAGGCTTTGTATCTTATACATCCTTGTCTTACACCCCTTTCTTTGTATATCTGCTGAACTCGTTTCCTGTCGCTATGCAGGCGGTTTGCGGCCAGTACAGGTTCTTGATTACTCTAATGTCTTTCCCGAATATGTCTAGGTTGCCAAGCATCTCCATCAAGTCTTTGTGGCGTACTTTGTCGAATACCTTTGCATAGTCTATGAAACACAGGTACACGTCCTTTTCCATTTATATCAGTCAGTCAGTTAAGTGCCATGCGCGATACACGCTTGGGCGATCATGTCTCGAAAGAGATATGACTGACTAAGCAGAAGATTATCCCGCAGTAGGTTGCCATTGCTTTTCTGCCGACCAAGGCTATAGAACCCAATCTGTCCTATTACTTAACCCATAACTGAAGGGAAAAGACGGATTAATACCTTTCCCAAGGGTATTTGCGCGCAAGTAAATGCAAGGAATTCAACTGGAATTCGAACTCGGTTCCTCGATTTCTCGTTCCGAGCCGATATCCATTGCACCACAAGGCGCATCCTCCGTTTATATAATTTTTTTATAATAATATAATTTTTACTGCCATTGTTTCGCAGAGAGGGTTACATAGAGGAAAGTGATGAGAAAGAGCGGTTAGCTATAGGAAATGCCAGGAGGAGGGTAATAGACGGATGAGAATACCAGTGTAATGGGGGTGGAGTGGATGGAGAAAAGAGCTTGGCTTGACAGAATTGATGCGAGTTAGTGTGATAGGAGATGTCTATTGACCTTACATTTAAATTCCTGGCGATTGTAGCTGTCAATGAAGCAAGTCCATGGAAGGGAATTCCACAGGCGGGAAATGCAAAAAAAGAAGCTGTTCGAGTAGAAATTGCGGTTACATTTTATCGGTTTCCCTGTAAACGGGTGAGACCTAGTTGCTAATCTAGTAGCTCGTGTAAATTCATACATTATGGGCACCAGTGAGCTAAGTTAATTGGAGCAGAAGCCGTGAAAGTATTTGTAGAAGAGGCATAGGGAAGCCACGTCAAGCCGGTGAGAGAGTTACTGCAGCCGAGCTGACAAGTCGGTATCGATCGCATTACAGATTCTCCTTTGGAGTTTGTAAAAAACCCCGAGGTGAATAGCAGGGGCACTCGACCAGATGTGGCAGCAGGATTCAATACGCGGGTAGATGTTAGATTTTTCTGATAACATTCTAAGCATAATTATTGCGTTCTTTGTTACAGGCCATAATATTTATAAACATGTGCATCAAATGAGTTTATAAATATTTAATAATTACCTATACTGCAGTTTCAGCAATGAAAAAATGAAGAAAATTTAGGGTGATTCGGACGAGTTTATCTTTGCTTCCTTGCCTTGTAAAATTTTGCAAAGTAATAATAACAAAAGAACCATTCTATTTTCATTTAGAATTATCCACTTGGCAATAAATAATAAAAATAGTATGAAATACATCATTTCTTTAAAAAAAACAACTGGGGCGGCCAAATAATTATTGCCGGTAGTGTATATATGTATATATAGATATATATATAGCAAATCTACAGGGTGCGATGGGTAAATTATCGCTATTTGCCTTGCAAAATTTTGCAAAGTAATAATAAGAAAAGAAACATTCTATTTTCATTTAGAATTATCCACTTGGCAATAAATAATAAAAATAGTATGAAATACATCATTTCTTAAAAAAAAAACTGGGGCAGCCTAATAATTATTGCCGGTAGTGTATGTATATATATAGTTTTAGTGCAAAAAGTTTGTCACTTTAACTGTGCACGTTCATGCTGAATTCAGAGTAAGAAAACTAGCCTCGACAAGTGAGAACATTATAACAATGACTTCACGAAACTTGGAAGTCGGCATGAACCTGCTCAGTTAAAGTGACAAATTCCTTGAACTAAAACTATTAATTCTCCATCTCCGCCCTGATATCGAGCGCTTTGCAATAAAAGCTTGCTTGCTATGAAAAATAATTTATATTAATAAAATTACTGAAAACCAGCACCCCATCTTGGCACCAAACATTATTATAACTCAACAATATATATATATATATATGGTTAAATAAAATAAAGACAAGACGAAAACTGTATTTTAAATCGCCTACGCATTTCGTCCTGAGATGGACTTTATCAAGGCAGAAAGACGAAATGAGCTTTATTCTAAATTACTTATCTATAAACAAACAATGTTGGCCACCACAAAAACGCTCACAAATCATTTCAAAAGATTAACAGAATATTTTAGTTCTTAGAATTCCTTCATGTGTAGTGCAAAGTCACGAGATATTAAAATGAAGGGAATTCAACTGTTTTCTTTGAAACTTTTTATTATGTGTGTTAATCTGTTTCAGAATTCCTTCATGTGTAGTGCAAAGTCACGAGATGTTAAAATGAAGGGAATTCAACCGTTTTCTTTGAATTTTTATTATGTATGTTAATTTATTTTAGTATAATTTCCATAAGTAAAATTATGAACATAAAACATAAAACAGACTAACATACACAATAAAAAGGAAGGAATTATAAAAACTAAAATATTCTGTTAATCTTTTGAAATGATTTGTGAGCGTCTTTGTGGTTGCCAACACTGTTTGTTTTTTGATAAGTAAGTTAGAATAAAGCTCATTTCGTCTTTTTGCCTTGATAAAGTCCATCTCAGGACGAAACGTGTAGGCGATTTAAAATACAGTTTTCCTCTTGTCTTTATTTTATTTAACCATTCTGTCCTTAATCTCAGATCATAACTGAGTATATTTTTACAAATATATATAATCCCCACCTCAAAAAAAAAAAGAAATAGAAAATAGGTAAAAATCCCCAAAACCAGATCCTATTAATATTAATTTTATTAATATTAAAAATGATCCATGTATATATATATATATATATATATATATATATATATATATATATATATATATACATCTACAACAGAATTAGGCCTGTCGGATCGCAACGTCCCAGAATTTATGGCCTTGACAAAGCAACGCTGTTCTTGTTCTATCTTTCACCTGATTCTGCTGCGCGCTGTATTCATCAGGATTCGGATGATGAGTTTTGTTATGTGGCTCATTAGGCTGATTGTTCGGTGGAGTTCACATTTGTCTGCGCCTGGTTTCTTAGGAAGCGATATGAAAACCCATCTGCTTAGGTCTTCCGATATTTCATCACAGCGATCAGTCAGTTAACTGCCATACGTGACACACGCTTGGGCGATCATGTCTCGAAAGAGACTTGACTAACTGGGCAGAAGATTATCCCATTAATTTCTGCGGTAGACTGGTTGCCAGCCAAAGCTATAGAACCCAATCTGTCCTGTTATTTAACCCATAACTGGAGGGAGAAGAGATGTATTGTATTATTATGTATTAATTAGTGGCGGATCAATTTATCAATTTATAACAAAAAAAGCCGATCCCCAACTTTATGACCAGTAGAAGCTTTAATTATGTTTCCAACTATTAATTTCAGTCAGTCAGTCAACTGCCATACATGATACATGCTTAGGCGATCATGTCTCGAAAGATACATGACTGACTGGTCATAAAATTATCCCGGAGTAGTTTGCCATTGCTTTCTGCGGTAGACTGGTTGCCAGCCAAGGCTATAGAACTCAATCTGTCCTGTTATTTAACCAATAACTGGAGGGAAGTGATGGATTAATACCTTTCCACTTAAGAAAGGTATTAATCCATTTGCGTAAGTGAATGCAATGATTAATGATTAATCCATCGGCGCGTAAGTGAATGCAATGAATTCAAGTGGAATTCGAACTCAGCTCCTCGATTTCTCGTTCCGAGCCAATATCCACTGCGCCACAGCGCACATATCAGTCAGTTAAGTGCCATACGTGATACACGCTTGGGCGATCATGTCTTAAAAGAGACATGACTGACTGAGCAGAAGATTATCCCGCAGTAGGTTGCCATTGCTTTCTGCAATAGACTGGTTGCCAACCAAGGCTATAGAACCCAATCTGTCCTGTTATTTGACCCATAGCTGAAGGGAAGAGACGGATTAATACCTTTTACAAGAGTATTTGCGCGTAAGTGAATGCAATGAATTTAGCTAGAATTCGAACTCGGCTCTCCGATTTCTCGTTCCGATCTCCACTGCACCACAACGCATATATAAAAAGACAAAATGAAAATGGTAATTTTATGTAATTATGACACCACTTTATTGGAAAAGAACGTTTACAAAGAATTTTCAAATAACATCCGATCAGTCTTACTTCACATTGGCACGCATTTTTTTTAATAAGAAAAGAACCGCTGTACATTGTGAATGAGAATAAAATCAAAGGTGATAACCTTCATGAAGTTTACAATTCTTTTTTAACCACCAAGTTTAAATCATGATATGTACAATCGTCAAAATATTTATAGAACATTTCAACAAAAAAAAAACATAAACATTTATATATCAAAGATTATACGGCAGAAGTGTGTTTATTTCTGCCTATTTCGAATCCCCGAGTGCATGACGCAGTTGTGTTGGGTGAGAGACGCGGAAAACGCGGAAAACGCCGACAATGAGAAGGTGCCAGTAACAAACCAAAGGAAGCAACTGAGAACGGGCATTTACAAGAATGCTGCGTTTGACGGACTCCAAGACAAGCGCTGCCCATAAATTTCTTAATCAAATCTGAAAAAGGTTTGCAATCCATGAATTTGGTAAATGCTCGACTTGGAGTTTAATAAGAACGGGAAGTGCTTGTGAAAAGACATTCCATTAAATGGTAGTTTATGAAAAGGAAAAACTATTCACATTTAGTAAATATTTTTTTATCATTTTCAGTGATTTCAATTTTTTTTTAACTTAACGTTTACTTCTTTGAACGTTTCCAGGTGAAATTTGGCAGGTGTAGAATTTAATCCTGGTTTTTATTTTCTTTTACAGTTTTATATACAAGCTGAAAAAAAAATGTGCTACGAAAATGAAGATAGTGTTTTTCAATTCTTGTATACTGACAACAATATTTCGGATAAAATTTTTGCTAAATTTGGACTTGATGCTCGCAGAAAAACGAAACATCAAAAGGACATTTTTTCTTCACTATGGTTTTAGCTACCTTTCACTCCTCGGCATTGTTTATTGTTTAAAAAAAGCGATAATTCGAATTGTAATAAAACCTAAGCATATGAAAGTGAATTTATACTTGTTTTTGTTCTTGAGAAGTAACAAATAAAATATTAATCACTATTTACTTATTAGATTGTTTATTTAAAACAATAGAACCTTCTAAAAGCTAATAACATTAAAACAAATGTCTAGCGGATAAGAAATTAATTAAAATCAACTATCTTCTTCACTCTTACAAAAATTCGCAATGACGTGTGAAATCCTGGTTTTCCCAAATAGAAAAAGAATTGACCATGTGCATAACGAAAAAGTCGAAACCAGAATTCGCAAGTAAATGTTAAAATGATTTTTGACCAATAAGAGCAACTTGGAAGACTTGGAAGCACTTAGCGATCCAGTGCGAAATTCAAAAAGACTATATAAATCGGCGACAGTCAAGAGTCAGACAGATTGGGAGCAGCGAAAGAGAGACACACATCTAAAATGTAACTTCAAACTTCAAGCGACCCGACATTGTCCTCTTTCTCTTTATCTCTTTCAACAATTACTAGTGCGAACATTTTGTACGAACTCTACTCTTAACCTCTTAATAATGTTTCTAATTGCACATTAACTTCTACAACTGATGTTAGTCTTTCCCTTTAATAAATTTCTATATTGAAATGCAAAATGTATCTTTTATACTTCTTACGCTATTCCATACAATTCCACATATTTCAACCTGCCAACAACCAACCTTCTGATGATGAAAAACCTTCTGATGATTATAACTGCATAAAACTTGTAAGCAGTAGAGAGTTCGGTTAAGTTTGACGCAAGGGCCAAATCAAAGAAACATTAACCAGCTCCCTACTACGCTACACTGGTGACTCCCGACGTGATAGGAACACGTACCCCACACGCTACAAATGCAATGAAATATTTATCATTTACCAATTTATGAATTCGAAATCGGGGAGCCGAATTCGAATTCCAGTTTAATTCCTTGCATTCACCTACGCGCAAATACCCTTGAGAAAGGTATTAATCCGTCACTTCCCTCCAGTTATGGGTTAAATAACAGGACAGATTGGGTTCTATAGTCTTGGCTGACAATCAGTCTACCGCAGAAAGCAATGGCAACCTATTGCGGGATAATCTTCTGTTCAGTCGGTCATGTCACTTTCGAGACATGATCGCCCAAGCGTGTATCACGTATGGCACTTAACTGACTGAATTTATGAAAAAAATAACCACAGAAACAATTTTTTATTCATAAATTTATAAACATTTGGTTAATTATTAAAATATGTGAACGAATCATTAGAAAATATTTATTATTTATTTTCTATTTTATAAAGTTCGAATCGATTGGGAATTTGCCAGTTTTTTCCAACCATTTAAATAAACCATGTAATAAATAATGTAAATAAACAATGTAATGAATAAATAGTTTATTGATTTTGTTATCAATTTTCAAGAACAACGAAAATGTGTAAATTCACTGCTATTATTTTGCTACAATTTTGAACGGAAATGTATTCCTGTCAAACACAGACATACTAACGTTACCGACATATAAACAAACACACTTAATTTGTCTATCGTTTAAATACAGTTAACACATGCATTATTTCTGCATACATTACAAAAATATTCATTCATTGCTTTATTTCACGTGACACGTATCTGACCAATGAAATCAAACCTCAATCAACATACTATCGCATTGGATTTTTTCTTTTATTTTCATGGAAAATTTTCGTTTTAGGTCCCGAAGGCTTTTCCTCCTTCAAATTTATCCAAAATAGCTTTATTTCTGTGCAAATGCATATGCTGAGCTCAAATCAACAATTAGTTATTGGAGAAACCTACCTTTATTGATTTGAACGTCCAGAAAAAAATCGAACTACATCTCGCTCATTTTGTCTCCCGTAACTCTAACGCAGTCATGTAATTAACTGCTGAATGACTTTCGGCGTAGGCAACAAATTTCGGTCTATTTTTGGCCTATTTACTACCTTTACTGAAATTTCCGCCTATTTACTTCCTGTAATGAAAGTAATACGCGATTTTTTTTCTACGCGTAGTACTTTTATTACAGGCAGTAAATAGGCAGAAATTTCAGTAAAGGAAGTAAATAGTCCGAAATTGTTGCCTACGCCGAAAGTCATTCTGCAGTTAATTACATGACTTCGTGAGAGTTACGGGAGACAAAAAGTTCGAGATGAAGTTCGATTTTTTTTTCTGGTCGTTAAGATCAATAAAGGTAAATTTCTTTAATAATTAATTGTTGATTTGAGTTCAGCATATACATTTGCACAGAAATAAAGCTATTTTGGATAAATTTGAAGGGGGAAAAGCCTTCGGGACCTAAAACGAAAATTTACCATTTTTATATATATAATTTTTTATTTTAAATTCGTCTTTAAAAATCTCTGAAGAAGCTTGTTAAAGTGAAACAAGCTAGATTAAAGACATTTTTTTCTTACATGTTCTTTACTTATTCTATTCATCTTGTCAGATTTTGATCCATATATTCAACTCACTTCCATGTGTTTAGGTTTTATTACAATTCTAATCATCGCGTTTTAGGAGAAACGCCAGGGAGTGACGGTAGTTAAAATAATATCGGTGTCAATGGAAAACAAAAACGTTTTTTTGACATTCATTATTTTGTGGGAACAAAGCTCCATCTTTTTATGACGAAAACGAGAATATTTGAAAAAGTCATTGAGTATTAACTTTTTTCAGTGCTTCTACACAAAAGCATTTAAATAAGGGTGAAAAAGATGAGTAATGTCCAAATAGTCGTTGAATATTAACTTGTCTTTTTAGATAAAAACAATGTACAAAATGATGTCAAAGGTGAAGACAGTCGCCAAATTGAATATTAATTGCAACCTATAAAAAAAAGTTGACAAAAAAATCGGATAAAATAATCTTGCAATGACGATGAAAATAATTCGAAAATTAAGTGAATATTAACACATTTGAATTATTTTGTACAAAATTAATTATTGTCAAAATAAAAATAAAAAAAAAGATGTGCCCAAATCATTAAATTCAAACGGAAAAGTCACAAATAAAAACATTGGAAGAACAATTCGTAAATTAGTAAATAGTTAACAATTTATCTTTGTAAGTTTCAGAGATAAAACTCTGGTTTATGCTGCATTGAAAAGGGGCGTTGCTGTACAGATGCCAGATGCCAAAACAAGGTGAGGAATGATAAATTGGGGAAAGCAAATTGTTGCGCGGTTCTATGTGACACAATCAGTTCAATTATAAGGGACGGTGGGGTGCTTGGTGGATGGAGACGATATTCGGCACATTCTTAAAATACTAGAAATTAATAAAAAAAAAGAAAAAAGAAAACACTGACTCTAATAGCGGAAACTGGTTAAAAGGGGAAGAATTTAAAAATTCAGGTCGAAACGCCATCAGCGTGGATTTTACGAGTACACAACGAAACAAAAGGAACTAAAGTGCCCTTGCTTATGTAAGAAAATTTGCATTTTCTACAGTTTGCAATAATTTGATTCCTTGTTTCGAATCTGAGTCGCTTTTGTTTTTCATACAGTACGTTATAACTAAAATGTGTTGCCTCATTATGTATTTACATTTAATATATACGTACATACTTCATCACACACACACACACACACACACACACACACACACACACACACACACATATATATATATATATATATATATATATATATATATATATATATATCAATTTCGAAATTTACTTTCCGTTGAATGGCTATTTCTAGCTTCATTTGCAACGATCAGAAACAAAAATTGAATTTATCGGAAGGAGACCAAAAACATATCCATACACAGGAAATATATATATATATATATATATATATGAATAAAATAAAATAAAAAGTTTTTTTTAAAACGCGTTTTTCCTTTTGTCGTTAATCATATAATCTTTTTAATGAAATTCTCGCTTCATTTGTAATGATCACAAACAAAATTTAATTTACCGGAAGGAGACCAAAAACATACCCATACACAGGAAATATATATATATATATATATATATATATATATATATATATATATTTAGTATATCGAGGCAGCAAGTAATTTTCTAGACATATGCTATTAAATATAAGAGACAATGAATGTCTATTATGTTTAATCATGAGCCGTTCTAAAGCAAAAATACGACGTTTAGAACGGCTCATGATTAAACATAATAGACATTCATTGTCTCTTATATTTAATAGCATATATATATATATATATATATATATATATATATATATATATATATATATATATATATATGAATAAAGTAAAAAAGGAGAAGTTTTCTTTAACAACGCGTTCTTCCTTTTGGCGTTAATTATATATTCTTTTAATTGACATACCGTATATTCCGGCTTACAAGAAGCTGCGACTTGGAAGACACACCCTAATATTGGAAAGAAATTTCTTGGGAAAAAAAGGTCATTTTTATAAAACAACACAATGCGTCCCTCACATACTGGCTCCAGATATTGTTTTCATTAATCACTCGTCCGATTTTGTTTGTATGGCAATGACATACTAGTTGGTGGTTAGTAAATATACTAAACATCTTTCATTGTCCATAGGTGGTTTTATTTTCATAAAAATGAATTAGAAATTTTAAAAATATACATGTAAATATATAAAACAATCAAAGAAATTTTATTCATCCTCACTGCCCCAAGTACTAGATTCATGTAAAACCTCGAAACTATATTTTCTTTTTTTAATCGTTTCACCCCAAGCAAGGCATTCCACTGCCACTATTGCGCATGGGGCTACATGGGGGAAGGTAAATAGAAAGAGTGGTTAGATATAGGAAGGTGATAGATAATTGGGAGGATGGGAAGAGTGTTTAAAAGAATGGAAGCGAGTTAGTGTGTTAGGAGGTGTCTATTGACCTTACATTTAAACTCCTGGAGATTGTAGCCGTCGGGGAAGCAGTAATATGGAAGGGAATTCCACTGTCAGGAAGTGCGAGAAAAGAAGCTGTTGGAGTAGAAGTTGCATTTTATCGGTTTCACTGTAAAATGGTGGGATCTAGTTGCTAATCTAGTATCTCGTGCAAATTCGAACCTAGGGGGCACCAGTGATCTAAGTTCATCGGAGCAGAAGCCATGAAAGTATTTATAGATGAGACACAGGGAAGCCACGTCGCGCCGGTGAGAGAGAGACTGCAGCCGGTCTGCCAAGTCTGCAAAGCTATCACTACCGTCAGCCATGTACAATAAATGATCTGCACTAACATTCATGTAATTACCATACGCTTTCAAAGACTTTACAACATTTGTCAATATTTCTGAGAAAAAATTCAGTTGTCCTTGTTCTTAAGGTCACATAGCCCAGTTGGTAGTTCTTGGTTAGTCCTTGTGACTTGACCCAAAAAGTTGTGAGTTCAATACCAGGCTAAAGCAGTAGTGAACAAGTAACTTACAGGGTTAGAGGGAGATAACTCATGACTACCAGAAGATACTCTAGGCAAGGAATGAATATCCATATACCCCAGTGATTGTAATAATGGGTTTGGTTCGAAATTCATAGCACCTGAAGAAGGCTGGAGCGTACAACGGCCGAAACGTCGTACAAATGGCAACAAAGATGAGGGCAATAGTCCGAATACTGTAAATGACTTTATAACAATTTTAGTATTAATAGCATTCCAAGATTTTAATATTCATTCACACACTTGAGCTATTGATGGGTGTTTTATCCTTTCACAGTGTGTCATTTAATGTTTTCCCTCTGCCATCAATATAGACCATTCTTCATACATGTTATTATTGAATGATTTGTTGATATTCTACTTCCATGTTCGTTGCGCATTTTCTTACTTCCAAGATTATCAATTTTCGGACTAATTGTAACCCCTAAGTTTCAATGTTCCGTTCTTCATGTACACAAATCTCTTTTTTAACTGTGGCCATTTTGCTGGTTAGTTAGTAAAGTGCTATACATGATACACGCTTTGGGCGAAAGTGACATGACTGACTAGGCAGAAGATTATCCCACGGTAGTTTGCCATTACTTTCTGTGGTAGGGAAGAGACGATTAATACCTTTCCCAAGGGTATTTGTGCGTAAGTGAATGCAAGAAATTCAACTGGAATTCGAACTCGGCTCTCCGATTTGTCATTCTGAGTCGATATTTATTACATCACCATGCACATCCGGTTGCACGACAACGCACATCTGGTGCTGATACTTGACGTAAATTGTGCTTTGTCTTGTTTCCAAATTCACTCAATCCATCTTGTTTCCTTTTCTGTCGACTCAGTATTTTCGGTAGGCAGCGGTTCAAGGCGTCTTTCTGCTGCTCTATTCGCATACCATACAACTTGTAACCTGTATGCGATAGTATAAGTAAATCATTTTGATGAAATCACTCTGGGTGATAATTTCCAGAACAAAAAAAAAGCTTGTGATACGTATGAGAGCCTGGTGGTGACTGATACATTCGTATTGGACGACACATATTTTTCAGGGCATTTTGAGGGGAAAAAAGTGTGTTTTGTAAGCTAGAAAATAGAGTACTTCCAAAATCCAAGATGGCTGAAGTCTTGCAACTGATCTCAGACCAAGCTTTAACATCTCAATGAGAAATAACTTGTAGCTTTTAACACTTCAAAAATGTAGTTGATATAGTTTCATCATCATTGTTCAGACAATGAGTTTTCTTCAATTTTTACTCTCAATAATGTTGCATGCTTTGAATGTCTACTGAGTCTCAAGTTCAGTCAACCTCAAGTGGATCTCATGCTTGAGGTTGACCATTACTGAAGATACTGCTCTGTTACTAAATTCTTTAGCATACCGTACAACTTACAGATTGTATGCCATAGTACAAATAAATCATTTTGATGAACTCACTTTGGGTGATAATTTCCAGAGCAAACAAAAGCTTGTGATACGTATGACAGCCTGATGGTGACTGATACATTCATCTTGGAAGACGCACATATATTTTTCAGGGTAGTTTTCGGAAAAAAAGATGCGTCTTTGTAAGCCGGAATATACAGTATTTATTTATATGTGAATATAAACACACACACACACACACACACACACACACACACACACACACACACACACACACACACACACATGCATATATGAATAAAAACTAAAGAAAAACTTAACCGTATCAGCCAAAAGAAAAATGACTTAGTCGACATAGCGGGCGCGTTTAGACATTAACAAAGTAAATTATTTGCCTTGATAAAGACCAACAGAGGAATAAGTTATGCTTTTCTTGTTTACTTTATACATATTTTCCTGTTATAGATATATTTTAGTCATATCTGAATTTTTATATATAAGCATCCATTTCTACGTATATATATATATATATATATATATATATATATATATATATATATATATATAGTGTATCTAGACAGCAAGTAATTTTCTAAACCTATGCTGTTAAATATAAGAGACAACGAATGTCTATTATGTTTAATCATGAGCCGTTCTAAACGTCGTATTTTTGCTTTAATTTCAGTTGAAAATAAAGACAAAAATTCTCCAACATTTGGATAATTATTTATTGATTTTCTTCTAAGCTTTCGGCTCGCATGAGCCATCTTCAGAGAGGTTGTTTAGACTGAAAAATTATCACATCCACCATCACCGACGATTTTATTTTGTGTTGACATAAAACTCCGCTTGGCAACGGCAATAGTTACCAAAAATAATAAACGCAGTTCTTAAGTTTGCGACGCGGTTTTATGACGTCACACCGAGTGATAGCGCGAAATGACAACAAAACCATGTAGTCAAATGCAATGTAACATATTACATTGCATTTGACTATATGGTTTTGTTGTCATTTCGCGCTATCACGCGGTGTAACGTCATAAAACCGCATCGCAAATTTAAGAACTGCGTTTATCCAAATGCTGGAGAGTTTTTGTCTTTATTTTCAACTGAAATTAAAGCAAAAATACGACGTTTTAGAACGGCTCATGATTAAATATAATAGGCATTCATTGTCTCTTATATTTAACAATATATATATATATATATATATATATATATATATATAGTGTTAAATTGAAATGATGCTTAGTGCCAAAATTGCTGCTTTTTTCAGTAGTTTGCTCGTAGAAAGGCATTTTAGGCAAGCAGGTTTTTTATCATAAACTGCTCGATATCAAGATAGAGATAGAGCTTTGGTCGAATCTGAATTAATATAGGGAAGTCATGCCGACTTTGCAGTTTCGTGAAGGCCTATTATTGAGATGCCTTCATTCTTCAGGGTCATTTGTTTTTTCTACTGCTGTTTCCAAATTTTTTTTTTTCGTATTTATATTAAATTTGATGTAATTTGATCTTGTTTGCATGTGAGTGATTCTTTTTGCTTGATGAATGTTGTTTCTTAAGTGGTGTAGGATTTGCAGTTGGTTTTTGCTGTTTTTCTTTTTAAATGCTCTTAAGTGTCTTTCTGCTTGTTTGTTTTTTATTGAGATAACTTCATTTTACAATTTTGAATTGAACTCTTTTTACCGTGTCAGTATATATACCCGCTTAATTTTGTTTTAGGCCATGATTAAGTGTTTGCATACATGTTTTTTTTTTGTATTATTTGTAGGCTTGGTGTGTGATTTTTTTTTTTTTTTCGTTTAGTAATTATTGTATTATTTGCTTTCTTCCTTAGTTTTTTTAATTTTTTTAGTGATTGTTTATTTATAGTTATGTGTGATAGTTTTGGATGGTTGTGTTTTGTGTTTTACGTTTGTGCGGTTTTTATTTGTTTTTGTTGCCATTTAGATAGCAAAGTAAATATTTGTTCCAATTCCTACATCTCCGCATTATTTTTATTTTTTTTTATTTTTATTTTTTTTTAATCATATCACCCCAAGCAAGGCGAAAACGCCACTGATGCGCAGGGGGCTACATAAGAGTGAAAAGACTGAAAAAGAGAAAAACCGGAAACCACATCCTAAACAGGAAACAAGGGATGAGCCTCTTCACCTGTTCAATAGACGTGGGTGGTTTGTGAACCGGGCGATAGTTTAGTTTAGTAGTTTACTTTGGTTTTTAGAGCAAATTATTGCTATTTTTTCTTCCACACATAGTATTGCTATTGCTTTATTTCTGATTTCCCATTCACCTTCATTTCTTCTTTTAAGTACCCCGTTTTTTAATCCGATTTTTTGCTTATAAAAGTTAAATAAATTTGGATCATATTGAGTAAAGAGAAGATTATTTTTGTTTATATTACTAATGTTTTCCCCATACCAATAGATAAAATTTGCCGACTTATCACAAACCAATGTCATTTTAGTTTTAACAACAATTTATAATTATAAACAACGCATTTCACTGAATCTGTTGATCTCGGTTTCTTCAGGTCATAATGAAAGAAAAAACTGTGCATAAGGAAAATATGTCGGGATAACAGGATTAACTATCAGATCTGACGATCAAAAATCAGAAAGTGTTTGTCCTATATATATACAAGTTTCGATCCCGGCCAGAAGCAGGTGGATGTGTCTAGCTGTGATACAGCGAAACAGGTTTGTATATGGATAACTAATATATTATGCTCTAATTACGACTGAGCTCTCTAGAGAAGAAGATTTTAAAGACAGTTTCCACTTCTGCGATATATGCGTGACTCTTCAGAAATGGACCGAGTTCTTTCGGTGACTGGCGTGTGTATACACTGCTTATATACAACACGTTAAAATTTCCCCTTTCCCCTCTGATTCTATGCACCTATGGCTTAGTGGGTAGCGACTCCAACTGACACCAGATCAGTCGAGTTTCGATCCCGGCCAGAAGCAGGTGGATGTGCCTAGCTACACTGATGAGCCGTGATATAGCGAAACAGGGTTGTATGTGGATGACCAAAATACTGTGATAATATTTAGAGCCAAGTTTTTTAACATTTTTTTCACTGGTTTTACTGAAAAAACATGTATTTTAGAAAGCGGTTTTTTATCATAAAGTGCTCTGTATCGGGTTGGAAATAGAGCGTTGATAGGTTTAATACAAATAATTGGTCACTTTAACTGAGCAGATTCATGGCGACTTCGAAGTTTCCTGAGAAGACCGTTATAATGTCTTCACTCATCAGGGCTGATGTTTGTTTTATTTTTGTTGTTGTGTCTTATTTTTTTTTATCGAGTTAGGTGTAATTTGTTATTTTGTGGGAGTATATATATATATATATATATATATATATATATATGTATGTATGTATGATGTCATATTCTTACAGAAATGTCATCTCCTATACACCCAGATATACTTGGTTGTTTCGACGTTAATATATTTTCCAAAACCAATAAAAAAGAAAAACAGTTCCATAGAGATTTACATTTATTTTTCAAGGATATTATTATCATATTATCATTACTAACTTTTATAACGTTAATGTGAACCTTATTTTTGTCGTCATTTCTATAACGTTGGTTTTCGTAACGTTAATCTGAAAGGAACTTTTGGTAACTCGCTATTTGCTAGTTATAATATGTCGCTCTCTTTGCCTAAAGTCAACGCACTAAACGAATCCTTCGAATAATACACAATAATGTCCTCAGAATGATTAGAACACCGGAAACACTGAATACTGAATACACAGAATACCCTGAATACAGAATACCCGGAAAACACAGGAACCCAAAAACACACTCAGACTTTTATCTCCTTATTTTATCTGTGAATAAATTGTCTTGCATTTATTTACCATATTACATAGAAGTTCAGCATTATTTCTTTTTCTAATTGAATTTTCCCGTTTCTTAATACTTTGTTTAGTTTCTGGAAAACTTTTTTCGCTATTGCAACGCACCTTCGAATTTCGGTATCACATTTTGGTTCTAAGCTTTCGGCTCACATGAGCCATCTTCAGTGAGGTTACAGGGACGTTAGCATCTACTATCAAACATGATTTTATCTTGTGTTGACATAAAACATTGCTATGCAACGATAACCAGCATAATAAAAAATTATCCAAATATTGGCCAATTTTTGTCTTTATTTTCACCTGAAATTGAAGCCAAAATACGATGTTTAGAACAGCTCATGATTGAACATAATAGACATTCATTGGAATGAAACGATTATATATATATATATATATATATAGTCATCCGCAGACAGATCAGTTTCGCAGCTCATTACTACGGTTAGACTCCGATTGCTACACAACCCAGGCTCGAAACCCGACCGATTTGGCGTCAGTCGGCGACTCTACCACTGGGCCACTGGGCCACGGGGCCACGGGGCGCTCGGTGGAAGAAGGCAGTCTTTATATATATATATATATATATATATATATATATATATATATATATATATATATATATATATATATATATATATACTGCCTTCTTCCACCGAGCGCCCCGTGGCCCAGTGGTATATATATAATCGTTTCATTCCAAGCAAGGGAGTACTGCCACTGGTGCTCAGGGGGTTACATGAGAAGAGAGCGAAAAGGAAGAGGAACAAGATACAGAGGGTGTTGGGGAAAGAATTAGAGAAAAAATGGGAGTCAAGGAGATAGAAGATGGCAACTGACGCTGCACTTAAACTCTAGGAGATTGTAGCTGTCAGGGAAGCAATTTTTATCGGAAGAAGAGAAGTACGAGAAAAGATAGAGTAGAAGTGACGGCTACATTTTATTGTTTTTACTGTAAAAGGGTGGTTGCCAGTTCAGTAATTCAAACTCGTTAGAGCAAAAGCCGTGAAAAT
Source organism: Ascarosepion bandense (assembly GCA_037127315.1). Taxonomy (NCBI): domain Eukaryota; kingdom Metazoa; phylum Mollusca; class Cephalopoda; order Sepiida; family Sepiidae; genus Ascarosepion; species Ascarosepion bandense. Next base: position 3,687,552 of record JBBBDQ010001084.1, on the reverse strand, counting down.
GTTTGTAGAAGAGACAGAGACAAGCTACATCCTGTCGGTGAGAAAGTGACTGGAGTCGAGCTGCCAGGTCAGGATCGGTTACATTGCAGATGCTTCTTTGAATTTTGTCTTGAACTCGGAGATGAATAGCAGGAGCGCCCGAACACACACACACACACACACACACACACACATATATATATATATATATATATATATATATATATATATGTGTGTGTGTGTGTGTGTGTGTGTGTGTTTATTTCTGAAATGAGTTATTGTAACTAATTACACTATCGCTGCCAGGAACCTAAAAATAAGGAAACTGTGTTGAAAATGAATAAGCAAATTCTTTTTTTTACCCGTGTTCGTACTAACATAATCGCTTATTGCAAATTGCTGACAGAGGTCAATCTCACCCGTCACATATGCAGTCTGAACAAAGTTTACAAATCAGATCAAGCACTGTACAGAACAAAATTATTTTGTCACGTCTGCAATAAGCTTTGATAAGCTTTAGTACTCACTTATTGACTATAAGACCCATTTTCGCTCCCACGAGAACTAAAGGCATTGACCAAACTTTTCAGCGATGGTCATACTCTTTGACTGAGTTGACGTGTATTCATATACTTGCGTGTCTGTGTGTTTGTGTGTGACCATTCAACGCTTTTAAATAAAATCATTTGAATGAAGGTGAAATAGATGAACTCAGCACAAGCTGCTCTTTTCGAAACATTTAGATCAAAAACCTATAAGTAGACGAGAAAACCCATGATCCGTCGATGAATTTCTGTCTAGATGATCGCTAGGGGGAAAGATCAAAAGTTCGACCGATACAATAAGTACAAAATATAAGTATGAAGATCACTTGCAAGGCCACAGATTAATACAAGGTGGGGAGCTAAAAGTTACTGGATGGACTCACTTCACAAAATCTGACCAAATGACCAACAATCATATAAATTAAGAGCTTCTTGGTTTTAGTTGGGTCAAGAAAATTTTTACACTCATAATAATAATAACAATAACTAACCATAACAATAACCATGAAAATTTCACGGCTTTCTTCTTTGAATTTTATTTTTTCTTTCTTTTTTCGTTTCTTTTTCTTTCTTTTTATCATTGAAATCAAACAGCGTCTCTAATATGTCTTTTCCGTCTTTCCTCGCAATCAAAACGAAATAGCCCATTATCTATGATGTATTAAAATAGCATAACGATCATGTTAACAAAAGAAGTCAGTGAGGGACAGATAATTATGATAGGATAATTGACGATAAAAAATTTTTATGGGACTTTACAATACACAGAGAAAAATCAAAGCTCATCGCTCGGATATTGTGATCAAAGACCACAAAAAATGCATTTGATCCTTGGAGATATTCAAAAACTATCAAAAAGCATGAACCTTGAAGTGAAAATCTTAAAAAAAAATGTGCTACATGAAGACATCAGGAATTACAGTTGTCTTTGGGGACCCTGGTTTTGATTGAAAAAGGTTATGAAGGAATCGGTAGTAGCCCATTCCATAAAGAAATACAAAAAAGATTATTTTCACAAGTACAACTTACAGCTTATGAAGGGCTTAAAAATGCAAAATGGGTTGTTTTTATTTTTATTTCTATCGACAAAAATGTTCAGCAGAAGATGTCCTGATATCATTTCTGACCTTAGGTCACTTGTTGAGAACCGGAGGGAAATGAGTATACAACAGAAACTAAAGAAAAAAAAATAATAAAACAACAAACCAACACATTGAAAGAATCCCTGGAAACCCCAGCTTAAGAGGTATACAAAATATTGTCTTATTAAGTACAGCCCACACACTAAGGAAGACTTTATCTATGTAACACTAGGGATGATAGGGAAGATAGAAAAACATGAAATGGGGCCATAACAACACGCCACGACCTGCCTTAGGTCTCCCCGTAGACTTGGTTGGTAGTGAGACCAAAGCAGAAATCGAAATATGATGAAAAATGACATAATAATAATAATGCCTTCATGCCATTTCTGACCTACGTTCTCTGGTTGGGACTCGGAAGGATTTTTATTTTTATGTTTATTTTTATCGTATCACCCCGAGCAAGGTGGTAACGCCACTGATGTGCAGGGGTCTACATAAGAGTAAAAAGATTAGATAGGTGGAGAGAAAAGAGGAAGACGAACAAGTTAGAAAGGAGCAAGAGAAGAATGGGAATACAGGTGTGATGACAGCTGCAAAGGTGGAGAGAAAGGAACGAATATAAAGGGTGGTGTAGAAAGAATTAGAGTCAAGTGGTTAAGAGATGGGTATTGACATTGCATTTAAATTCCTGGAGGTTGTAGCCGTCAGGATAGCAAGAATATGGAAGCAAGTTCCACAGGTGGTAAGTGCGAGAAAAGAAGATGAAGGAGTAGAATTGTCGTCTGCATTTGGTTGATCTAACTATGAATGGGTGACCCAGTTGCCAGTCTAGTTGCACGAGTAAACACCTGTTGCAGGAGCACCAGAAGCCATGAAAATATTTATATAACAGACAAAGGGAAGCCACATCCCGTCGGTGGGGAAGTGGCTAGAGTCGAGCCGCCAAGTCGGTACCTATCACATTAGTGATTCTCCTTTGGAGCCTGTCAAGAACACTGAGATGGACAGCAGGGGCGCCTGATTACACAACAGAAATTAAAAGAAGAAATATTAATAATAATAATAATATTAATAATAGTAATAATGTCATGATACAACTTCCAGACTAAAGTTTCTTGTTTTGCCCCTGAAGGAAAACAAGCTATTTTAGTCTGATATGCTCCTAAAAAAGCTTTCATTTGTTTCACTTTTCTGATGGAAGACTTAGTAAATGATTGTATGTAGCAGCCAATCAGAAAAAAAAAATTATATCAATATAACCTGATGCTATACCAAGCATGGCTGTCATGGCTTCTTGTCATAACTGATTGGAGGTGTTGACATGTCGTGTTTTGTCTTGGGGAATTTAAATGTGGTAAATTATATATCACATTCTATAGAACAGGGTTACCTGAAATTAACCAGTTGGGCATATCCTCAAGGAGTAGACATACTTTGCATACCTGTTCATAGGCCGGGTTACTTTGGAAAGAATCGTTTGTAAGTGTCGAGAGAGTCGATTTTCTTATTTTTAACGTACGAGCGGTCAAGGATTTGAATCTTAATAATTGGAATCATATTTAATCGCAGATCATCTGAGCAGACAGGGTTACCTGATCTGATGGTATTCGCAAGTGGGTTCCGCCTGCAATCATATTGAGCATATTTGGCTGTGATGCATGTACGTGGTATACACTTATCAAACTGGGCGTCTTGATGGGCATATTGGGCTTCGTATATTTGTACCTCAGCAACAACTTGTTAGCTTGCTGGACTCTTCTACTACTACTACTACTACTACTACTACTACTAATACTAATACTAATACTAATACTAATACTAATACAAAAACTAATACTATTGCTAACTAACTAATAATTATAATGATTTTTTTCACAAACTATGAAAACTGATGTGTACATTCTGAACATGCAAGTCAGACTCCGTAAGACAATACATAACTGATACGATTTTCTGTCTGTCTGTCTGTCTCTCTCTCTCTCTCTCTATATATATATATATATATATATATATACGCACGCACGCAAACACACACACACACACACACGCACACACACATATAAATATACATGGATATCAATAAATATTCATATACAGATACACGCAAGTACACTCACATATATAGACATTTTTCTGGTATTAATAAAACACTGTTCAATGTAATATAACAGCGCTATAAAGTATATATTAATAAATATACAAAATCCCTGATCAATCATTACATAGTGAATGAAACACCAAGTCGTGCTACAAACATAGGATAATATATATATATATATATATATATATATATATATAGATAGATAGATAGATAGATAGATAGATAGATAGATAGATAGATAGATAGATATGAAATTTTATGTCTTCCAACATTTATATGAATGCAGTGGAGGTAAATTCAGAGTAACACCATCTTCCAAAATACAGATTTTGACTCACTCATAATGGAGGAAGAAATATTTATAAAAAAAAATTACAAGTCTTCCCTTAATAAAACAACATGAAAAACCTAAAACACACACAAAGACACACGAAATTCGAAAACAAATGCTCACACACACACACACACACACACACACACACACACACACACACACACACAGAGTAAATTCTAATAGTATCCCCAAAGCAATAAAAAGAACTAGATGACCCGTAGAAAACAATTTTAGAGTATAAAAACTGAATCAAATTCCTCACAGATAAAAAGGCGCCAGAAGAAACTTAATGTGCGAGTGTAAAGAAAAAAACACACCAACCCCACACACATAAACCCTATGACTTATCTATTTATACACGATATCTTGGCCATAAGAAAGGCAAACGGAACCCTATGTGTGAAGTTACAAGTTTATTCGTCTGAAGAGAGTCAGCTTCAGACTCGAAACACGTGTAGTGTCACAAATACCATTATGGACACAATGTATCATGCAAGAAGCAAGAAATAAAATTAATAATAATAACAACAATAAATCTCCACTTTAAACAAAACGTCCACGGCTTCTCGCACTTATTATATATATATATATATATATATATATATATATATATATATATATATATATAAATTCGTGCAGGTATTATTGTGGCGTCTTCATTCTCCAGGGTTTCAATTTATTCTGTTATTAATCTTTCAACATTAATTTTATTAACGCTCTATGTTTGGCCACCTCAGCCTGGTCTAATGGTTAACAAGCTTATCTTGCTAAAACCTATTACAACTCAGTAGTAATGTCAATCCTCACTGGGTACCCCATACTTTCGGCCTTGTGTCACATCTTAGCGGCGCATAGAAAATCAACTATTAACACTCTATGTTGATATCGAGCAGTTTATGACAAAAAAAAACGTGCTTGCCAAAAATGCTTCCCTGTCAGTAAACTACGTAGAAAACAACAAATTTGGCACTAAGCATCATTAAAACTCAGTACTATATATATATATATATATATATATATATATATATATATATATATATATATCATGATATGTGCAAGATAGACACACACATAAAAAGAGAAAAACTTCAGCCAAACACCAATAATAAGAGTACCTCAAACATATTATAGCCAAGTTCTATTATTGGCAATGTCTGGCTTTTTTTTGTATACTCCAAGTCCAGAACTTGCAACAGTGGTAAAGTCTGCAGTTGTGCCAAGAAGAGAAGTTGGCTATAGTATCATTTCCAGAACTAGAAAAATTGCTAAATGAAAGCTATGAAATAATACGCGGATGCATATACCTTAGAAAATACATTTTAGGCTCTTACAAACCCGGATGAAACATTAATTCGTTAACCTTAGCTAACACCTCCCTGATTTCAAACTTCCTGTTATACGCTTTAAAATTCATGTGATGCATTAAAAAAAAAACGTTGCATAATCAGTTCATATGAAAAGCCTGAAGATACCGAAAGGTTGAAACCAATATATATATATATATATATATATATATATATATATATATATATATATATGAGAAAAACTACTAAAAAGTTGTAAGTTTAAAAATGTATTTTTTTGGCAGTATTTGTTTATTTTTATTATTATATTTGATATTTCAGATCGTCCCGGCCCTTCATCAGAAACAAATGATTTTAAAATTTAAATTAGAAACGTATTTCGCGAGAGCGTTCGTGGAGAGATTGTTTATATCACGTGTCGCAGAAAGCGACAGATTTTTTTTTAAATATTTGTAAACGTAAACCTATCTTTAATAATACTTATAAATTTTGTTTTAGAGAAAATTTTTTAATTTTATCTAAAAAATGTTTAACTATTGAAATATTTATAAAGATTCAAAACACCTAAGTCCCTATATATATATTATTATTATTATTATTATTATTATTATTATTAATCAATTTATAAATGAAGATATTAATTTATATATATATATATATATATATATATATATATATATATATATATATATATATATATATATCAATTCATCTGAAACAAAACAATGATACCACTAAGATACAAGGGATTACTGGAAGTGAAATAGAATTGAAAAAAAAAACATTTTAGAAGGAACAGGGAACCGTATCCTTGACAAGAAAGCAGGGATAAAATTTAATTCTGTTCAAAAGCCCGGTGAGAAGTGTGAACCGGACTATAGCCTAAATTTAGTGGAATTTTTCAGGTAGCAGCACTATAAGGTATTAGGCGACATTATCAGCTCTTAATTATAAATATTATTTTAACTTTTTCTTCTTAATAACTGAATCAACTCTAAATGCAAGGACCTGAAAACATCCAAAAACAACATTTAATTTTTTAAACCTACGTTTCTTTAATATTTTTAATTTCATAGAAAAAGCATTCTGAAAATTTATAATTATAGAAGCTATGTTGGCTTCTCGATGTTGAAATATTAAAAATGACGATGATTATTACTGTATCGTTTCTACCATTTAATAGACAAATATTATGGATTATAATTTTAAATAGAAGTTTGAAAGATAAAATGAAATCATAATATAAATGGACATGAATCAAGGAAGAAATGATAATCTAAACTTATAAATGGAACTTTGTCTGTGTGTGTGTCTGTGTGTGTGTGTGTGTCTGTGTTCGTAACATATAGACTCCGAAACGCCTGAATCGATTTTCTTAAAATATTTACGCAGTTGTACTATAAGCGTCTGCGAGTGTTCTTGACTAGGTTTAGTGTCGAGGTACCCCCGATAAGTATCGAAAATCGATAATCGAAAAAATCGGGTTATAGAAGGATTGGTCCGATTTTAATCAAATTTGATACACTCATAGCCAAAAACATAAGAAACGATATTCAGAAGTTTCAAGGTTGCAGTTTTTACAATAGTGCAAAAAATCGATAATATATATATATAAGATGTTTGTGTGTGTGTGTGTCTGTTTATCTGTATGTCTGTATTTTTTCAACCTATTTATTTTAGTTTTTGCTTCGGGTTTGGCTCTAAGTAGGTATTATTGTAGTTCTTAGTCTCAAACATGATACCATTTACTCAGAGGACTTATTTAGCCTTTAAAATTCAGTTTACGACGAAAAAGAAAAAACTTATTTGATATCGATATCAGGAAATCAAAATTTGACTTACATCCATCCATTTTTCTTTCAGTCTATGGTTTCGCTTTAACTGGAAACAACTATTGCTTTTTAGTCTTTCGTGCCAACGTCCAAAGAGTCTGAGCTCCAGGACCATGGATTAGTTTTAAAGCTTTCATTACACCCGAACAACGCCGGGCTATACTGCTAGTAAGAAAATGATTACCATTATTTAAATCACAAGAAATATCCTGAATATTACTTTATCTTGTCTACCATTCAATAAATTAGACATGGGCAAATACAATGAATGCATAATGTATACACAGAGGAATGAAGAAAGAAACAACACAAAAAATATCATAGATTATCATCTGAACATAAAATAATTATCCGTGGTGCAGTGGATATCGGCTCGGAACAAAAAATCGGAGAGCCGAGTTCGAATTCAAGTTGAATTTGTTGCATTCACTTACGCGTAAATACCCTTTCGAAAGATCTTAATCTATCTCTTCTCCCTCCAGCTATAGGTTAAATAGCATAACAGACTATATTTATATGTATGTATATGTATATATATGTATATAAAATAAAACAAACCCTGATATTCAAATTCGCTGAATGGCCATTTTGAGAAATTTCTACGAGAAATTTCTCGTGTCATCATCATCTACGAATTTATTACAAAAAGCCAAATAACAAAATGAACAAAGATATTTTACCGGCGGCTTCCCCCTACCATTTCCTTCGACGAAACAAGGCTAAATTTCAACTTTTAGCTCACGACTCAGTTAAGGAGTAAGAGTTTTCAATAAATCTAAAATAAAAATAGACATAGATTTCTGTGTGCTTTCTTATTAATCCCACCCCTTTAATTTTCCGTAATTAAAATTTTTTTTGAACTTCTGCCGGTAAAATATCTTTGTTCATTTTGTTATTTGGCTTTTTGTAATAAATTCGTTGCTGATGAGACGAAAAATTTCTCGTAGAAATTTCTCGTAGAAATGGCCATTCAGCGAATTTGAACATCGGAATTTGTTTTATTTTATAATTGGCTCTGTAATTTGAATATAAATTGCATTGATCCCTCTACCTTGATCAGTTTAAATATTAATGTAATTAATATTAATTAAGATCGGGGTTTTGGGACTTACCTACCTGCTTCTCACTTTGGAATAAAATTATATATATATATATATATATATATTAAGTAATTCATCGAGCTTTATATTCGACCTCAACAGAATGCAGAATATTGAGGTCGAATATAAAGCTCGATGAATTACTTAATAATTATTCAAATCCTCCTTCTACTTCAATCATATATATATATATATATATATATATATATATATATATATATATATATATCCAGTCCGTAAACGGCGAGGATAATCCAACAAGACCAACTTAATATAAAATATTACGTGATATATCTATATCCGGCAAAAGTTTTTGTACCAAGTGGAGTAAATATTGTGTGGTCTGATGAAATGAGCTAATTTAGCTTATTGAAATGAATTATAATTTATAACCAAATGGCGTTCCGAATTCAATCACTCATCTGAAGTTTCAAGAAATCAACGAATACCTACCTGAAAAACCGTAGATATTGATATATACATGTAAGCGTATACAAATTCTAGTTTGTCTATGTGGGTCCAAGATGATAATTTATATTCGTAATTATTTGTCTGTTAAATTCCAGAAAATTCGGATGGACGCGTCAAATTACACTGACATTGGTTTAAAAGAGTTGAAAGTACATGATAGATGACTGACCAATGAACATCAAACAACACAAATTAATATAACAGAATTTCTTTCTTCTTTTTTGTCCATATCTCATTCTCTGACGAAGCTTTAATAAAAGGGAAAAATGTTAAATTGATAAACGTCTCCGCTTTGTTCATTATCTTATCATTCTGTCGGATTCCGATCAACTTTTCATCCCAAACTCATATATATATAACTCTCTGTCTCTCTCTGTCTGTCTGTCTGTCTGTCTGTCTCTCTCTCTCTCTCTCTCACACACACACAGACACACACACACACACACACACACACACACACACACACACATATATATATATATATATATATATATATATATATAAACATGCGGTGTAGATATAGAAGAATCCAAAGGTGTATCCTATACATAAAGTGGTAGTATAACTCTCTAGAAGAGCTCTAAATATATATGTATGTAAATACATATAGAGCAAATATATGTAAAAATTAAGACAGGCACGTTATTCTATGGTTAAGCGGAAATATGGGCCTATTTCGGGCGAACCATCGTCAGCATCCGTCTTTATTGTACAGAAGATTTTACATGAAATAAAGAGGGAAGCTGATGATGGTTCGCCTGAAATAGGCCCATGCTTCTGCTTAACCATGGAATAACGTGTCTGGCTTAATTTTTACACACACACACACACACACACACACACACACACACATATATATATATATATATATATATATATATATATATATATATATATATATAGGGTTTCCATAAAGTTCATCTGCACTTTAAAAAAGGTATAACTTTATTTGTATTTGTGATATTTTTTTTAAGATAAGTAAAATTTCTTTTTCTTTTTTTCCGAATCAATTTGATCCATGGCTTCGACTGACACGTGAAAACAATTTGGGAGTAGTGACTCTGACTGACACCAAGTCGGTCGATTTTCGATCCCGGCCAGAAGCAAGTGGATGCATCTAACCACACTGATAAGCTGTGATACAGCGAAACAGGCTTGTATATGGATGACTAACATATATATATATATATATATATATATATATATATATATATATATATATATATATATGACATTTAAATAAATAAAAATTATGTCGTCCTTTTTCCTACAATTTAAGTAGTCATATATACCAACACACTAAGAAAAACGTTAAGCCAGCTCAAAAATGATTAACACAAAGTGCGTTCTCTAAGATATAAAAGTTACACTCTTTTAAAATTATTTGGGTTGAACGTAAAAGACGTTTATGGTTTTATGTATGTTTATGTATTTTCCGTGTCGACAGTAGGTGTATAAAATAGGATATAGAATTCTGACAAAGTTTTCAAGAAGTTTGTCAAATGAAAAACCGTTTCATTGAAAGTTGTTGGTTGGTTGTTTTGTTTCTATGGCATATCAACCTCGGCGGGTCATTTATTGCCAACTAAATTTATTTATTTATTGCTGGTAATACCTTTTTCTTTCAACAATTTATTGTTGTTTTTACATAAGTTTTGTGTCTAGTAATACTTTTTTCTTTTCGAGTATCAAGATTCATTGGGATTTGTTTTTAAGGGCAGGGTCCCCAAGTCCTACCCTGTTATTTAACCCATAACTGGAGGGAAGAGACGGATTAATACCTTTCCCAAGGGTACCAGTGCTCAAGTGAATGCAGGGTATTCAACTGGAATACGAACTCGGCTCACCGATTTCTCTTTCCGAGCCGATACCCACTGCACCACAACGCACATCCGTCACTAAACGCTTACAGCACCTGGTATTCCCAAGCGGTCACCTATCTAAGTACTGACCAGGCTCAACGTTGCTTATCTTCGGTGATCGAGCGAGAACCGGTCTATGCAACGTGATATGGCCGTAAGCCTTCATTGAAAGTAGATTTGATTACGCTTTTCACATTTCTAGGCTTCAGCAGATAAAAAAAAAATTGGATAGGCATTTACCTTAAATTGATTTCAGAAAAGGCGAGATAAATCTGTTGCTTTTGAGCTATTCTGATAATGAAATGAGGATTTACCTTAGGTTCAATACAGAAACATGGGAAAATATATTGAAAACTTTCGATATGAACTAGGAATTAAACAAAAATAGATATAGACTAAATATTATCGGCTTTTTAAAGTCACCTATTTTCATTCTTTGCTTTGATCAAGAGAAACGCCATCTTAGCGGAAAAAGTACTGAAGGTCCATTATTGAAGCCTACACACAAATACACACGAACATATTATTTTCTTTCGTTTTTTTTTTTGTCTGATGAAGCCTAGAAACCCGTAATCAAATCTCGTTACAATGAAACGTTTTTCCATTTGTTACATTCTTCATATATATATATATATATATATATATATATATATATATATATATAGTGTTGAGTTGTGATAGTTTTTGGCTCCAAGATTGGTGCTTTTTTAGTAGTCTTACTGATAAAAGGTATTTGGTAAGCAGGTTTTTTGTCGTAAATTGCTCGATATCGGGGTGGATATTGAGCGGTGATAGTTTTAGTGCAAAACATTTGTCACTTTAACACACACACAGTTTATCCTCCGCCTACTAATATATTAATATACATTTAAAATGTCCATTTTGAAACCTTACTCAGTTAAAGTGACCAAAAGCTAAAGATCTCTAGAAACGGCAAACCTTTATAGTATTAACAACACTCTTACCTCAAATTTTACCTTTGTTTCATACTACAAACTGTAATTTAATTAAAGTTTTATAGAAAAAAAAAAAGAGATTTCCTAAATTTTAAATTAGGGTTAAATATTTAAAAAATATAGTAATTATAAAGACTAAATTTAAATACAAAAATATTTATAGTCGTATACTTTACTAATATAAATATATTTACCAAATAGCAATTCCTATCCCCTTTTTTAGCGTGTCCTCTCCTACACCCCCCACCCCCCATATACATTTCCTTATTTTTCTTCTTGTTAAACCCAAAGGACTGGCCATGAAGGCTGTAAAGGACCATACCTTATCTTCTACCGTTAAATCTGTCTATAAAATTTTCAACACGTCCATTAATCACCTCTCTCTTCTACCTCTTCCTTCTTTTCGTTCAAATTCTAACTTACAACTTACAACACTGATTTTCCATTTCCCACCCCACCTACCTCTCACACATAATACGCCAATATAAGGTAAAAAATGTTCTATCTTCTTTTCACACTACCTAATGAGACATTGACCTTTCAGTGTTGAAACAAAATGTACACTTTGCATTAGATGATAATTTGTACATGTTTTAAACTATAATCTATATATATATATATATATATATATATATATATATATATATATATATATAATGTGTGTGAGTGACTGTGTGTATCATACTTATAATTGTTACATGAAAGGTGAAATGGGAAATTTCTTAGTGATTCGGTTTCGAAAAGGAACTTTTGTAGACAAAAATCGTTTTCTTTTGTTGGTGGAATCAGCGTTTTATATAAAAAAGCAAAAGAATTGTCGCATTTATCTCCCAAACTTTCCCCCCCCCTTTTTTTATATGATGCTGATTATAATTTTTATTTCATCCATAAATTTTTGAAAAAGATATAAAAGCATTACTTTAATCTTGTAAATTTATTATTTCACTCTATTATACGCCAATTATATTAATATGCCTTTTGTCTGTTGCATTTATAATTTTTTCCGTAGTAGAGTTATCTCCCTTAGTCCTCCTACTGATTATTGATATAATAATTATGGCCGGTAGTGTAATAAAAAAATAATTTCATTACTTACGTTACTGCTATTACTACTGCAGTCGTTAATAAGTGGGTTTTGTAATTTACGAGTTATATTTGCATAAAACCATAACTAATTGTTCTGTATGTTTGGAGTCGAGGGAAGAGTCAAATCACAATAGGATACTGCATTGTGTAACACCAAGCCTTGTGATGCCACGGCATTCATTGATAATGACACTAGTTTTCCTCAAAATGCTGCCATTAAAAAAAGGGAATGAGAATGAAGAAAATTAGTAAAAATAATCGATCAAAACAATCCTAATGGTGGATAGCAGGTTCAAATGCTTTACAGTTCCGATAATCCACCCTCTTAACAACTAATGATCTGCATTTTTGCATTGTTTAAGGAAAAAACAAACAAAAAAAAAACCCGCAACAACAAAGACCTAAAAAGAATGGTAAACAGAAGATCAAAATGGCGATCATCAGAAACGTTCCATTTCATGATGGTTGTCGTCAGTGTCTGGTGAATCATTTCGAGGTGATGTTCGTTGTTCTAGTCAAATCCGTGGCTGTTCAGCCGTCGGGGAGAAAGTAAGTTCTGTTGACATCGAATTGTTACTAGACAGACTGCGACTGCGCCGAAGGTTGGACTGCTTCCGCCGGAAGGAACGGCGAAAATGTTGAATTTGATTGGATGAATCGTGTGTGTATTCGTAAGTAAAGCCACCAATGATACCGCCCAGCATTGGACCAACCCAGAACACCTGTACAAAAGAAAAATAATAAAAGTGTTAAGTATTTATTTACTAGTTTTACCCGTGAAAATTTCACGGTTTACTCATTTAATTTTCTGATGAATCTTAATGTTAAAGTTAATAACTGAGTAAGCTCATGGCGAGTTCTATGACCAAAAATATCTTGAGACATTCTCTCGATCAAATTGTTTAAAATTGAGCCAAACTCCAACAAAATATTGCTATAACAATTTAAAATATGAATGCTGGTAGTTACTTTTAAAAGTGGATATAAATGAAAAGATTTAAAATTGAGGACTTTTTCATTTTACTTGAACAGCTTTTAATCACTTTGATCTTCCCTTCTTTCTTTCTTTCTTTCTTTCTTTCTTTCTTTTTCTCAGTGAAACCCAGTTGGGGTCCCCCGCTGTATCTTCTCACGCGATCAAAACACAATAGCACATTATTTACGAGGTATTTTCAAGATACGTTAAACATTTCTTTCTTTCTTTCTTTCTTTCTTTCTTTCTTTTTCTCACTGAAACCAATACTGCTATTTTTTCCATAATTTTACCCCCTTGGGAGGCGATAATGCCACTAAGATGCAAGAGGGTTACTTGGAGTAAATATAAAAAATCTTAGTAAGGAAAAAGGAAAAATAAAGAACAGAATTAAGGAAAACAGAAGATGCTGATTGACGTTGAATTTTAATTATTTACATTATTCAGACAGCCATCCCCGTCTTTATTGCCATGTTTACGACGTTTCGGCCGTTGTATGCACGGGTCTTCTTCAGGTGCTAGAAATTTTAAACCGAATTCTTTATTTCGATCAGGGGGTAAATCGTTCACGTTCGATGTGCGATGCCACTTCCGGATGCTATGTAGTTATCTCCCTTGAACTCAATACCTACCTACAGCAGTGGTGAACGAATAACATAGAGACAATAACTTACAAAAAATACCTATACCCGGTCGGGTGCTTCTACTATTCATCTTGAGGTACTTGACAAAATCCAAAGGAGGATCTGCAATATAATTGATCTTGACTTGACAGCTTGTCTTTAGTCACTTTCTCATAGGACATGACGTGGCTTCCCTCTGTCTTTTCTACAAGTATTTTCATGGAAATTACTCCGACAAGCATTTTTCCCTGATTACCCGATCGCATGTATTTACGCGTGTTACGAGATTAGGGATGTGCGTTGTGGTGCAGTGGATATCGACTCGGGACGAGAGATCGGGGTGCAGAGTTCGAATTCCAGTTGAATTCCTTGCAATCACTTACGCACAAATACCCTTGGGAAAGGTATTAATCTATCTCTTCCCTCCAGTTATGGGTTAAATGGTAGAATAGATTGGGTTCTATAGCCTTGGCTGGCAACCAGTCTCCCGCAGAAAGCAATGGTAACCTACTGCGGGATAATCTTCTGCCCAGTCAGTCAGGTCTCTTTCGAAATATGATCGCCCAAAGCGTGTATCACGTATGGCACTTAACTGACTATTATTTAATAGTTGGAAACATCATTAAGGCTTCTACTGGTCATAAAGTGGAGGGTTGATTTTCTATTGTTATGAAGTAATAAACTGATCCCCCACTAATTACTATTTAATAATATAATACATCTCTTTCCCCTCTATCTATGAGTCAAATAACAGGACAGATTAGGTTCTATAGCCTTGGCTGGCAACCGTTCAACCTCAGAATGCAATGGTAACCTACTCCGGGATAATCTTCTGCCCAGTCAGTCATGTCTCTTTTGAGACATGATCGCCCAAAGCGTGTATCACATATGGCACTTGACTGACTAACTAGATTAGGATCAAGGTACAACCCTTTTACCGTCGAAGCAGTTAAATCTAACCCCACTCTTCTATTTCAACAGTTTCTTTTCTCACACTTTCCCGTTTGTGGAACTCTCTTTCATTTTTTTCTTCCTCGATAATCACAATCTTTAAAAATTTAAATACAGCGTCAGTTGCTATCTTCTATCTACTTGGTTCCTATCCATCTTTTATCATTTTTTCGACATCCCTTGTACCTTGTTTTTTTTTCTTTGTCTCCCTATAACCCACTGCGCACCAGTGGTAGTCCTGCCTTGCTTGGGATAAAGTAATTTAAAAAAATTATAGCAGATTTATCAAAAATACCTATTTATTTATAGCTGAGTGTATAAGATTATCTTAAAAAATAGATTTCAGCATTAAATAACCCACATAGATTTTGATGTGCCGCTAAATATAACCAACGAAAATCAACCGAATAAATGTGAAAAAGAATGGTAGTGCAAGATAGCGCTCAAAGAATTAATAAACACCTATTTTTGAAAATCGCACTGCACTGCGGGAAACAGACTGGGCAAATGTTAAAAAATATTATATATATATATACACTACTGGCCATTATTATTAGGCTATCCCAGTTTTTTTTAAAAGAAATGATGTATTTCATACTATTTTTCGGTGGATAATTCTAAGTGAAAATAGAATCGTTCTTTTGTTATTACTACTTTGCAAAATTTTACAAAGCCAGGAAGCAAAAATGTACTTATCCGATTCACACTAAATTTTCTTTATCCTTTCATTGATGAAACTGCAATATAGGTAATTATTAAATATTTATAAATTTATTTGATGCACATCCTAATGTGCAGTATTAATAAAAGAACCATTCTATTTTCATGTACAATTATTCACTTGGCAATAAGTACTAAAAATAATATGAAATACATAATCTTTTAAACACTGGGGTGGCCTAATAATTATTATATAATTGCCGGAACTGATACGTAAGTTACCGACGTTACCCAGAGACGACCGCATCAGAAGTCAGACTAGCTCTGAGCTCCACTCAGCTAGAATAATATACACGGATAAACTATTTCCAACGACTTCACGTCAAGACTTGTATATATTTATTTCTTACTAATAGTATTCTTACCCAGAGACGACCGCATCAGAAGTCAGACTACTCGGAGCTCCACTCAGCTAGAATAATATACACGGATACAAATCGAGTTTCCAACGACTTCACGTCAAGACTTGTATATATTTATTTCTTACTAATAGTATTCTTACCCAGAGACGAGACCTCATCAGAAGTCAGACTAGCTCTGAGCTCCACCAGCTAGAATAATATACACGGATAAACTATTTCCAACGGACTTCACGTCAAGACTTGTATATATTTATTTCTTACTAATAGTATTCTTACCCAGAGACGACCGCATCAGAAGTCAGACTAGCTCTGAGCTCCACTCAGCTAGAATAATATACACGGATAAACTATTTCAACGACTTCACGTCAAGACTTGTATATATTTATTTCTTACTAATAGTATTTTTACCCAGAGAGATCACTGCATCAGAAGTCAGACTAGCTCTGAGCTCCACTCAGCTAGAATAATATACACGGATAAACTATTTCCAACGACTTCACGTCAAGACTTGTATATATTTATTTCTTACTAATAGTATTCTTACCCAGAGATCACTCGCATCAGAAGTCAGACTAGCTCGAGCTCCACTCAGCTAGAATAATATACACGGATAAACTATTTCCAACGACTTCACGTCAAGACTTACTTACTAATAGTATTCTTACCCAGAGACTACCGCATCAGTCAGACTAGCTCTGAGCTCCACTCAGCTTAGAATAATATACACGGATAAACTATTTCCAACGACTCTACGTCAAGACTTGTATATATTTATTTCACTAATAGTACTCTACCCAGAGACGACCGCATCAGAAGTCAGACTAGCTCGAGCTCCACTCAGCTAGAATAATATACACGGATAAACTATTTCCAACGACTTCACGTCAAGACTTGTATATATTTATTTTACTACTAGTATTCTTACCCAGAGACTACCGCATCGTAGAAGTCAGACTAGCCTTAGCCCACTCAGCTAGAATAATATACACGGATAAACTATTTCCAACGACTTCACGTCAAGACTTGTATATATTTATTTCTTACTAATAGTATTCTTACCCCAGAGACTACCCATCAGAAGTCAGACTAGCTCGGAGCTCCACTCAGCTAGAATAATATACACGGATAAACTATTTCCAACGACTTCACGTCAAGACTTGTATATATTTATTTCTTACTAATAGTATTCTTACCCAGAGACTACCGCATCAGAAGTCAGACTAGCTCTGAGCTCCACTCAGCTAGAATAATATACACGGATAAACTATTTCCAACGACTTCACGTCAAGACTTGTATATATTTATTTCTTACTAATAGTATTCTTACCCAGAGAGACTACCGCATCAGAAGTCAGACTAGCTCGAGCTCCACTCAGCTAGAATAATATACACGGATAAACTATTTCCAACGACTTCACGTCAAGACTTGTATATATTTATTTCTTACTAATAGTATTCTTACCCAGAGACTACCGCATCAGAAGTCAGACTAGCTCGGAGCTCCACTCAGCTAGAATAATATACACGGATAAACTATTTCCAACGACTTCACGTCAAGACTTGTATATATTTATTTCTTACTAATAGTATTCTACCCAGAGACTACCGCATCAGAAGTCAGACTAGCTCTGAGCTCCAATTGGGGGCTAGAATAATATACACGGATAAACTATTTCCAACGACTTCACGTCAAGACTTGTATATATTTATTTTACTAATAGTATTCTTACCCAGAGACTACCGCATCGTGAAGTCAGACTAGCTCTGAGCTCCACTCAGCTAGAATAATATACACGGATAAACTATTTCCAACGACTTCACGTCAAGACTTGTATATATTTATTTCTTACTAATAGTATTCACCAGAGACTACCGCATCAGAAGTCAGACTAGCTCGAGCTCCACTAGCTAGAATAATATACACGGATAAACTATTTCCAACGACTTCACGTCAAGACTTGTATATATTTATATTTTACTAATAGTATTTTACTCCAGAGACTACCGCATCAGAAGTCAGACTAGCTCTGAGCTCCACTCAGCTAGAATAATATACACGGATAAACTATTTCCAACGACTTCACGTCAAGACTTGTATATATTTATTTCTTACTAATAGTATTCTTACCCAGAGACGACCGCATCAGAAGTCAGACTAGCTCTGAGCTCCACTCAGTTGTGAATAATATACACGGATAAACTATTTCCAACGACTTCACGTCAAGACTTGTATATATTTATTTCTTACTAATAGTGTGACTCTTACCCAGAGACTACCGCATCAGAAGTCAGACTAGCTCTGAGCTCCACTCAGCTAGAATAATATACACGGATAAACTATTTCCAACGACTTCACGTCAAGACTTGTATATATTTATTTCTTACTAATAGTATTCTTACCCAGAGACGACCGCATCAGAAGTCAGACTAGCTCTGAGCTCCACTCAGCTAGAATAATATACACGGATAAACTATTTCCAACGACTTCACGTCAAGACTTGTATATATTTATTTCTTACTAATAGCATTTCTGGATTTACTAATTCAGTTCAAGTTTGTATATTACGTTGAATATAACCTACTTTTCTATCTCCATATCTGTTTTGGTCTTCATTATTTTGTGCGGTTACAACAGATATACAGGGTGGTGTAGAAAGAACTAGAGTCAAGTGGTTAAGAGATGGGTACTGACATTGCATTTAAATTCCTGGAGTTTGTAGCCGTCAGGAAAGCAAGAATATGGAAGCGAGTTCCACTGGCGGGAATTGCGAGAAAAGAAGCTGCTGAGTTAGAATTGTTGTCTGCATTTGGGTGATCTATGTTAAAACTCCTTTCTAAATGTAAAGTCACATCAAGGAAATCTACTTTTTTATATTTGTATTAAGAGTTCTTTTAAATTGAACAAACGCACAAATTTTTCTGTCTTCCCACATCCATAAATAATAAACGTATTGGTCCTTAAATTTAAATGAAAATTATTTTTACAAACATAAGCTAACATTGCCTGATGACGAGATAAAATCTCGAAACATAGAAATTTCCGTATTGCAATGTAAATTAAATAAATTTTAAATAAAAAAAACAAATTTAGTTATATTATGCTCTACAATATTTTTTGTATGAGCACTTAAAAAAAAGTAAATGCCGGAAAATTCGGAATTCTGAAACTGTCGGTCCTATTCACACACACACACACACACACACATATATATATATATATATATATATATATATGAATTTTTACTAAATTTTATTAAATTACGGACGTGAAGGAGACCACCACCACCTTTAAATTTGTTGTTTTTCTTTTTTTTTTTTTTACTTTTTTCAGTGCAATGTTATAGATTACACCCTAAACTTTCCAATTGACAAAAAAAAATTGTAAAAATTTCAACATTTAAACAATTTAGGGTCGGTCAGTTTTTCATACAATTTTAAATTGAATTTTCATTTTAAGAAAATCGATCCTGTGCAATTAACTTTTTTGCTTGCGCATATTCAACTACTGAATCCATTGCGAAACTTTTGAATAAGTCATTCTTGGAGTTTCCGAGGAAGATGCCATCGTAAGAACAGAAGAAAACTTGAAAAGAAAAAAAATGACAGAAAAAGAGAGCAACAACTCGTCCCCCCCCCCAAAAAAAAAACCCAAAACAAAGCGATCCAACGCGAGTGGTTCTAAAATGGAGGATCGATTTACTATAACGTTGTATGAGAAACTAAGCACCCCCTCCTAAAATTGTTTAACTATTGAATTTTTTCTTTTTTTTTTTTTTTTGATAATCGGAAACTTTATTTAATAACCAATAAGACTGCGCTGAAAAGAGTCAAAAAAAAAAAAAAAAAAAAAAGATGGTGGTAGTCTCCTTCAGGTCCGCCAGAAAGAAATATACACAAATTATATAAAAAAATAAATACAAATCCTTTATATATCCACCCCAATTCTAACCATCCTCCATCCATTATTAAGTATGTACCCTCATCCTTAGAATATAGTCAGTCAGTCAGTTAAGTGCCATACGTGAAACACGATTGGGCGATCATGTCTCGAAAGAGACATGACTGACTGGGCAGAAGGTTATCCCGCAGTAGGTTGCCATTGCTTTCCGCGGTAGACTGGTTGCCGACCAAGGCTATAGAACCCAACCTGTCCTGTTATTTAACCCATAACTGGAATGAATAGACGGATTAATACCTTTCCCAAGGGTATTTGCGCGTAAGTAAATGCGATGAAATCAATTGGAATTTGAACTCGGCTCCCCGATTTCTCGTTCCGAACCGATATCCACTGCACCACAACGCACATCCTTAACGCAAATGAAGAAATGTTTAATAAGCAAAGTAACTTTTATAATACTGTCTTAAAAACAATGGAGATAAAAGCCCAAATATTAAATATGTAAAAGTGAAGATTTACCCGCGAAGAAAAAAGTAGAAATAGTAATATTATTTGATATAAACCCACTTTCAACCAAATAGTGAATTAGGAAAAAAAATTCCTCGCTTTGATTAAGAAACATTTTCCGAAGAATAAACCATTAAATAAGATTTTCAATAAGAATACTCTAAAATTAAGTTATAGTTGTACGAATAATCTGGGAAAAATTATAAAAAATCAAAATATTATTTTAAATAAAAATTTAAACCCAACTGAAAATAAGAATCATCCAATAAATGAAATAAAAAATTAATAAATGTAAAAAATAATAATAAATAATAAATGTAAAAATAATAAATGTAACTATAGAAACCCTATAAAGTGTTCTTTGGAAAACAGGTGCCTTACAGAATTCATTGTTTATCAATGTACTAATTCTTCTAAGGAAAATTCTGGTAATACAATGTGGGTAGTACAAACAACTCTGAAAAAACGATTTTATCAACACAAATCTTCATTATATAATAAGTACAGAAATATCAAAGTATTATTGGTATCTCAAAGAAACAAAAACAATTCTCATATTAAAAAGGAAATTTTTAAAATCAGCTAGAATATGTAAGTCTTTAAACGACTCCTGTCACTTGTGTCCATATGAAAAACTATATATTATTAAATTTCTTAAGAATAAAAATTTATTAAATAAACGTAATGAAATAACCATCATTTTTAAACATTGCAAAATATTCACCTTAAAATATAGTTAAAAAGATTATTAAGAAGTGTCCATTAACTTATACATGTCTAATAATTTGTTTTATATTATGATATAATAATAATCTACACTTATTTATAAATAGAACTTTGTCTCTGTGTGTGTATGTGTGTGTGTGTGTCTGTGTGTCTGTGTGTGTGTCCGTTACCTATAGACTCTGAAACGGCTGAACCGATTTTTTTGAAAATTTCCACAGTTGTACGATAAACGACTGCGAGTGTTCTTAGCTAGGTTTTCTGTCGAGGTACTCCCGATATATATCGAAAATCGATAGTCGAAAAAATCGGTTTATAAAAGGAGTGGTCCGATTTTAATCAAATTTCATACACTCATAGACAAAAACATAAGAAACGATATTCAGAAGTTTCAAGGTTGCAGTTCTTACAATAGTGCAGAAAATCAATTATATATATATATATATATATATATATATATAAGGCAATATGTTTGTGTGTGTGTCTGTTTATCTGCCTGTATGTCTGTATTTTTTCAGCCCTTTTTAGTTTTTGCTTCGGGTTTGGCTTTAAGTAGGTATAATTGTAGTTCTTAGTCTCGGCCATGATACCATTTACTCAGAGGACTTATTTAGCCTTCAAAATTCAGTTTACGACGATAAAATTTATTTGAAATCAAAATTTAACTTACATCCATTCATTTTTCTTTCAGTCTTCGGTTTCGCTTTAACTGGAAACAACTACTGCATTTTAGTCATTCGTGCCAACGTCCAAAGAGTCTGAGCTCCAGGACCATGGATTAGTTTTAAAGCTTTCATTATACCCGAGCAACGCCGGGCTATACTGCTAGTTATACATATATTGAAATAGTTAAATAGATATTAAATCTTTTATTCATAAAATAGATATTAAAATGTTGTAATACGATATTAAAAAGTAATTATGATATCATCATATAATAGATTTTGATAAAATAAAATGAATATTACGAATTTTTAATGATTAAATAGATATTAAATTTTCTTACAAATTAAGAATTTATGAAAAGTTTGAATAAAATGCATTCTGAATCGAAATAAAAGAACTCAGAGTTCCCTTTAAGTCAGATCAAAAATATAAACTGCGAGCCTACGCGAATTTTATTTATCGGCCAATGGGAAGCCCAGAATCAAATACGAGTGTGAATTCCCAAATGATCTGCTGCGATCCAAAAAGACGAAATAAAAAGCAGGGACAGAGACAGAGACACACAGACAGACCCGAGAGAGACGAGTGTAATTAGTATCTCCCTTGACCGAAGTCAAGAGGCTTACTATGCGCGCCGCCCTTCCCTCTCCTTGTCTTCTTCGCTGTCTCTAAACTACTTACCGACCAAAGGAACGGTTTCATCAAAGACATTCCTTATTTACAACGCTCCCACATTTATACGAACAAATTCTCTTTTCAGCATTTTATTGCCATGAACATTTTAATGTCCGTTGGACTCATACTTAAAGGATTGCTTTAATTGTAAAACCTTAATTGATATGTGTATATATAAAATGTTATTTCTAAACTCAATTTGCTTTTCTTGATTTATAATCTTTTTTATGACTTATAGTGGGTTATCTACAACGAGGCCAAATTCCGTTAATCTGCAACTACCTTTCACGAGAACAGCCCACCCACTATACTTTCATTCCTTTTTTGTTGTTGTAGAAAATGCTTCGATACAGAGAAAAGTAAGACAATAATCTGGTAACAATAATGGATACCTCAACGAAAATGCAGTCTGGACAGGGATTTTGATCGACTAACACTCTGTCCGTTAAGACTAAAAGAAGAAATCATATATTTCCCTAAAATATAATTTTGTTAAAATTTAAAGTGGTTATTCATTTTGATTAGTTAAATTGTACACACGCAAAATTGTTTCTGTCTTCCCATATCCATAAATAACAAAACGTATTGTTTCTTATATTGAAATGAAAATCATTTTCAGAAACATAAACTAACATTGTAATATCTTGAAACATAAGAATTTCCGTATCGCAATGTAAACTATATTAATATTAAATAAAAAACATTGTATATATATACGCTCTCACACCGTAGAAGAAAGGTAGACTTTGAAAAACAGTAGCCACTCTAGCGTATACGCATCGCTCATTCAATAAAAATGAAATTGATCACTCTAGCTATTGGGCGCGTAATATGATATATATGATATGCGCTAAAAAGACAGCCTTCTTCCACCGAATTCCACCGTGGCCCAGGGGTAGAGTCGCCGACTGACGCCAAATCGGTCGGGTTTCGAGCCTGGGTTGTGTAGTCTAACCGTACTGATGAGCTGTGATACAGCGAAACAGATCTGTCTGCGGATTACTATATATATATATATATATATATATATATATATATATACAAATGGAATGTATATATATATATATATATATTCCATATATTACAAATGGAATATATATATATTCCATTTGTAAACGACTTATGACGCGACCTAGATTTATGCTATTCATAAACAAACATGAACTATTGAATGGAAGAACAGAAATTATGACTAAGTGTAACCATACTAAAAATACCTATTAGGTTCATACAACAATGGATGAAGACGTTGCAATTTTAAAAATTGCGCGTTCAAAAATTTCCTGCCATGTGAGCGTTATAAAAACCCACCGTTAGGTGAACGTTCTTAAAAAAACGGGAAACAATAAAATCAGTTATTGCAAATCGCCTGAAGACACCACTCATGGTAGAAACCTAGGTCGCGTAATAACTCGTTTACAAATAGAAAATATCAAAAAGTTCTACAATATAATTGTATTGCATACTTTTTAATACAAATGTGTACTAGTCTAATTTTATTATGATCAAAAACTAAGTAATTAAACAAACAATATAGAATAATAATAATAATAATAATAATAATAATAATAATAATAATCACAGTGAAACTAACACCAATTAAAAGAAACTAAATCGCTAGAACTGGCGCTAACTTAACTATAATTTAATCGCGTTGAACACCCAGAAGAGAACCTTTTCTAATGGCAAAGGTGGGGGATAAAACAAGAAACAAACGGCTTACAAGTACAAAACGTCGAGTACCCGTTAGAAAGAAAAAAAACCGAGACACTACGGTTCATCAGGGCATATGGCCGTTTTTGTATATATATATATATATATATATATATATATATATATATATATATATCCGGGTGATATATGGGTATACTTTTCACGATAGAGTGTTCAATGCTAAACTTAGAAAAAATGCAACATTGGTGGAATTAAGACTTTCCTGCAAAATTCGAAAAAGTATACTCACATATGACCCGGATATATATATATATCCGGGTGATATGTGGGTATACTTTTCACGATAGGATATTCAATGCTAGCCTTAGAAAAAATGCAACATTGGTGGAATTAAGAATTTCCTGCAAAATTCGAAAATGTATACTCACATATCACTCGGATATATATCCGGGTGAGATGTGGGTATACTTTTCACGATAGGGTGTTCAATGCTAACCTCAGAAAAAATGCAACATTGGTGGAATTAAGACTTTCCTGCACCAGTCATAACTTCACATTGCTGGTCGTATTGCAAGGATGAGTGACGGCAAAATACCTAAGCTCCTCATGTATAGACATCTTGACAGTGGACAGAAGACCGATGGACGGCCGTGGTTCAGGTATAAAGACAAGCTAAACAGTAACATATCAGCTGTCCTTGCGCTTCATACTTCAAGTGAGTTGCTCTGGATGTAAATAACTGGAGGTATTTGTGCCAGAGCGGTATCAGAAATTTTGAATTCACTTCGTATTGACCGGCCAACATAGGAAAAAAAACGATGAAAAGAATATAAAGAACGATAAAGTGAATATAGAGAATTAAAAGAATTTAAAGAATGAAAATTAAATAATAATAATGAATATGAAGAATAAAATTCAACAACGATATAAAAATATAGAGAATCAACAATAATATCTAGAATATAAAGAATGAAAGAATATATATAATAAAGAATAAAAGAATATGAAGAATATAAATAGAAAAGAATAAAATAATGAACAAAATATAGAGAATAAAGAATTGAATAATATCTAGAATATAAAGAATGAAAGAATATATATAATAAAGAATAAAAGAATATGAAGAATATAAATTGAAAAGAATAAAATAATGAAAAAATATAGAGAATAAAGAATTGAATAATATCTAGAATATAAAGAATGAAAGAATATATATAATAAAGAAAAAAAGAATATGAAGAATATAAATTGAAAAGAATAAAATAATGAAAAAAACATAGAGAATAAAGAATTGAATAATATCTAGGATATAAAGAATGAAAGAATATATATAATAAAGAATAAAAGAATATGAAGAATATAAATTGAAAAGAATAAAATAATGAAAAAATATAGAGAATAAAGAATTGAATAATATCTAGAATATAAAGAATGAAAGAATATATATAATAAAGAAAAAAAGAATATGAAGAATATAAATAGAAAAGAATAAAATAATGAAAAAAACATAGAGAATAAAGAATTGAATAATATCTAGGATATAAAGAATGAAAGAATATATATAATAAAGAATAAAAGAATATGAAGAATATAAATTGAAAAGAATAAAATAATGAAAAAAACATAGAGAATAAAGAATTGAATAATATCTAGAATATAAAGAATGAAAGAATATATATAATAAAGAATAAAAGAATATGAAGAATATAAACTGAAAAGTATAAACGAATGTAATAATATAGAGAATAAAGAATTGAATAATATCTAGGATTTAAGGAATTCAAGAATAAAAGAATGAAAATTATACAGAACAAAATTGGAAAAAATACAAGAATGTATAGATATGGGGACTAAAGAACTGAATAATATCTGGGATATAAAGAAAGAATAAGAATACTTTAAAAGCTAACAGAAATTAAAGAATAACAAACGAAAATACTATAAGCAAATGAAAAGCAGAATGAGAATGAGAATGAGAATGTAAAACTAAAAGAACAAAAGAATATACAGAACAGTGAATATCAAAATAAGATAAAATAACTTTGATTCAGGTGTGTCAGTGCAAAATTAGCGTCGACAAAGGAAATTAATTGGCAAATATAAAAAAAAAACGTTGCTGAAGGAGGTTTCATAAAGAAAAAAAATGAGCTTAACGTTTGAAAAGGAGGTCGGAGAGGGGAAAGATCGAAAAAAGAAAACATACAAACAAATTTGTGTTTGACGGGGAAAAAATCTACCATTGGAAAAAATCAAACGGTAAAAGGTTGTTTACTATTCAAAAGATGAGCGCAATAATAGAAAAAAGAGAAAAAATTGGAAAATAGGAAAGGAAAAAAAAAACATTAATTTAAGAAAGTATACCTTGGTGCAGTGGATATCGGCTCGGAACGACAAATCGGGGAGCCGAGTTCGAATTCTAAGTCGAATTCCTTGCATTTACTTACGCGCAAATACCCTTGGGAAAGGTATTAATCCGTCTCTTCCCTCCAGTTATGGGTTAAATAACAGGACAGATAGAGTTTTATAGCCTTGGTTGTCAACCAGTCTACCGCAGAAAGCAATGGCAACCTACTGTAGGATAATCTTGTGCCCAGTCAGTTATGTCCCTTTCAAGACATTATTGTCCAAAGCGGGGATCACGTATGGGGCGCTTAACTGACTTACTGAATGAATGTAACAATTGGAAATATGATTAAGGCTTCTAGTGGTCATAAAGTGAGGGGTCAGTTTTCTATTGTTATGAAGTAATAAACAAATCCCACACTAATTAATGCATATCTTCCCTCTCTAGCTATGAGACAAATAACATGAGAGATTAGGTTTTATAGCCATGTCTGGCAACCAGTCTACCGAAGAAAGTAATGGCAACCTACTGCGGGATAATCTTCTGCCTAGTCAGTCATGTCTCTTTCGAGACATTATCGCCCAAAGTGTTGATCATGTATGGCACTTAACTGACTGACTGAAGATAATAGTTGGAAACATGGATTGCTATGTGATGTCGGTTCTTCAATATGGCAGTGAATGTTAGACAATATCTTCGAAGATGAAGGAAAAACTTAAAGCAGCTGAAATGTGGTTCTACAGAAGGATGATGCGGATATCATGGACCAAGCCTGTGAGCAATGTCGATGTTTTGGAAAGGATCGAGACGAAAAGGAAATTAATACTGAGCATCAGGAAGAGACAGCTGAAGTTCCTGGGACATACAATGAGGAAGGAGGGCTTGAAGAACTTGATACTAACAGGGCAGATAGAAGGAAAAAGAGACAGAGGAAGGCAGCGGACAACATATTTGAAGGACCTGATCAGATGGATGACGGATCGAGGGTTGCATGGTGCAACAGGAGAAAGCGTGCTAAGAGCCACCAGGGACAGGGAGATATGGAAAGCCATGATCGCCTGCGTCCTGAAAGGACATGGCACATAGAAGAAGAAGAAGAAGAAGAAGAAGAAGAAGAAGAAGAAAAGACACATCCTTGTTTTACGCTCCTTTCTATCTTTGTATAACTGCTGAATTCGTTACCTGTCCGTATGCAGGCAGTTTGTTGCCAGTAGAGATTCTCATTACTTGTTCCAAAACAAGTTAAACGCACTCTTTGTCTTCTTTTATTTTTTAATCATTTCGTTCCAAGTAAGGCGATAGCGCTACTAAGACGCGAGGGGTTACTGAGAGTAAAAGAGAATAAGATTTTAGTGAGGAAACGCGGACAATAAAATAAGAGGTTTTAGAAAGACGAAGAGTTCTTAGTATGACGATAAACTACATCCGGCAGCAAGTCTTCCGACGTTTTGAAGAGCGTGAAGCCATCTCTTAATTGCTGTGGTTCCCTGACTCGGGGTTCCAGCTATAGGTTACCCCACAAAAAACTGGGGTCGAAACATTATGAAAGTATAAAAATAGATTTTTATAGTAAAAATACCACTGATACATTTAAAAAAAACAAATTGCCAGCAATACATCTGACTCTCGACAAAACACTTTTTACAAAAATACGTCAATGAAACCTGATCTACAAACTGATTACAGAAAGAATACAGGTTCTATACATATGAACCTATCCTAAAAATCTTGTCGATATTAAATAACGCATTGAGATGTTGATGTGCCGTAAAACTAAATGAACCGGTAAGCAAAAATATAGAAAATGGCGACTGACGTTACATTTAAATTTTAGAAAATTGTTAGTGGCAGGGAAGCAAGATTTCCAGAGGTGAAAAGTGAAAGAAAAAATACTATTAGAATCGAACTTACGGTTGGATCAAGCAAGTTCAACAATAAAACGTCAACACCTCATCTAGTAGCACATTCATGCAGTCGAGGCCCCGAGAAGGAAAGCTCATCAAAACAACTTTCATAAAAAATATGCGTAGAAAAGATAGAGGGCGGCCACGTCATGGTGGTGGAAAAGTGACCGAAGTCGAGTGCCCGAGTGTGTCTCAGCCTTCAAGACGTGGATCGATATAACTCCCCAAAATATCTTTCATTTGTAGCTCTAACCAATGTTTATCTCCTTACCAGTGGCAGGCCTAGATCTCTGCAACATTAGTTTCGTGGATCCAACTGCCAAAATATAGGCTATCAATAGATACTGGCGAGCTTAATCAGCCCATACAGCGTGGTGTTCGGGTGCTGCAAGCCTCTAAGAAAATTTTAAAATACGACCAATTACAGAAGAATTTGAAGTTCATAGAAAATATTTTAAAACTAATATTAGCTACTTCAACCAATTGCCTTATGATTCTATCAATAAAATAGCTTTATTTCAATAGAATAACAGTCATTTGCCATACGAAATACACGCTATGGGTGATCATGTCTCTTTCGAGACATGACTGACTGGGCAGAATATTATCCCGCAGTAGATTACCATTACTTTCTGCGGTAGACTGGTTGCCAGCCAAGACTATAGAACCCAATCTGTCCTATTATTTAACCCGTAACTGGAGGGATGAGACGGATTAATACCTTTCTCAAGGGTATTTGTGCGTAAGTGAAAGCAAGGAATTCAAGTGGAATTCGAACTCGGCTCCCCGATTTGTCATTCTGAGGCGATATCCACTGCACCACAACGCACATCCAACAATAGAATGAACACTATTTTAAAAAAAAAGCACGATTGTGTAATGTTTAGCTAGTCGGATAAAGGAATCGGTCAACCAAGTTCGAATTGTAGTCGAGTTTAGAATGAATCTTTTTACCATATACTATATATATATATATGCATGTTTGTGTGTGTGTGTGTGTGTGTGTGTGTGTGTGTGTGTGTGTGTGTGTGTGTGTGTGTGTGTGGTTAGAACATTCACTTTCTGACCATGAAGACCGGGTTCGAATAAGAAATTATAGGGATAACAATTTTTCAATTTAATATTTGTTTACGTATTAAGGGTAACAAAAGAAAAGCATTATTGACCAAAGCTCAGATTTAAAAATCACATACAAATATTTAATCTAAACTTATTTATAAATGGAACTTGGTCTGTGTGTGCGTGTGTGTGTGTGTGGGGGGGGGTGTATCCGTTATCTATAGACTCCGAAACAGCTGAACCGATTTTCTTGAAAATTTACACAGTTGTACTATAAGCGCCTGCGAGTGTTCTTAGATAGGTTTTGTGTCGAGGTACCCCCGATAAATATCGATAATCGAAAAAATCGGCTTAGAGAAGGAGTGGTCCGATTTTAATTAAATTTGATGCACTCATAGACAAAGACATAAGAAATGATATTCAGAAGTTTCAAGGTTGCAGTTCTTACAATAGTGCAGAAAATCAATAATATATATATATATATATATATATATATATATATATATATATATAAAAGGCAAGATGTTTGTGTGTGTGTGTGTCTGTTTATCTATCTGTATGTCCTTTATACAAATCCACAATTTTTATCCAATTCTCACCAAACTTCACACAAATATTCTTTAGGCTGAGTCTGAGCTCCAGGACTATGTATTAGTTTTAAAGCTTTCATTGCACCCGAGCAACGCCGGGCTATTGTGCTAGTTTACGATAAACACAACATGATATACATACAAAAGTTACAATTTTTTGCATTCAAAGCAGAAAACAGAGTTTACTACTGGCAGAATGACGGTTAAGTGTTACAAAGGGGAAGGAAGGTGCCAAATATCTTTACCCAGTTAAGATCGCGAAGAAGTTTAAATGCTATACTTTTTGGAAATCCTCAAATGTGTATATAAAGAATAATTATTAATTTGGTCAATGAAAGAATCAAAAATATCTATTTACCCATATAGTTCCATGAGATTATCTTTCGGGTTTTAGTTGGTCGGCAATTTGTCTTAGAAATTCTTTCGGCTGGATGCACAGATCCACGAATCGGGCCGGAGTTGATAATGTCAGCAAATCCTTTTAACAACTCACTACTTTCTTCCCAAAACCTCTTATCTTATCAGGGCTAACAAATAATTTACATATTTCTAGAATTATTTAGAATTCTCTCGATTTTACTCGAACTTTCTAGCATCTTCCAAACGTTCTATTTCTTATTTCCTTATTTTTACTACTACTTCATGAATTAAATTTTTTTTGTTATAACAAGTAGTACTCAATAGAATCTTTTACTACAACTTTTTAGACATTATTGTTATTATTATTTATATATATATAAATGCATCCTCGCAACAGTTTTCTTAAGTATCAAATTTGTAAGGGGCCAAAACCATGATTTTGTCATGACAACTTGTTTAAGAAAAATATGTTTAAACCCGAATCAGAAGATGGTCCCCAAACAAAATATCTGTCACATAATCTTCAGGTATGTAAGAATACTTCATGTGCCCTGTTCCTTCAGGACGTGGGTGATCATGGATTTCTACTTGTCCCTGACCCTTGTTTTCTCTTACTATCTCTTCCAAAACCCGCTCCTCCTTCTATTCTATTTGCTCAAGCCCATCAAATATGTCTCGTGCCTTCTCTCTTTCTCTCTATCCTCCTTGTAAGTATTAGATTCTTCAAACCCTTCTTTTTCTTTACATGTCCCAGGAACCTCGGCTGTCTCTTCCCGATGTTAAGTATAAGTTTTCATCTCGTTTGCATCCTCCTGAACACCTTGTCGTTGCTCACGTGCACGGTCCATGCTATCCCCAGCATCTTTCTGTTGGACCCCATTTCTGCTGCCTCGAGCCTCTCCTTCATCCTTGAAGAGATTGTCCAGCATTCGCTGCTGTACAGAAGGACATATATCATATAGCAGTCCAGCACTCTTTGAAATTCGTCCCTGGTCATGCCAATATGTCTTCGGATTTCAGTGTCACACTTTCCGTCCTTTGTCAGAACGCTTCCCAGATATGGTAAAAAATATGAAAATTTTCTTAAAATTGCTTAACGGTTCTACCGAAATTATAAAAATAGGCAATTTTAAGGGTGCTAAAAAAATTAGCAATTTTCAAACAGAAATAATGACATTTTTTATGACAGAAATGAATATAATTCTTCTTCTATATGCTGTGCCTGTTCAGAACTTTCACAATCATGGCCCTCCATCCATTTACTCAGTCTTGCTAAGTATGTTATGTGTGGTTATCATCTTGTCTCCCTTAATCTGTATAGTGAGTATCAAATTTTCCGATCCGTCTTTCCTCATTATGTGCTCTAGAAAGTTCCAAGTGGATATATATATTGGAGAGAATGTTAAGCAGCGAAGACGAAGAGGATAATCCAAACGGTTTTATCTGGTTAATATAAAATATCAAATAAGTAAAAGTAGACAGCTCAATGGATGTTATCCAGAGCAATATAAAATATTGAAAAAAAAACTCAACACAATTAAACGGTTATAAATTCAGAATTTATTTCAGCAACGTAATTTTTTAAAAATTGCCTCGTTCAGACCGTTGGTGATCATCAACGACCAGAACGAGGCAATTGTGAAAATTTTACATTGCTGAAATAAATTCTGAATTTATAACCGTTTATCCGTTGAGTTTTCCTCTCAATATATATATATATATATATGCAACGGTCTTTATTATAATGGAGAGGATGAACCTGCTCAAATTCATTTTCTTTTTTCTCAAAATTGGAATGATTTCTCTTATCAGGTTTTCCAATCCCTCTTTCCTCCTTATGTGCCCTAGAAAGTTCAACTGAATCTTCCTGTTATGTTTATGGTTCCATTTTCTTTAAATCTTCGTCGTTGCTCACATGTTCGATCCATAGTATCCTCAGCATCCTTCTGAAGAACCATGTTTTTGCCGCCTCAACTTTTGTTATAAAGTTCGTATAACGCTCATGGCTCAGGTGATTAATGCGGTATGAAAATAACTGAGAAAAGGTTGATTGAAAATTAGTTTTAATCACATGAAAGACATAATAATACACTAATAGAATCATAGTTCAGAGAAGCAATGCGTACGACTCAACGCTACGCCTTTCGACCGACTTCGCGAAGATCGTTCCAATGAGCTAATGTTCTACTCATAGTGAATGAACGAGTCAATGTTCAGTCGCATTCTGCACAACAAGTTTCCTAAAAGATTTGCTTGATTAGTCAACCCAAGATTGTAATAACATTATTTTTGCACATTGCCCACAATGTTCAACACTACCTTGTAACGTTACAAACACTTTGTCCTTTAGAGAAAATGGTTATCCATAAACACTTTGTCTTTTAGAGAAAATGGTTATCCATAAATACTTTGTCTTTTAGAGAAAATGGTTATCTATAAATACTTTGTCTTTTAGAGAAAATGGTTATCCATAAATACTTTGTCTTTTAGAGAAAATGGTTATCTATAAATACTTTGTCTTTTAGAGAAAATGGTTATCCATAAATACTTTGTCTTTTCGAGAAAATGGTTATCCATAAATACTTTGTCTTTTAGAGAAAATGGTTATCCATAAACACTTTGTCTTTTAGAGAAAATGGTTATCCATAAACACTTTGTCTTTTAGAGAAAATGGTTATCTATAAATACTTTGTCTTTTAGAGAAAATGGTTATCCATAAACACTTTGTCTTTTAGAGAAAATGGTTATCCATAAACACTTTGTCTTTTAGAGAAAATGGTTATCTATAAATACTTTGTCTTTTAGAGAAAATGGTTATCCATAAACACTTTGTCTTTTAGAGAAAATGGTTATCCATAAACACTTTGTCTTTTAGAGAAAATGGTTATCTATAAATACTTTGTCTTTTAGAGAAAATGGTTATCCATAAACACTTTGTCTTTTAGAGAAAATGGTTATCCATAAATACTTTGTCTTTTCGAGAAAATGGTTATCCATAAACACTTTGTCTTTTAGAGAAAATGGTTATCCATAAATACTTTGTCTTTTAGAGAAAATGGTTATCCATAAATACTTTGTCTTTTCGAGAAAATAGTTATCTATAAATACTTTGTCTTTTAGAGAAAATGGTTATCCATAAATACTTTGTCTTTTCGAGAAAAGGGTTTTCCATATCAAATACTTTGTCTTTTAGAGAAAATAGTTACTCATAACTACCAGGAAAATATCAAAATGTGCATTTATAGGAAAGAAACGCTATTTCCAACACAATTACATACACACCATATTAAAACACACCCAACCTTTATTTTCTACACAATGACTGACAATATTGCAAATATGCCACAAAGTTTCCACAATACACCACGCACCGTTTAATTCAAAGTGTCATTTGGTTAGAAATTAAGATCACCATGTGTTGTATCGTGAAATGAAGAGATGCACCGAGAAATGGAGCTAAACTACTTTATTAACAGAGTGGTACAACCAAGATGTATATACAGTATTTACAGTCTCTCGCAGTAGTAGGTGTACTTTTCCGAAGTCCATGATAATGTCAACATTCTCCGTGCTAAGCGCACATTGTCTTTTATACATCCAGCCGATTGGATGTCACATGATACGAGCCACGATACAACCCCATATAAAATATTTCATCAATCAGAGAAAATTAAAAAGTTATTTTTTTAGCCTAGTTTCGGTTTTAAAAAAATCGTACAAAACCCCACAGATTTCGACTTTCAAAGAGCAGAAATGAGACTGCCGAAAGAAACATGTTGGCAACTTTAAACAAATCAATTACGACAACACAATTTGGACGGACGGTCAGTGAATCTTCGCTGACGTTAATGTGTCGGCAATTTCAAGTGAATCATCTCCAACATCAGCAACATGGTCAATGAAGCTTCACAAATGACAGCAGTCTTTTCTAAACTACAACTGATTTTCTGTATATCAATTATCCAAAGCCTTTAACTCAACTAAAGAATATTTTAATCCTTTTTACTCTTTTGAATCCATATGCTTGTTTGTAAATACAAATGATTTATTTAACAGGTATAGCTATGTTTTCTTTCTTTTCATTATTATCGTTTAGAATTCAGAAATTCGAATTTTTAATCTAACAAAACATGGTCGAACTAATTACCTATGATTTCATCATTTATTTTAGCGATTCTCAATTTTAAAAAAAAAGCGAAAAAATTGATACCCTTGATACGTTTTGTTAAGTGAAGAAACACAAATTTTGAAGTTATATTTTCGCGTAATGATTATAACAAACTCAACGTGAATTGGAACTCGGCTCTCCAGTTAGTAATTTTATAGCATTATTTATTACATCACCTGCACATCCAAGCTTACAGTACTTGGTATTCCCCAAACGTATACATTTATATACTGACCAAGCAATGTCACTGAATCAAGTGCATTATCATTACCCCATCATCAGGGTCTGGTTGTACGGTTGCAGCGAAGCTTAGCATCTGATCATTTCGCTCCACATGTCTGGATTGAAAGCCGGAGAGGTATTCATTCAAGACTAGTGCGCCTTGGTCAAGTAAACCTGGCTGATTCAGTCCCTCTCCAGGTCAAACAAACATCCGATTTAATCCGGCTTGAATGCTCGTCTTGGTCACGGACAGGAGACCGTTGGTTCCATCAAAGGAACTCTCTGCGATGGCTGTTATATTCAGTCTAGGAAACCCTTCACTCAGTGGTACCGTGTGATCGTAACATTGGCTGCATCCATAGCTATGATGCCCGGTCAAACTAGTTGGGATAGATGGTTCGACTGTCCTATGACAGGTTTTATTTTAAACCTGCTTACCATGGACTGAAAATTTTGTGAAAAAGTTGTGATTCTACAGGAGGATGCTGAGGATAATATGGACTGAACATAGGTTCATAATGAGGAAAGAAGAGCGAGAGAATCTGACACTCACAAGATATATTGAAGGCAAGAAAGACAAAAGAAAGCAGTTTATAACCAACCTCACAAGACTGTATAAATGGTTGGCAGAACAGGGATTAGGATAGATAGCAAAAAGACAAGCT
Source organism: Ascarosepion bandense (assembly GCA_037127315.1). NCBI lineage: Eukaryota > Metazoa > Mollusca > Cephalopoda > Sepiida > Sepiidae > Ascarosepion > Ascarosepion bandense. The sequence goes on along the minus strand of JBBBDQ010001084.1, from coordinate 3,651,812 downwards.
TTTCTAGAGGCCTACAAAAAACAAGTTGTGGAGAGTCATGATCTCTTACCTCCTGAAAGTGTATTAAGTGAGCATTTATTTTTAAAAAAAGGTTAATAGATGATTGGGGCTATGGAGATGTGGTTCTACAGAAGGATGCTGTGAATACCATGGTTAGAAAATGTGACCAATGAGGAAAATTTAAGGAAAATAGAAACAAAAAGGACACTTTTCCTTAAGGAAAGAAAGTGAAGAAATTTCCGAAACAGATGGGGAACGCCATTAAAAATTGTTACGAGGATATATTTATATATAAAAAAAATAATGTTAGTAATGTCTAAAAAGTGATAGTAATAGATTCTATTGAGTCCTACTTGTTATTACAAAAAGTTTTAATTCATGAAGTAGTTGTTAAATAGGGAAATTAAGGAATAGGAATGTTCAAAAATTCTATAGATTGAAGTAGCATTATTAAAGCTCAAAATAGACTCATTTTGTGCACAATATAGGCTAAGATTAGAATTTCCACATTAGCATATATGTAACCAATCAACGATGTTATCTAAAACGCCCTAAAGGCTTTGAAAAAAGGATCTCACAAGAATATAATCATCAATATTTAAAAATTGGGGAAAATAGCCAATTAACAGTTTAGTTTAGTGAGCAAATTTTTAGCTTCTTTGAGTTTATCTATAATTTTTTATAAATATTCGTGATTTTCCAGTTTTTTCGTAAACCTTTCACCAGAATCAGTTGTCCCTTTCTGTATACAAGCTGATTTCTCAAATCTTTTGTATAATTAATTACTCAACCTAAATACATATTTTATTCGAGTACCTTCTTAAAACATAGCGATTTTAAAGTAAATTAAGCACTCCTGAAAAATACGAACGGAGTTTTGTAAACCAAACGTTGGCAGTAGTTATAATACAGCCTTCCGTTTGCCGACTGCTACTGCAAGAAAATTACACACATTCATAAAACAATGTAAATACGCGATACTCTCTTTGTGTAGATACATTCTGTTTCTTCTGTCATACTAAAGAAATTGATTTGTTTGTATAGAAAAAAAAATAGCAAAATATTTTTGTTTGAATTTGTTTCGCAAGGATCCTTGTAATTTGTTTCTTTCAATTTGAAAGAAAACAAGTACTCAACGATAAAATTTAGTTAAATTTATACAGCTGCGTTTCAAGGATTGTTTATTTCTTCGATTTTTCATACGCTTATTCCCCTAAACACATCATGGGGAAAGAGGCCTTGGAGCATATAAAAATAACAGGGCATCTTGAAGACTAAACTGGGAGAATGAAACAAACCTACCTAACTATTTTGCGTAAATGAATGACTAAATATGAACTGGGGAAAATAGTAAATGGTAAAATATTGTTATAGCTACAAAGGATAGGAAGTTATGGAGAGTCGTGATCGCCCATATCTTGAACGGACACGATGCATTACAGGAAAAGATGACGTGGATAAAAGTTGTGGAAGGGCGTGATCAAAGCCTTCAAGTTTTCGTAGCTTTAATTTGCCATGTCTCTTGTGTACATTGATGATCATAGCTCCCCACAACTTCCTCTCTTTTCTTTCTCTTAGTAACTTTTAACACTCTACTATTCCTCTTTGTCCTTGTTTTACTATGCACTCGTTAAGTAGGCTACTCGCTGTTTCTACTCTGCTTCTCTTGCTTTCAATGCTCTATGAGTGTTCAATTCTCTAGGCATTCTTTCCTCATTACGTGTCCAAAAAGTTTTCAACTGTCTCATTCTGATTGCAAATATAAGTTTTCGTTTTCTTTAATTTCTTTTCTTAAAACTTCCTCATTGCTTATATATTCTGTGAATGGTACTCTCAGTGAATGATACATATTATATGAATGGTACTCTCTACATCTCTGTTACTTTAAGTCTACTTCTTTTTCTGTGATCAAATGATCATATAAGTAAGCATCTGCTTATCTCGCAATAGCGAACTGCTAGGTCAAATTCAGTAATTTGGGGATGAGACTAAAGTGACCTCACCAGGGCGCAGCGCAGGACTGAGCAATGGTATATGGTAACCGTGCGCTGCCCATACACCCAACCAGGTCTCGGCCGTACCGAAAAGATCTAAAAGACGATATGGCATTACACTTGAAGGCAGCTGTAAGATTTGTCCAGCATTCATTGCCATATAGGAGGTTCGATATTACATAGCAGACACTGTCTCCTATTTTTTTCTAACAACATTTTCTAATCTCAAAATACTGAAGTTGAATGAATATATCGGATTTATAGCTGCATCTAGTGCTACGAAGGTTGGGTCACTGTGTCGGGGGTCCTGGGTATGACGGTAAACTGCATCCGGCAGCAAGGCCTTTGATTGGGAGGTTGTGAGGAGCATGGAACCACCTGTTAATTGCTGTTGTTCCCAGGTTCATCCTGACCCGGAGTGGTAACACCTGTTAGGGTCCCAGCTATGGGCAAATAGTTAACCCCCAAACTGGGGTCAAAACACTATGAAAAGCATTTATAGAAATATAAACATAAAACTAGACTTTTATAGAAAAATATACATTTTTGAAAGAAAAATATTACCAACAATACTTTTCTACAGGAAAATAATTATTGCCATAACACATTTTTGAAGGAAAAAAATATTATCAGCAATACATTTTTGAATACAAAGCTAGAAGACATCTTCAGTTTTCTAAAATAAAAAATAAAATTTTTCATCAAAATGTGACTAAATCAACCTTCTTACTATAACAGAACATTAAAAAAAATACTTTTAAGTCCTACCTTTTTGACATTAAATAACCCACAGAGGTGTTGATATGCCGTTAAACAAAACTCAAACTTAAACTCACTGTGTTGGTCAAGAAAGTTTTTCTCGTCAAAAGTTTTTCTCGTCTTGCACATTTATAAATCTATGATTTGTCCAGCCATTGAATAATGTTGCCATATCTGGTCGGGTGCACCTGTTATTCATCTCGAAGTTTCTTGAAAAAATACAAAAAAGGATCTGCAATGAAATCGGTCCTGACTTGGCATCTTGACTTTGGTTACTTTCTCACCGACGTGACGTGGCTTCTCTCTGTCTTTTCTACAAATATTTCCATGACAATTGCTGTGATGAGCTTTTATTTTTCTGGTGCTCCATCCAAGTGAATTTAAATTGCTACTAGATTGGCATCTAATTCTCACCATTTTACCGTTGAAATTGTTAAATGAAAATGCAGCTTCTACTCCAACAGTTTCTTTTCCCGCTCTTCCCGCCTGTGAAACTCCCTTCCGTTTGCTTGCCTCCTTGATAGCTACAAACCCCCAAAATTTAAATGCAACGTCGACATCTTCTATCTTCTAGAATTCTATTCATCTTTCATGTTTTCCTCACTACTCCTTGTCTTTTCTCTCACACTTTGTGGTGCAGTGGATAGTGGCTCAGAACGAGAAATCGGAGAGCCGAGTTCGAATTCCAGTTGAATTCGTTGCATTCACTTACGAGCAAATACCCTTGGGAAAGGTATTAATCTATTTCTTCTCCAGTTATGGGTTAAATAGCAAAACAGATATGTTTTTATAGTCTTGGTTGGCAACCAGTTTTCCGCAGAAAGTAATGGCAAGCTACTGTGGATAAAACTTCTGCCCAGTCAGTCATGTCTCTTTCGAGACATGATTGCCCTAGTGTGTCTCGCGTATGACATCTAATTGATCGAACATAATGCACACTAGTGGTGGTCTCGCCTTGCTTGGGTTGAAATGATTAAAAAAATAATTTACGAGTACTTTTTTCTTTAGTTCAGGTCCCGCACCATCTAATCACTGCCGTATATTGACGGCCTGGGTAATTTTGTAAGATAATGAATCAAAATTTTCGAGACATGATTGCCCTAGTGTGTCTCGCGTATGGCATCTAATTGATCGAACATAATGCACACTAGTGGTGGTCTCGCCTTGCTTGGGTTGAATTTACGAGTACTTTTTTCTTTAGTTCAGGTCCCGCACCATCTAATCACTGCCGTATATTGACGGTCTGGGTAATTTTGCAGGATAATGCATCAAAAATTTTAAAATGAACTTGAAATACACATACAAATTAATTATAATTGACAAAGATACTAGTTTTAAAAGAGTACTAAATATAACAATTTTTAAAAGTCACTGGTTAAAAAACACTTTGTGTAAGTGAAGCCTGGGCGTCTTGACAAAGACATTTCTTCTTTGAATATTGTGATCTGGCTCTACAGAATCTTAAGCAAAGAAATAATAGAAACCACATCATTTCAAGACATTCAACAGAAGGAACAACTAAAATGGATAGTACATGTAACTCATGTGCTATCCATAACATGTGCTTTCCAGTTTTATGACCTAATCAAGATGTTTCCATTGCATTTACACTGATTCAAATGGGTGACAATGAATCACCCATCAATTATGTTAAATAACGAGAACATTTCTCGGCGAGAAAAACTTTTTTCCTGAAAAATTGTTTGAAAAGAAAAGATATAAATTTCAAGCAAATGCTGTTCAGTCAATGAATGTTAAATTGTCCTTATAAGGAAACAGCCATCATTACCATTACCAAAGAACACTATATTGAATGCAAGTAGAGGTTTATCCTTTGTTTCTAAAGTCTGGTTCAACTCTATGCTTCTAAAATCTCCACCTAAACTCTGAAATTTTAGTTATTATTTATTTTATTTTATTTTGTATTTTTGTTGTCATTAGGAGTAGATAGTTTTGCCTATTATCCAGTTCACACTCTTTCCCATTTTGTTTTTAACGGGACTAGCGATTTATGTTATAGTAGGTTATCAGTTATAGTGAAGTGTATGTGTGGAAACAGATTAGTTTGATTTGGCCTTGTTAGTAGATAACCCACTATAAGAGGGGTATAAACAAGAAAATCAAAATTGTAAATTGGAACAACAAATTTGTATATATATAAATCAATTAAGGTTTTTACAAATAAAATACTTTATTTTGGTTAATACAGGGTTGTTAAAATGTTCGTAGTAGCCCTTGCTAGAATGAAATTCTGTGTACGTAGGCAGGAACGTATGTATGTATGTATGCATGTATGTATGTATGTATGAGCGTTATCGTTGGGTAGAAATATCTTTGAAGTTATTGCTTAGAGACAGACGGATGAACGGTGAAAAGTAAAAAGGTAAGAGAGAACGATAGAGATAAAAACGATTGCTTGACGTTTGTCAAGGAACGTGTTATTACGATGGTCTTCTCTGTGGTGACAGACGCACTTACCCGTCTTTTATTCAGCTTTTGGGACTTGAAAAGGTCATTTGGGAATTCACTACTGGATGTGATTCCGGCCTTTCCATTGGACGACGAACAAACTTCGCGTCGGCTCGCGAAAAGTTCCGTCAAAGAATTTGTTTTAGTGAATTGAAGATTATTAACAAAATTAATGAGTCGGCGCTTAGCATTTGAATTTTAAATCTATATCTCGTTTTGTTTACTACAATGTATCGTTTCTTTCTAAAGTCTACTTCAACTCTATACTTCTAATATCACCGCCTAAACTCTGAAATGTTAGTAACTATTTATTTATCATTTTTCCTCAACAGGACTAGACAGGTTCATCTGGTTTACACTACATTCCAAACGTAAAGGTTTAGCTCTTATTTCCTGTTTAGAATTGGGTGTCTTTTTCTTTCTAGAATCTTTTTCATTCTTTTCACTCCCAGGAGCTCCTTGCATCTTAGTGACATTTGCTTGCTTGGGGTGAGTTCATTAAAAAAAAAAATTACAACTTTCAGAAAAAGGGAAAGAGTTTGTCTAGAGAAAGGAAAAAAAACACCTCTATTTTTGCAGGCGATACTCGAATAGCTAAGATATATTATTTTTGGTATTCTGTTTTTAGAAATAAGTCTATTGATTTGATTAATCCGCTCCAGATGATGACCTCCGGCAACTGTCTTCACTTTGATAATTCTATTTCAGAGTGGACATTTTTATCAACGAGACTATTTGATCCCCTGCGCCGGTTGTGATTTAGATGACAAGAAGTGGCCATTTTTGTTTTCTACCGTTAGCATGATAATGCATGAACATTGGAAAGAAGGTTATATGACAAAAATAAACATTCGATAGTCACTTCTGTTCCCTTCTTTTGACTAAGTGTTTGATATTCTGATGTGGGGTATTTTCATTATTTTGCTAATATCCTAATCTTTTGTACCTTCTAATGGCAATCGCATTTGACTACACCATATTAATATTTGAAATTTTATTTTTAGGCACTGGGATGAAATATTTTCAATATTTCACACATTTTTTTTATTACTAAGCTTTCACATATTTTTTTTTATTTGTACTAAGCCTCACCTTTTGCAGGTTTTATCACAACCTGATTTGACTAAACAATATTAATTTTTTGAACGTCCAATCTATGTAATTTTTCCACATCTATCCAATTTGTTCATATCCATATATCTAATTGTTCATATCTATATATCAATGTAATTTCTTCAAATCTAATTTCTTCATATCTGTTTATCTATTTTTTAATATCTATCTGCATAGCTTTTTCATCTCACTCTCTCTTTATATATATATATATATATATATATATATATATATATATATATATATATATGCATGTATGTATGAGTATTCTAATCTATCTATCTATCTATCTATCTATCTAATTTGATCATATCTGTCATTTTATCTTGTTTTTTTATCTATTTAATTTGTTTATATCTATATATTTTTGTTCATTCCTATCTATCTATCTATCTATCTATCTATCTATCTATGTGTGTGTGTGTGTGTGTGTGTGTGTGTGTGTGTGTGTGTGTGTGTTGATTAATTGATTGATTGATTGTTTAATTTCTTAGTTTTAGTCATAATAAAATTAGACCAGTTCACATTTGTATTAAAAAGTGTTCAATAATAGAAAATATTCAAAAGTTCTAGCATAATAACTCGTTTACAATTGGAATATATATATATATATATATATATATATATATATATATATATATATATATATATATTATTTAATACTTAGTTTTTGGTCATAATAGGTATAGACAAGTGCACATTTATATTAAAAAGTGTTCAATACAATTATATTGTAGAGCTTTTGAATAGTTTATATTTTTAAACGAGTTATTACGTTACCTCGGTTTCTACTATATGTGTGTTCAGACGGTTTTTAATAACTATTAAAAATCGCCTGCAGACACCACTCATGGTAGAAAAATAGGTAGCGTAAAAACATAACTCGTTTATAAATGGAAAATCTATATATATATATATTTCATTTATATACGAGTTATTCCGCTACCTTGGTTTCCACCATGAGTGGTTTCTTCAGGCGATTTTTTCATAACTTATTTAAGTTATTAAAAATTGCCTGAAGACACACCACTCATGGTAGAAACCTGGGTAACGAAATAACTCGTTTATCAATAAAAAATATTCACAAGCTCTACAATATAATTGTATAGAACACTTCTTTATACAAATGTGTACTAGTCTAACCCTATTAGGGCCAAAAACTAAGTATTAAACAATCAATCAATCAATCATGATTTTTTCTTTTGAGGACGTAAATTATATAAAAATCGTCCAAATGTTTTGTTTATCTCAACGCTTTCACCTATCCTTGAAGCCATTTTTGAGGATGAATGCTATTTTACGTGTAGCAGAATGTATATAATGTTATGTATGATGTAGAGTAATTGTATGTGTTATGTACCGAACATAGTAAGCATGTTGTTAGCGTATTAGTAGTTGATGTTATTGAGTGTTGGGTTTTTCTTCTTTTTTTTTCAATAATGCCTCCATTATTTTTAGTTTTTTTTTTTAATGTGGATGATGCTATATTTGTGTTGTCGGCAAGTATCTTCCACATAGGGTTTGATAGGTCTCTGTGAGTGTTTAAATGAGATCGATTTGAGTTCCGTTGAGAGAGATGCAGCGTGAGTCTTCGTGTCAGTGTCGTAGTTGTATGGCCGATATAATTATTGACGAAATTAGGATCAAGAACGCAGTTCTTCATGGGACATGTGAATTTGTAAATAATATCTATATCTATATTAGATGATTATTATTATTATTTTTTGTTTAAGTCAACGGAGGTTGCGTATTTTTAATAATGTTTCGAAGTGAAGATTTGTCCTGTTTCTGATTGCTATTAAATTGTTTTTCGTAGAAGATATTAATGTTATTATTATTATCGATGTGTTTGCTGTTTTATTGTTCGAGTTTGAAAAAAAAGTCTAATGTGGTCAGTCAGCTAAGTGCTATACGTGATACACGCTTTGGGCGATCATGTCTCGAAAGAGACATGACTAAATGGGCAGAAGATTATCCCGCAGTAGGTTGCCATTGCTTTCTGGGGTAAACTGGTTGCCAGCCAAAGCTATAGAATCCAATCTGCCTTGTTATTTGACTCATATCTAGAGGGGGAAGAGATGTATTATATTATTAAGTAGTAATTAATGGGGGATCAGTTTATTACTTCATAACAATATAAAGTTGATCCCCAACTTTATGCCCAGTAGAAGCCTTAATCATGTTTTCAACTATTATATTCAGTCAGTCAGTTAAGTGCCATACGTGATAAACGCTTTGGGCGATCATGTCTCGAAAGAGACATGACTAAATGGGCAGAAGATTATCCCGCAGTAGGTTGCCATTGTTTTCTGGGGTAAACTGGTTGCGAGCTAAAGCTATAGAATCCAATCTGCCTTGTTATTTGACTCATATCTAGAGGAGGAGGAGATGTATTATATTATTAAGTAGTAATTAATGGGGGATCAGTTTATTACTTCAGAACAATATAAAGTTGATCGCCCACTTTATGCCCAGCAGAAGCCTTAATCATGTTTTCAACTATTATATTCAGTCAGTCAGTTAAGTGCCATACGTGATACACGCTTTAGGCGATCATGTCTCGAAAGAGACCTGACTGACTGGGCAGAAGATTATCCCGCAGTAGGTTGCCATTGCTTTCTGCGGTAGACTGGTCGCTATAGAACCTGATCGATCCTCTTATTTGACTCATAGCTAGTGGAGGAAGAGATATATTACTAAGTAGTAATTAGTGGGAAATCAGTTTATTACTTCATAACAATAGAAAACCAATCCCCCACTTTATGATCAGTAAAAGCCTTAATTATGATTCCAACTATTATATTCAGTCAGTCAGTTAAGTGCCATACATGATACACGCTTTGAACGATCATGTCTCGAAAGAGAAATGACTGACTGGGCAGAAGATTATCCCGCAGTAGGTCGCCATTGCTTTCTGCGGTAGATTTGCCAGCCAAGGCTATAAAACCCAATCTGTCGTATTATTTAACCTCTAATTGGAGGGAAGAGACGGATTAATACCTTTCCCAAGGGTATTTGTGCATAAGTGAATGCGAGGAATTCAACTGGAATTCGAACTCGGCTCCCCGATTTGTCGTTCAGAAAAAAAATTACCCAGCCCCCGGTTACGTGATAACATGATACCAGCCTGGTCTTAACTGGTCATTGCTTGTCAAAGCTGGTCAAATACTAGTCTTTGCTTCAATCCGGCCGGCGGGCAGGAAGTGAGTATCTGAGAGCAGATACTACACTATGATCTCGTCGGGCCGGGCAACTCGTGTAATGAGGTAATCAACGAAATAAGTTGGAACTCCATTGTTGACAAGTGTTTGTTTAGCGTCATGGAGTTCTTTGATGAAAAGTGAGCAAGAATATGAGTTCTCGTAGGCTCTCGAGAGGAAATTTTTAATGACGCTGATTTTATATCTAAGAGAACAATGACTAAATAAATTAAGGTGACAGGAATTTTTACTGGTGGATTTTTATATACAGAAGTAATGAAAGCGTTATTACGAGACCCCACGAGGATGTCTAAAAACGGAAGTTTATTTTTTTGGGATAACTCATTTGTGAAGTTGAGTTTGTATTTAAGATTATCGATTTCGTTTTTGCTCTGAGCGAAAATAAAAATATCATGTACATAGCGGGCGTACATTGTGGATTTGGAAATGTTTTTAAAAGTGTGTTTTCTACTTGAGACATGTTAGGAAAGCATAGGCCAAGGGGGGTTTTCCATACTAATTCCATTAGTTTGCGCGTAAATGTGGTCTTCATGGTCGTAAAAGGAAGCCTGGTTAGGTGCAAGCGAGCAAAAGTTATTTTTTTTTTTTTTTTACGGTGTGGGAATTGATAGCTGGTGAGGGTATAGGAATATGCTTATATATGTAATTAATTATTATGTCGATGGTATATATTATCGATTTTCTGCACTATTGTACGAACTGCAACCTTGAAACTTCTGAATATCGTTTCTTATGTCTTTATGAGTGTATGAAATTTGATTAAAATCGGACCACTCCTTCTATAAGCCGATTTTTTCGATTATCGATTTTCGATATTTATCGGGGGTACCTCGACACAAAACCTAGCTAAGAACACTCGCAGACACTTATAGTACAACTGTGTAAATTTTCAAGAAAATTGGTTCAGCCGTTTCGGAGTCTATAGGTAATGGACACACACACACACGCGCGCACACACACAGACACACACATACACACGCACAAAGTTCCATAATTCCATAATAATAATAATAATAATAGCAATAATTGATAAAAATTACAATATATATATATATATATATATATATATATATTGTAATTTTTATCAATTATTGCTATTATTATTATTATTATTATTATTATTAAGTTTTGTGAAATAGTATTATTGTTATCGTTAAGAATAATAATTAGCACTTATCCCTTTTTTTTTTGTAACATTCTTATCGTACAAAGATATTGTTATTGCCGTTAGAATTAAAATGAAAAGCTAACAATTCAATTCTTCTAGTGAAAATACGAACCCTAAATTTACTGTCGTGTACTTGAGAATGCACAACTAAAAGTTCAGACCATGGTCATCTTATCGCTTGGGATAAAATACAGACTCCAGTAATAACTAACACTGTAAATCTAACCCCCATCATCCCGTTTTTTTTTCCTGGATAAATCTGAACTATTCATTTTTGTGAGGAATTTGGTCTGAAGAGCTGTCTGTAAGAGCTCCGTAAAATAAGCTATTGCCAATGGATTTATAAAAAAATCCAACTTATTTTCATATATATATATATATATATATATAAGTTTTTTCTATTTATTTTATGTAGTTTTTTTTTCATATCGTCTGATAAGCTTAATAGCACTATCGTTGAAAGAGGAAAGAAAACCACAATATTGATACAGGTTTTTATTTCATCCTTTCTGAGCTTTCGGCTTACATCAGCCATTATCAAAGATGACAATTGTGCTTGTTGTAATGAGCAGTTCGCGGACGTACGATAGTAATAGTCGTCTATTTTGTTTGTGTGGAAGATTGGCAAACACGTGCGTGCATGCTGGAAGCGAAAATCGCATTAAAGCTTGTGGCGTATCACATGACCACGCAAGAGTGGGGGTCGAGAAGTATTAAGTATGGAAAGCCATTGGTATAACCAGTCGCTTCTGTTATCTATTATAGGGATTTGAGAATGTTAGTGGAAATTTCGTAGTTAATTTTGTTCAGGTTAGGTTTCAACTCTTTTATGTATATGGCTTCAGTATTTTTAGTTTTTGTTTATTGTTTTTATGTTTTCGACGAGGATTTCTCGGAATTGTGTATGTGGCCTGGTATGTTGTTTTAAATGTCTAAAGATGTTAGAATTATCGTTTAAATATTGTATCAAACGTCGTGACAGCGAGTTTGTTATGTGACCAACATAAATAGTGTTTAACCCGTTGGAGATTCAATCTCTCAAAGGGCACTTGAATTTTTAAACTACGTTGGGTTTTTTTTTCAAATCGCTAACCGGGGGAGAAGAGTCGTTGTGAACGAGTGAGCTGGGTATACTGGATTTAGAGTAGTATATGATTAACTTAATTTTTTTGCTAGGATTTGTTGTAGATATGAAGTATATGGAGCTGGTTAATGTTTCTTTTGTTCGGCCTTGTGTCAGACTTAACCGAACTTCCTATAGCTTACAGGATTTATGTTGAATAATATTCATCATATTATTATCAGAAGGTTTTCATCAGAAAGTTGGTTGTCGGCAGTGTAGAAGAGTGGAATACTAAAATATACACTTTGAATGCTAAAATAGAAATTTATTACAAGAAAGAATAACAAGAGTTGTAGAAATTAATGTTCATTGAGAAAGGTTAAGTGTATCAAGAGTTCGTGTTCAATGATAAAGTTGAGGTATTAAGAGTTCATACAAAATGTTCTTGTAGTGATTGTTGAAACAGATAAAGAGAAAGAGAAGCTAAAACAAATAAAGGAGTAGTCCATTTAATTGTGTGCTGTCCTCTTTAGCGGCGTTGTGTGAAAATGAAGAAGAGGATGTTGAAAGTGAGAATATTGGACGAAGCGGTAGAATGGATATATGACGTAACCAGGTTGGCGTGGAGTGAAAAAGATGAAAAGAAAGTTGGCCGCAAAGGTGAGTTAGTTTGAGGTTTCCTCTTTACATTGTGGCGAGGTGTCAGCTAACAGCTTCCCCTCTGACGGACTTCTGTGACCGGTTAGAGATCATCCTTAAATCTTCAATCCAGTCACGTGGGATGGCCCAAAGAACGATTTTTTCTTTAGCTGTGAAAAAACCGTTTCTCTGACGTATTTTGAATTTTGCGATTTGATGACCAGTCAGGATTCAGAGTTCCGCTACACGTCCGTAAAACACATCGATATCCACTGCACCACAACGTACATCACCCCCAAAACAGAAAATACATAAATGTGACATTATATGGTTTAACCCCCGCTTTCAAACGTAACGTCCAAACCTTCAAAAACGTATTTTTTGTTGATAACATTTTTCCTTCAAAAACATATTTCCGTTGGTAAAATTTTTCCTTCAAAAACGTTTTGTTGGTCATATTTTTCCTTCAAAAATGTTTTCTTAGTAATGTTTTTCATTCAAAGACGTTTTGTTGGTAGTATTTTTCCTTCAAAAATTTTTATGTATATATTTCATACAAGTCTGTTTTTATAGTTTCATAGTGTTTTGACTTCAGTTTGGGGGGGGTTAACTATTTGCCCATAGCTGAAACCCTAACAGGTGCTACCACTCTGGGTCAAGGTGAACCTTGAAACAACAGCAATTAAGAGGTGGTTCCATGCTCTTCACACCCTCCCAATCAGAGGCCTTGCTGCCTGATTGCAATTTACTGTCATGCCAAGGACCCTTCTTAAATTTGATTTGCAAGCATTTCTACAATTACTTCACACTAAAAATGTTTTCAACAAAAATAATGTTAAAGTTAATTAAAATTGCGTTAAGAACAGCTAAATACGAATAATAGTAACTCTTCCAAGAAATTGCAACTGTCGAAAATATAAGACCTGTCCATGTATGTGCATGTCCGAAAGAACTATTTATAGAGCTCGCATCCATTTGGATGACGATGCTGAATTTCATTTTGGAACCACACAAAATAAGTGGAAATAGAGTTTAATAATCATATGTTGTATTTAAACAATAACAAATACAGTAAAAGTACTGTTTTATCTATATATTATTGGCAATTAAAAAACAGCAACAACCCAATTATTATAAAAAATAACGACGCTGAAACTAACTCATATCTTAAATCAAATAAATAACACAAACTTACTGTACAAAAAAAGTGAATTGATGACCACATGTTTCCATAGAAAAAAATACTTACTCAAATACTTAGACCCAGATTAACACAGATTCCCCTATGTGTTTGTTTGTTTCTTTCTCACTCCCACACTTTCTTTCTTTCTTTCTTTCTTTCTTTCTTTCTTTCTTTCTTTCTTTCTTTCTTTCTTTTCCCGAAAGTATTTATTATTAATAATAATTATGAATTACTCCCCTTTGAATTGATCTCCGAGAACTTTAATACTTTTATTTTAATTCTAAAGTTTTAATTTTAATTTTATTTTTGTTTATCTTCATGTAATTTTTGCCTATTTATATTATACTCTTGATAAATAAATAAAAAATAGCCTAACATTGTAATATTTAACTTCCATAAACATCGAATGAACTTATTTTAAATAAAATTAATTCCGTTTTTTATCTTGTAAAATTCGTCAGTGGACGAAATACGTACACTGAAACAATCTAATTTTTCTCTTGTGCAATCATAAGGCAAAAAACGGAATGAATTTTATTTAAAACAAAGTATCTATAAACAAATATATATATATATATATATATATATATATATATATATATATATATATATAAGCGTGACTTTTCAGAAATGAATTGAGTTCTTTCGGTGACTGGCGTGTGCATAAACTGCTTATATACAACACATTAAAATTTCCCTTCTCTGATTCCATGCGCCTATAGCTTAGGGAGTAGCAACTCCGAGTGTCACCAAATCTGTCGAGTTTCGATCCCGGCCAGAAGCAAGTGGATGTCTCTATCCACACTGATGAGCTGTGATGCAGCGAAACAAGCTTGTATGTGGATGAATATATATATATATATATATATATATATATATATAGGGTGTCCATAAAGTCTGTGTGCACTTTTAAAAATTTATAACTTTATTTGTATTTGTGATAGAAATAATCTGTAAAATGTGACCTTGAACAATTAAACTTGAAAGTTAATACAGTGTTTCAACAAGATGGAGCTTCTTGTCACTTTGCTCTGCGTGTTAGACTGTTTCTAAATCAGGAATTTCTTAACAGATGGATCGAAAGGGGTGGATTATTTTATTGGCTTCTACGTTCGCCAGATTTGACTCCATTAGATTTATTTCATGAGAAAACAATTGTGTATGCAACCAAACCTAATTCATTAGAAGATTTGAAAGCTAAAATAACTAATGTGATTTCGGGCATTACTGTAAATCAGTTGGCAAATGTTTTCAGTAAACTACAAAACCGTATAACCCTTTGTATTGCTAATGATGGAGGACATATGGAAACTTCAATGAAATTTCAATAAAACCTTAAAAAATATAGATTTACTTCTTTCTAATCTTTTTTTACGAATTATTTCCATCGTAAATACAAATGAAGTCAGAATTTTTTAAAAGTGCACTGCATGAACTTTATGGACAGCCTGTATATATATATATATATATATATATATATATATATATATATATATATAGTTAATTTTTGGTCATAATTAAATTAGTCCAGTGCACAGTTTTATTAAAATGTGTTAAATACATTTATATTGTAGAGCTTTCAAATATTTTTTATTTAGAAATGAGTTATTTCCGCAACATATATTTCAGACTTTCGGTAACATCAGGTGATTTACAATAAGAATATTTATAATAGTTGTAAATTTGCTGAAGGTAGCGAAAGGTTGAAACGTAGGTTGCGGAAAGAACTCATTTCCAAATTATATATATATATATATATATATAATAATAAAATCGACTCTGTACGTATCCAAATCTTAAAATCTTACACAAGTAATTTTTTAGGACCACGAATAACCGGCAGAATCTAACTCCGTTATTGTCCGCCGCTATAAAGCTTTGGACAATGAGGGGGAAAAAAAAAGAAAACTGCGGAGCACCGACAATACATACAGTACTTCACAGCAAAGAAAAAAACCCTCAAACGGAACGAACCACAAAGAAAGAAAAGTGCTCGATACAAAACTAACCAAAAAGCCGTTGTGCGAAACCGCGGTAGGTCTTGGCGATCTTGCGATTTTTTCTCGTGTATATATATATATATATATATATATATATATATCTACTTTGAAAAAACAGTGGCTACTATAGCATGTACGTATCATTCATTCACTAATGAGTTAGAACGTCTTGATCAAAAATCTACCGAGGCTGAAAAAGCAAACCTCGCTGCCGAGCTTGAAAAGAACCTCCAATCCGTGATAGACTGGGGTAAGAAATGGCTCGTAAATTTTGATGCTTCCAAAACGAATCTACTATCTAATAACCACCACAGACAATCGTTCCTCCAGACCATTAATATGGATCAGGCTTCTCTCCTTGAAAGCGAAACACTGTGCCTCCTCGGGTTGACTCTCACATTAGACCTCAAGTGGAATAACTATATAGAATCCATAGCTAAATCCGCTGCTAAGAAAGCTGGTTCTCAGTGTAGGGCTAGGAAGTTTTTCTCCTCCCAAACAATCCTGCACATATACAAGTCTGCTATCAGCCCGTGCATTGAGTATTGCTGCCATATCTGGTCCTGTGCTCCTGCTATCCACTTAGATGTCCTCGACCGAATCCAACGGAGAATCTGTAATGTGATCGATCCTGACTTGGCAGCTACGATACAGTCGCTTTCTCACCGACGCAGTGTGGCTTCCCTGTGTCTCTTCTACAAATACTTTCACGGCTTCTGCCCCGATGAACTTGGCTCACTCGTACCCCTATGTACGAATTTCCTCGAGCCACAAGATTAGAAACTAGGTCCCACCCTTTTACTGTGATGCCAATAAGTTGTAAACGCAAATTCTACTCCATCAGCTTCTTTTCTTGCACTTCCAGTCTGTGGAATTCTCTTCCGCATACTTGCTTTCCTGACAGTTACAATCTCCAAGAATTTAAATGTAAAGTCAATGGTCATCTCCTGTCTCACTAACTTACATCATCTCTCTCATGCTTTTCTACATCCACCCCACTCTCATCAGTACTCTCTTCCCTCTCCTACTCTCTTCCTGACACCCCCTGCAACCTCTCACTCCTCATAATATTCCTCCTCGTCCACCCCACTCTCATCAGTAATCTCTTCCCTCTCCTACTCTCTTCCTGACACCCCCTGCAACCTCTCACTCCTCATAATATTCCTCCTCGTCCACCCCACTCTCATCAGTAATCTCTTCCCTCCCTCTCCTACTCTGTTCCTGACACCCCCTGCAACCTCTCACTCCTCATAATATTCCTCCTCGTCCACCCCACTCTCATCAGTAATCTCTTCCCTCTCCTACTCTCTTCCTGACACCCCCTGCAACCTCTCACTCTCACTTTTCTCCTATGTAACCCCATGCACAAGAGTGGCAGACAAATGCCTTGTTTGGGGCGACACGATTAAAAAAAAAAAAGAACACTCTCAGCCACTGGCATGTGTACATTGTACATAACACGCTAAATGTCTGCCTTCTTCTACCGAGCGCCCATGACCCAGAGGTAGAGTTGCCGACTGACGCCACAACGGTCGGGTTTCGATCCTGGCTAAAAGGCAATCTGATGTCTAACCATACTGATGAGCTCTGATACAGCGAAACAGATCTGCGGATGACTATATATATATAAGCAAAATGAATTTTATTTAAATTAAAGAAAAAGTATATGTATATACTTTTTGATACTTTATTTTTTAATAAAATTTATTTCGTTTTTATTTTCATTTATATATATAATGAAAAACACAATATAAATATATTGTTCTATATATATATATATGAGGGGGTGTTTTCTCTCTCTCTCACTCTCTCTCTCTCTCTCTCTCTCTCTCCATATATATGTATATATATATATATATATATATATAGTTCTTTTTATTTGTATCACAATCCCTTTCTTTCTCGGATTATTTTTAATGATCTGTTTGTCTGCCTGCCTACATCTCTTTTTCTCTTTCTCTTTCTCTTTCTCTCCCCATCCCTACTTATAGTCATGACATGCTTTACAACCTGTGTACCCCTTTGATGTTGAGTTCAGTCTTCTGTCTTTGGCCTTTCTGACAACTTAAGCTATCAATATATTGGTATTAATACGAACGGGTGCTGATAAGTACTCAGCTAACCTCGCTCACCATAATATGGACAAATGACCACACATCAGGATTATATTTTATCTTAGTTATTTACCCTTTTTTTTTTTAATTTATCTTTTGTGAAAAGCTCTACGGTCGACTTGAGAATTTTTTCTAATCCAGAAAATGTCAAACTGAATGAATTAAAAGAAATGATAAATAGTAAAAAAATAAAACAATAAAAAATAAAATAATAATAATAATAATAATAATAATAATAATAAATGATTAGTCTGAATTTCACGAGCCACAAAAAGATGAGAAACACATTCGAAGCGCTACTGCATCCCACCCACGACGTTAGCAGTGACGCTTTCCAAATAAAAGAATTTCCGAGACGTGCTGCAATGCGCCAATGCGTGGGAGGATGATAAATGGTGAAACGCGTTTCGATGACCAGTCGAAGAGCGACGAGGAACCAAGACGTAGATTAATTCTTTGTAAATAAGTTCCACCAAACACGAGTGGATAATTTACACCATCACACATAATTATAATTCAAATATCAAACAACAAATGCTATAATATCAACGTACTTGATAGTATAGACGATCCTCTGGAAGAGCCGGTGTGTACAACCACCGAACTACCTGATCGAGTAGAGGGTACAAGCCTGACAGTGGACTCCGGGCAGTGTTTTGTGACCCTCTCTATGTTTTCTACTTTTCTACCTACTTTATTTCTTCTTCTTCTTCTTCTTCTTCTTCTTCTTCTTCTTCTTCTATGTGCCCTGTCCCTTCAGGACATAGGCGATCATGGCTCTCCACGTCTCCCTATCCCTTGTGGCTCTTAGTATGTTTGTTCCTGTTACTCCTGGCAACCCCCGTTCCGTCATCCACCTGATCAGGCCCTGCAAATATGTTATCCGCTGCCTTCCTCTGTCTCTCTTTCCCTCTATCTGGCCAGTCAGTATCAGGTTCTCCAGGTTCTCCTTCCTGATTGCGTGTCCCAGGAACTTCAGTTGTCTCTTCCTGATGCTCAGTATTAATTTCCTTTTGGTTGCCATTCTTTCCAACACCTCATCGTTGCTTGCATGCTCAATCCACGATATCCGCAGCATCCTTCTGTAGAATCACATTTCCGCTGCTTCCAGTTTTGTCCCCATTTTCGATTATATTGTCCAGCTTTCATTGCCGTACTGAAGAACTGACATCACATAGCAATCCAGCACTCTTTTCTTTGTTTCTAGTGAAATTTTCCTGTGTGTTGATACTTTGCTCAGCTTCTGGAACGCGACCTTTGCCATGCCAATTCGCCTTCGGATCTCTGTGTCGCACTTTCCATCTTCTTTTAGAACACTTCCTAGGTAGTTAAATTTTTGTACTTGCTTGATTCTGGTATCCCCTACCTGTATTTGGCATTTTGGGTTGCACCTTTTGCTGATGACCATGCATTCAGTTTTCTTAAAGTTTACTTGTAGTTCTTTTTTGTCACTCTCCACCGCGACCTTCTGTAGGAGGTCTTTTTTTTCTAATATCACCCCAAGCAAGGCAATAACGCCACTGATGCGCAGGGGGCTACGTAAGAGTAAAAAGATTGGAAAAGAGAAAACCGGAAACCACATCCTAACCGGGAAACAAGGGATGAGCCTCTTCACCTGTTCAATAGACGAGGGTGGAGTGAGAACCAGGCGATAGTTTAGTCTATCTACTCCAATTGAAAAAAAAGAAAAAAAGAAAAGAGTGAAAAGATTGGAAAAGAGAAAACCGGAAACCGCATCCTAAGCAGGAAACAAGGGATGAGCCTCTTCACCTGTTCAATAGATGTGGGTGGAGTGTGAACCGGGTGATAGTTTAGTCTATCTACTCCAGTCTCTTTTCCGTGTCTGCAATCAGCACTGTATCATCTGCATACCTTATGTTGTTCAAGTTCTGGCCTCCAATAACAAATCCTGGCGTGTCGTCTAGGGTCCTCAAAATATTCGCGCTGTACAGGTTGAACAAATCCGGTGAAAAGACGCATCCTTGTCCTACGCCTCTTTCTATCTTTGTAAATCTACTGAGATCGTTACTTGTCCGTATGCAGGCCGTTTGCTGCCAGTAGAGATTCTTGATTACTCTGATGTCTTTCCCGAATATGTCTAGGCTTCCGAGCATCTCCATCAATTCCTTGTGTCGTATCTTGTCGAATGCCTTCGCATAGTCAATGAAACATAGGGATAAGTCTTTCTTTATTTGTATTGCCATTTCGGAGAGCATCCTAATCATGAATATGGCGTTCCTTGTTCCAGTGTCTTTGACGAACCCGCACTGAACGTTACAAAAAAAAAAAAAATCGAAAAGAAAAATTGAAGAATTTTGACGTCATTTTTGGGTAGATAATGTTTTTGTCCCGTTATTTTGTTTTGCTTATGTTAAGTCTTGAAAAAATACTACTTAAGATTCACTATTTTTTAACCCATAATATACACCCTATGCAATTTTAACAATGTTAGAATCTAAATAACTAGTTAAAATTCTTTAAGGAACAGCGGTTACACAATCGTCCCTACCTGAATAGATGCACTTGAATTAGAATCACACGTGATCTTAGCTTAAATTTGCACTTCTAATATCTTCATAAAAATACACATTTTCTTTCATTCCCTTATTTTATCTTCAATAAGAGTAGATAGCTTTGCCTACTTCCCAGTTCACATTACTTTCTCAAATTTTGTAAAAAATTAGAGCTTAGCCATTTTTTTATTTTAGGAATGGGTTCCTGGTTCCTTGTAAAGTCTGTTATTCTCTTTCACTCTCAGTAACCACCAGTACTTTAGTGATATATATATAATGAACAGCGGTTATACAATTAAGTGTCCCTACCAGAATCGATGCACTTGAATAGGGATCGTTACTTAACTCTATGTCTAATGAATCCATCCAAACTCTGAAATGTTTACTCTTTATTTTCTTATTCTTTCTTTCTTTCTTTCTTTCTTTCTTTCTTTCTTTCTTTCTTTCTTTCTTTCTTAATTGTAGATAGTTTCACCTAATGTCCGATTCACACTCTTTCCTCTTCTATTGAACAGATGTACAGACTTATGCCTTGTTTCTTGCTTACTGCAACACAAGAGTTGTGTTTTGGTAGCTGCTTATAAGCACATTGTCAAGCACTGAAAAAATGTCTCCTTTAGCTGATTAGCTTTTTTATTTTTTCACTCCCTGAGGAGGTGCTTATAAGAAGTTACCAGAAACCAATGGCTCTTGTGTTGCAGTAAACTGTTTTTATTATAAGTGCTTATAATAAAAATATTAGTATATATATATATATATATATATATATATATATATATATAACCACTTTCCCACCGACGAGATGCAGCTTCCCTTTGTCTGTACTATAAATACTTCCATGGCTTCTGCTCCGACGAACGTAAGTCACTGGTGCCTCCGCAACAGGTTTTACTCATGCAACCAGGTCTCACCCTGGGTCTCACCCATTCACAGATCAACCTAATGCAGATGGCAAGTCTACTCCTTCAGCTTTTATTCTCGCACTTCCCGCCTGTGGAATTCACTTCCTTATTCTTGCTTTCCTGTCGGCTACAACCTGTAGGTATTTAAATGCAAGGTCAATACTCATCTCTTAAATACTTGACCCTAGTTCTTTCCACATCGCCCTGTATTTCCTTTCCTTTCTCTCCACCTTTGCAACTCTCATCACACCTGTATTCCCATTCTTCTCTTGATCCTTTCTAACTGGTTCATCCTTCTCTTCACTCTCCTCTAATCTTTTTACTCATATGTAGCTCCCTGCACATCAGTGGCGTTACCGCCTTGTTCGATGTGATATGATTAAAAAAAAATTTCAATCCTGGGTTAAAAGCAATCGGAGTCTAACTGTACTGATAAGCTGTGATACAGCGAAACAGACCTGTCTGCGGATGACTATATATATATATATATATATATATAAACTTATTTATAAATGGAACTTTGTCTGTGTGTGTGTGCTGAACCGATTTTCTTGAAAATTTACACAGTTATACGATAAGCGTCTGCGAGTGTTCTTAGCTCGGTTTTGTGAGAAGTACCTCCGATAAATATCGAAAATCGATAATCAAAAAAATCTGTATAGCCCGGCGTTGCTCAGGTGTAATGAAAGCTTGAAAACTAATCCATGTTCCTGGAACTCAGACTCTTTGGACGTTGGCACGAAAGACTAAAAAACAATACTTGTTTCTAGTTAAAGCGAAACCGTAGACTGAAAAAAAAAAATGAATGGATGTAAGTCAAATTATCATATAGGCTTTTTTCGTAGTAAACTGAATTTTGAAGGCTAAATAAGTCCTCTGAGTAAATGGTATCATAGCTGAGACTAAGAACCACAATTATATTTACTTAGAGCCAAACCCGAAGCAAAAACTAAAATAAAAGGACTGAAAAAAATTACAGACATACAGGCAGATAAACAGAAACACATACAAACATATTGCCTTTTATATATATTATCGATTTTCTTCACTATTGTAAGAACTGCAACCTTGAAACTTCTGAATATCGTTTCTTATGTCTTTGTCTATGAGTGTATCAAATTTGATTCAAATCGGACCACTTCTTCTATAACCCGATTTTTTCGATTATCGATTTTCGATCTGGGGTACCTCGACACAAAACCTAGCTAAGAACACTCGCAGACGCTTATAGCACAACTGTGTAAATTTTCAAGAAAATCGGTTCAGCCGTTTCGGAGTCTATAGGTAACGGATACACACACACAGAGACACACACACACACAGACAAAATTCCATTTATAAATAAGTTCAGATAGATACAAAAATGTAACGCAAGGCCAAACAAAGGGATGAGGAAATGATGATCTTCTAAGATCCCAAAATGCCAACTACAGGTCGGAGAAACTAAAATAAAATAAGTAAAGAAATTTAATTACCTAAGAAGCGTTCTGACACAAGGATGGAAAGTGTAACACTGAGATCCGAAGACGCATTGGCATGGCCAAGGACGCATTTCAAAACTAACCAGAATACTAAAAGACAAAAAAGTTTCATTGGAAAAAAAAAGAGAGTGCCGGATTGCTATCTGATATCTGTTCTGTATAGAAGTGAATGTTGGACGATCTCCTCGGGGATGAAGGAGAGGTTTGAGGCATCAGAAATGTGGCTTTACAGACGGGTGCTGAGGATATTATGGACTGAGCATGTAACTAACGACGAGGTGTTGAAGAGGATGGAAACGAGAAGAAGACTCATACTTAATATAAGGAAGAGACAGATGACGTTTTTGGAATATGTAACGAGGCAAGAGGTTCTGGAGAATTTAATACTCACGGGGCGGATAGAGAGAAAAATAGACGAGAAAACAGCGCGAGACATACTTGATAGGCCTGATCATATGGACGTCAGTTTGGGAGAGATACCAAGAGGAAGAATGTAGAGAGCAACAAGAGACAAAGCCAAGTGGAAGTCCTTGATCGCCTACGTCTTGAAGTGGCACGACACATGAAGAAGCTGCAACCGCCGACCCAAAAATAAGGAAATATTTCTTACACCAAAATGTGACACGATAACTAAGCGTATATTAAGGTGGATTTGTAAAATATCTATTTTATTATAATAGATTAAGAATAGAAAAATAGTTTAAAAGCATGTGTTTCGTTTAACAAAAGTACTAAGTGAAAAAGAAAAGAAAAAAAAATAAATAAACACTTTTTCTTTTATAAGTAAATTTGTGAAAGAGAAAAGGGTATCAGATTACTGTTAAATCCTACCAGTCTTCCGGTAAATATTTGACTAAGTGATTTGATGTGATAAAAGATAAACGTTTAGGAAATAGATTTTAGGTGACCAGGTCAAAAATTATCACGAAGCTTTGTTAAGATAAAAAGATAAAAAAAATCCTGGAAAATACGTCTTTGGAGGCTGAGTGCAGACGGGATGTCTGCGGGATGTTTACACATCAAAGGAGGCAAAATTTAAATACCTTGAAATTTTCAGACTTACAGTCGCCAATGCTTATCTTTTGTTTTAACCCGGTGGTCTAGTGGACTTCAGATCATTTCAATATAAATACAAATGATTTTTCCGAGCCGATCAGTTCAGCCGGGTGTGTGCTTGAGGTAGCTACGTGTGCCACGTACACTGAAGAAGGGAAATCCGTTCGTCTGAGTCGGTAGGTTCGGCATTTGATCTCCATTAATTAGAGTTAGAGCTGAGTGTCACATCGCCTGCCCCAACTGCAAGACTAACTCTGAACGAAATAAAGCATCGGTTTAACTCATCCAAGTTGTGGAAGTTCCTTCCTTCAATAGTTTATCTTGTACCCCCAGCTTGAGACTTCGACTTTTTCAACCAACCCTCGGCAACATTACAGCGTGGAGAACGGCCGCCGGAGAAATTGTTCGGACCTCCATCTGGGGTTTTACAAAAACAACAAATTGTTATTCACCATTTTTATTACATCCGCCATAATACTTTGGAATCTAAATGAAGTCCTAACTAGTTTTCATGTGTGCAATTCTTAAGGGAGAAGAATAAATCAATTAAAAATCTAAACTCAATATGAGACATGCTATTGACAAGAAACTATATACAGTTTGTAATAAAAAAAAAGTGGCAGAAAATTCAGTTAGCTGGACGGAATCAATGCGGGACTTAAATAATATAAAACACTCATTCGTCCAACTACTTACTTAAAAGCACTCATTCAAACACATCAACAAATTCGAAAAAAAGCTCAACTGAAATACGAAAGCCATGCAAAATCCACCAGAAAACTGACATCTATGGTCACTGTTATGTCGCCAAGTATAAATGAATAACTCAACAACAGAATCAGAATATTAGTTGTATTCCGCAGAAAGACGGTTAGTATGTACAGAAGTGATTAGTAATATTTACAATAGAAAAGATACAATAGTCCAATCCGTCGTAAGACGTGTGTATACGTGATTACTTCCGGTACGCCACCGGAAGTGTGACTAACTCTCGCACTGACACTCAAGTGACTCTCTACGACTCTGTAAGTCTCTGTACGACTCTGTACGACTCTGTACGACTCCCTACGACTCATTATTTAGCTGTCCCTCCCAGTAAGGGCAACATATGACACATGGTCAGTTTATATCTGGGCTTTCCGGGCTATATGGCCCAGCCAAAAAATGTCTGTCTATTTTTGCCCAGTCGTGCTTCTACCCTTCGGCGGAACCACGACTGGGTTATTGCTCTCTGCTCGGAAGCAGAGAGCGCCCTCCACCCGAAAGCAGAGGGCTGACAGTGTCGTAGAGTCGTCAGTCTAGTGACTCTGTACGACTCTCCCTGTAGAGAATCCACCATTGCTATATATAGCAATGGGAACAGTCCATTTATAGTCAAATAGGAGCTGCGCCCTAACAGTCACTTAACAGGGGAGGGGTAATTAAATTAAAGAAAGTTGGGACAGAAATAAAAGATGCAAATTGGCATTCATCCCCTAGCTAAGTTAACTTTAAACGAAGAAACTAAAAACAAAAAACAATCCTAAAAAAGCCTAATTTCAAGCGGGTTTGCCAATGTCTTTATGCCGAACCGGCATCAAAATGTCACTCTAAATCGAACCCTCTTACTCGACTCGCCCACCTTCTGTCAAATTCTGATGAATGGATCCACCGCCTTCGCCTACAAAAGAAGAAACTGTTTACATAGGACTTACGATTACAATTAGCTATTTCAGCAGTAAAATGCCGCCAATCTTATAATGTGTTTAAAGTCCAGGTACCATAGCAGAAATTTCACCAGAACGATTACCATAAAAGTATTCGTAGAAAAGGTACAGAGACGCTACGTTATGGCAGTGGGAAAAGAAATAAAGCTGAGATACCAGGTCAGGACCAACAAAATTGCATATTCTTTAGATTTCAACAAGATTCTTTAAATGTATAAGAGAAGCACCAGACCAAATGTGGCAGCAATTTTCAAAGCAAAGATGAATGTTGCTATTTCAACTGTAAAATAATGAGACCTTAGAGCCAATCTAGTACTGCGCTTCTTATCTACCTCTTTTGCGCTCAAGCAATAGTCTCATTCATTAACTCTTCATCTTAAGCTTCTCGTGAAGCCTCTTGACACCAGTGACCGTTAAAACGGTAAGACTTATCATTTAGTAAAATGCTGTTACATCTTTTGGCTGACTTGACAGGCCACGGCCAAAATTCGATACCATTCGTAGACAGAAACGCCTTACTCAGAAGATCGAAACAAAATTTTCCTCGCCATCTGACGATGTCTCAGCATCCCAGATATTAAAAACATATCTATTTCTCTTGAACTTTAAGATAAATCGTGCGCTGATCTTTTTTTAAGTTCTCTTGTTATTTACTTGATTTCTATATTTATTTTCTCCTAGGGCTTCCATTTATTTTTTGCGATCTTTTTTTTTTGAAATATCAAATCAATGACGAAGATCTCTATGTCCTAACATTACTATGTCTTTTTTATCAGTAGATCAGTTGAATCGATCGATTCTATTCTAGTTACTGGTTTTATCTTAGGTAACTTTTTTCCGGTTTTCATCTTTCTCGCTATCATTGAATCTGACCGAAGACTCCTTTTACTGTCGTGTATACCGTTACTTTGCCTGTTTGTTCTTGTGAATACTGGCGGTTCAGCAATAGTGTGTGAACTAAACTATCGCCCGGTTCACACTCCACCCATGTCTATTGAACAGGTGAAGAGGCTCATCCCTTGTTTCCTGTTTAGGATGTGGTTTCCGGTATTTTTTCTTTCGATTTTCTTTCAAAATGTATTGCTGGTAATATTTTCTTCAAAAATGTATTTTCTTCTCCAAAAATGTATTTATGGAATTTTTATTATAAAAATATATTTTCATACTTTTATAGTGTTTTAACCCCAGTTTTGGGGTAATTATTTGCCCCTAGCTAGGACTCCTAACAAGTGCTACTATCCGGACGAGGGTGGAATTGGAACAACAGTCATTAAGAGGTGGTTCCACGTTCTTCAAATCCTTCTAATCAGAAGCCTTGCTGCCGGATGCAGTTTATCGTCATACTCAGGACCTGGAATACCTTTGCCTGATTTTTCAATTATAATTGAGTCTCCATTGTGTGATATGCATATAATTCTGTCCACGGTGTCTGCTATCATTTCAAAACTGGATACCCACATGGACTTGATAACATCCCTGTAATAATATTCTCTAAACTCTACAGTAAGTACATTGATACTTCTTGCTTTCCTGTTTGTTGAAAGTCTTCTTTCTGTAGTTCCAGTCTTTTAAGAACACTGGCGAACCGTTTGATCCTTCTCTACCTTTTTTTGGCAAAGTACTTGAGGCTCTAATTTACTCTGCATCTCACCTCGCAAAAACCTTCTTTCAGAAAAACTAAATAGCTTTCTCTTCTCTACGTCAACTACTGATGCGTTGACGGTATATCAAGATTTACAAGTAAATGATGAAGTTCGGATAGTTGCTTTAATATCTTGAAGGGATCGGTATATACTGGTCTTCTGCAAAAATTGAAAGGTTATGGTATTCCTCGGAACGAGAAATCGGGGAGCCGAGTTCAAATTCCAGTTGAATTCATTGCAATCACTTACGCGCAAATAAACTTGGGAAAGGTGTTAATCCGTCTCTTCCTTCCAGTTATGGGTTAAATAAAGCAATGGCAACCTACTGCGGGGTAATCTTCTGCCCAGTCAGTCATTATCGCCCAAACGTGTTTCACGTATGGCACTTAACTGACTGATGGTATTCCTGGACGTTTTAAAAAACCGGATTCAATCTTTCTTATCAAATCGCAAAATAAAAGCTGTTTTGAACGGCCACACTTCTATATCATTTATGCATTAAAATGGGTGTCTCTCCGCGTTGAGGAGGCAAAGCAAAATGTTTATCTAAGACGACAGAATGAAAGCAATTTCATTTTGAAGGCGTTAAAATTAACATGATATTTCTGGCTCCAGTTAACCGCAAATTGTAGTTTTTTTTTTTTAAGTTTAGCAACCAATTAGACATTATCGACCCGGTCAGACTTACCATTAAAACGTGGTTGTGCCATCAACATCGACACTGAGTCGAAAACAGATGACATCTGGAAGTCATTGATGAAAATTATGAAATACACAGGGCGATAGACGAGTTAGAATGTACATAGGGGGAGAGTTGGAGAGAATGGGAGGGTTAGTGTTTTAGGAGGTGTCTATTGACCTTACAGTTAAACTCCTGGAGATTGTAGCCGTCGAGGAAGCAGTCATGTGGAAGGGAATTCCAGAGTCGGGAAGTACGAGAAAAGAAACTGTTAATGTAGAAGTTGCGGTTGCATTTTATCGGTTTCACTGTAAAAGGATGGGATCTAGTTGCTAATCTAGTATCTCGTGCAAATTCGAACCTAGGGGGCACCAGTGATCTAAGTTCATCGGAGCAGAAGCCATGGAAGTAAATTAAAAAGACCCAGTATGGCACAATACTGCAAATGGGTGAAGCAAACTTGGGATAATCATCATCATATCCGTTACACCCAACGGTGTATAGGGCATCAACTTTTTGTTACTGTTTCCGTAACATATTTTTATTTATGGGGTAAGGTTGTTAGCCCTGCACCCAACCCCCAAACCTGGAGGACCAGTGGACCATTCTTGGTCTTTACGTTTACAGCACCTGATATTCCCAAACGGTCACCCATCTAAGTACTGACCAGGCTCGATTTTGCTTAACTTCGGTAATCGGACGAGAACTGGTGTATTCAACACGATATAGCCGTAGACCTTGGGATAATAGTAAACCAGAAATTGTTGTGAAATCTTTAAAAAATTTGTCATTAGCAATGGAATGTAGTTTGCTTTTTGTTTAACGGCATATCAACACCTCTGTTGGTTATTTAATGCCGAAAAGGTGTGGTTTTAAGGTATTTTTGTAATGTTCGGTCATAGTGAGAAGGTTGATTTAGTAAAATTTTAATGAAATTTTTTTTTGTTTTTATTCTTTTTTTATTTTAGAAAACTGAAAATGTCTTCTGGTTTTCTATTCAAAAATGTTTTGCTGAGAATAATGTTTTTCCTTCCAAAATGTGTTATGGTAATAATGTTTTTCTTTAGAAATGTATTGTTGGTAACATTTTTCCTTCAAAAACGTATATTTTTCTATAAAAGTCTATTTTTAAGTAAATATTTCTATAAAAATGGACTTTTATATTTTCATAATGTGTTGACCCTAGTTTGGGGGTAATTATTTTCCCATAGCTGGAACCCTAACAGGTGCTACCATTCCGGCTCAGGGTGGACATGAGAGTAACAGCAATTGAGAGGTAGTCACATGCTCCTCACAACAAACCAATCAGAGGCTTTGCTGCCGGATGCAGTTTACCGTCACGCCCAGGACCAGTAATTGAATGAAAGATGACGCATTATTTGACGACGATCATTTGACGACGATCATACTAGTATTGAAAATGAGTATCAGAGTTTTGATAACAAAGACGACGAATTTTATGGATTTGATAGTAGTATTGAAAATGAGTATCAGAGTTTTGATAACAAAGACGACGAATTTTATGGATTTGATAGTAGTATTGAAAATGAGTATCAGAGTTTTGATAACAAAGACGACGAATTTTATGGATTTGATAGTAGTATTGAAAATGAGTATCAGAGTTTTGATGAGAAAGACGACGAATTTTATGGATTTGATAGTAGTATTAAAAATGAGTATCAGAGTTTTGATAACAAAGACGACGAATTTTATGGATTTGAAGATGAAATAATTTTTAATGGTAATTGTATTGTTTTGCTCAGTTGTAATAATTGCTTGAATTTATTTTGTTTTCTCATCTTTTGGATATAATACAGTTATTATCCTATTAATTTTTCTTTTAATTGTAATCATGGCTTATTTAACCAAAATCATCTCACATAAATATAGCTTAGGCTGTACCATTTACTAATAATTTTACCAATGTTACTAATTACTAATTTTTCTTGATTTACCCCTGTTGAAATTGGGGTGCGTCTTATATACCCATGCATCTTATGTACAATCAAATACGGCATTTAAAGATTCTTTATAAAATCCAACGAAGAATCTGCAATATTATCGGTCCTAACATAGCATCTATGCTTCAGTGATTTTCCTACCACCGTAACGTAACTCCCTGTTTATTTTCTATAAATATTAAGGTAATTTTTCTGGTATTTACATTATCCGGACTGTTGTCCTCATCTTTGTTGCCATTTATACGACGTTTATTATACGACGTTCGTTGTACGCTCCGCCCTTCTTCAGGTGCTAGGAATTTCGAACCGAACCGTTTATTACAATCACTGGGTTATATCATCCAAATTCCTTGCGTAAAGCCTCGAATGGAAGTCATGAATTATCTCCCTCTAACCCTGCAAGTGACTTCTTCACCACTGCTGTAGCCTGGTATTGTACTCACAACACTAAGTGTCAAATCAGGAACTAACCAACGTCCTTATCCACTGGGCCATGTGTCTTTAAGAACGATAGTCCAAATAATGTAAGTACTGTGAATACTACCTTATCTCAGAAATATAGACAAACTAATTTTTTCTGATGAGCTTTCCTCTTTGATACCTAGACATTACGAATTTAGGCGCAGTACTAGATTGGCAGTTAAGTCTCATTTTATTGTTGAAATGATTCAAAGTAAACGTACGTTCTATGCTAAAAGTTACGGTGAGAGGCTCGCCACTTCCCGCCTATGTGTGTGTGTGTGTGTGTGTGTGTGTGTGTGAGAGAGAGAGAGAGAGAGAGAGAGAGAGAGGTTGGAGCTCCCATTCAAATATAACAATAGTGCTTCATTTTTGATAACCAACCAAACAACTAACCAATATATGCAGATCTGAACTTGCGTCCCTATTTTAAAGAACTTCAGGCAAAAAAAAAAAAAAAGAAACATCGACTCTATCTAACATGTCATCTATTTGCCTGCAAATCATGTGTTGAATTAAAGTCTTATTAGATATATAAGCATTAAGACTAAAATATATTAAGCTTTTGGACCCTCATCCGTTGAAATCGATAACAAACTTCATTATCTCTCTCTCTCTCTCTCTCTCTCTCTCTCACACACACACACACACACACACACACACACACACACACACACACACACGTGCGCGCGCACACACATTTACCATAAACACCCAGAACCCGAATTTGCATCGCAGGCCTTTGATTCCCAGACGGACACTTTCAAATGCTCCCTCTGTAGACTGTTATTCAAATCCAAGGCAGACTTGATGGCACATATAAGGCACAAACATAACTTGATGCTTAATGTTCCAGACAAATTTGACTGGAGAGCCCATTCTATCTATCTATCTATCTATCTATCTATCTATCTATCTATCTATCTATCTATCTATCTATATAATTTGTAAACAAGCTTTACGCAAATGGCAGTAAATGTTGGACAATATCTTCGAAGATGAAGCAAAAACTTGGAGCAGCTGAAATGTGGTTCTACAGAAGGATGCTGCGGATATCATGGACCGAGCATGTGAGCAATGACGAGGTTTTGGAAAGCATAGAGGCAAAAAGGAAATTAATACTGAGCATCAAGAAGAGACAACTAAAGTTCCTGGACATGCAATGAGAAAGGAGGGCTTGGAGAACCTGTTACTAACAGGCCAGAAAACTGCAAAAAAGAGACAGAGGAAAGCAACTCATAACATATTTGAAAGACCTGATCAGAAATGATGACGGAACAAGGGTTGCATGGTGCAACAGGAGAAAGCGTGCTAAGAGCCACCAGGGATAGGTAGATGTGGAAAGCCATCATTGCCTACGTCCTGAAAGGACATGGCACATAAAAGAAAAAAGATGATACAGTGCTGATAGCAAACACTGAAAGAAAAATACAAGACCTCCTGCAGAAGCTAGCTAAACAAAGCGGAAAGAAAGGCCTTGGCTCTCCGCTATCCAATACACCACCGCGTATCCAAGACCGTTGCTCTTAGGTTACCCACATAAACGGGGTCGTAACCAGCCAACCAGACTAGCATCCTTATGAATACCAACCAAATTTATTTTAACTATCGTGAGAAAAAGCCTTCGAAATATAAACTCAACTAGTTTTAACCCATGAAAACTTCACGGTCTTTCGTTTCTTGTTCCAGTGGCCTTGACGAAACTGTTCTTTTCCTATAACAGGTTCGATTCTGCTGCGCGCCCTATTCATCAGAATTTGGATGATGAGCTTTGTTACTTTTGTGGATTCTGGTTGAGAAATCACATAAAATAATAAATAACAAACGCAGAGATGGAAATAGAAAATGTAAGTTATATTGAACAAAAATAGACAAACTGGAACACGGATTAGTCAATTCAGGAATACTAGGAATACTGTTAGTAGGAATCAATATATACAGTCTTTATAGTGAAGAGGTAGGTCAGGATAATGAGTCTATATCCTAAACAACTCCAACTCAATATGCACCAACATTACTAACCAGCTAAGCGGCTGTACAACTACCCAACCGCTGTTCTCTGTATAGGCAGGATTATATGTACACATCCAACGGGTCCATTCTTATGTGTAAAAAGAGGAGATCCCCAACAGTTACATGATTCATTAAGCTGATTGTTCCGTGGAGTCTATATTCGTTTCCTACTGAAACCAAGTAGTGTTTTTTCGCTTCTTTCTACGCGATCAAAACAGAATAGTACATTATTTATGGGGTATTGACAGAACGTAACGGTCGTGCTAACTAACGAAAAGCGCGACAAGCACAATTGTAATAGGATATATTTGTTTCGCTACAAGAAAACTGAACGCATATTATCAGTAAAAAGGTGAGCCCAAAATATCAACTACAAGTTGGGGATACTAAAATCAAACAGGCGCAGAAAATTAAATGCCCGGGAAGTGTTTTAACAGAAGATAGAAAGTGCGATACAAAAATCCGAATATGTATTGGCCAAGGATACATTCTAAAAGCTGAGTAGAGTATTTGAGAGACAAGAAAATTTTGCTGGAAACAAAAAAAAAGAGAAAACTGGATTTTTATGTGATGTCTGGTCTGTCGTTCAATACGACAGTGAATGCTGGACAATCTCATCAAAGATGAAGAAAAGACTTGAAAAAACCGAAACGTGGTTCTACAGAAGCATACTGGATATAAAATGGGGGATCAATTTCATATTACAAGTAATATATTATCTGACCCCTCACTTTTTGGTCACGGCAGTTTCTGCACATTTATATTACTGAGATCCAAAAGCACAAGGATGCATTCCAGAAGCTGAGTAGAGTATTAAGAGACAGGAAAATTTGTTGGAAACAATGAAGAGAGTACTAGATTGTTATGAGATGTTTGCCCTTCAATATGACAGTGAATGCTGGACAATCTCATCAAAGATGAAGGAAATACTTGAAACAACCGAAATGTGGTTCTACAGAAGGATGCTGAGAATACCATGTAAGCAACAATAAGGTTTTAAAGAGGATGGACACGGGAAGGAAACTGACACTTAACATTAGGAAAAGACAGCTGAAGTTTCGTGAGACATAATGAGGAAGGTCATGTGCGTTGGGACATGTAATAAGGAAGGTCATGTGCGTTGTTGTGCAGTGGATATCGACTCGGAACGACAAATAGGGGAGCAGAGTTCGAATTCCAATTGAGATTCCTTGCATTCACTTACGCGCAAATACCCTTGGGAAAGATATTAATCCGTCACTTCACTCCAGTTATAGGTTAAATAACGGGACAGTTTGGGTTCTATTGCCTTGGCTGGCAACCAGTCTACCGCAGAAAGCAATAGCAACCTACTACGGTATAATCTTTTACCCAGTTAGTCATGTCTCTTACGAGATCGCCCAAAGCGTGTATCACGTATGGCACTTAACTGACTGACTGATTATAATAGTTGGAAACATGATTAAGGCTTCTACTGGTCATAAAATGAGGGATCGGTTTTATATTGTTATGAAGTAATAACCTGATTCCCCCTAATTGCTACTTAATAATATAATACATTTCTTCCACCTCTAGCTATCAGTCAGCCTTATAGCCTTGGCTATAAGCCTTGGCTGGCAACCAGTCTACCGCAGAAAGCAATGGCAACCTACTGCGGGATAATCTTCTACCCAGTCAGTCATGTCTCTTTCGAGACATGATCGCTCAAAGCGTGTATCACGTATGGCACTTAACTGACTGAATGAGGGAGACATACTGGGGTATTTGAATAGATATATTGTGGAGTAAGGATTGGGTTGTATAACAGGACGAGGGGTATTAAGAGTGACAAGGGATAGGAAGATGTGGATTACTATGATTGCCTACGTCCTGAAAGGAAACGGTATATAACTCAAAGAAGCTTATGACGAGTTCTACGACAATAAAATACGCGTAGAATTTTCCCATTTTGTTAAATATTTGAGCTTAAGAAATTTAACAAAATCTATACTTATTTATAAATGGAACTTTATGTGTGTGTGCGTGTGTGTGTGTGCGTGTGTGTGTGTGTGTGTGTGTGTGTGTGTGTGTGTGTGTCCGTTACCTATAGACTCCGAAACGGCCGAACCGATTTTCTTGAAAATTTACACAATTGTACAATAAGCGTCTGCGAGTGTTCTTAGCTAGGTTTTGTGTCGTGGTGTCCCCCGATAAATATCGAAAATCGATAATCGAATAAAATCAGGTTATAGAAGGAGTGGTCCGATTTTAATCAAATTTCATACACTCATAGACAAAGACATAAGAAACGATATTCAAAATTTCTAGGTTGCAGTTCTTACAATAGTGCAGAAATTCGATAATATATATATATATATATATCAGGCAAGATATTTGTGTGTGTGTGTCTGTTTATATGAAAATTCAGTTTACTACGAAAAAAAACTTATTTGATATCGATACTAAGAAATCAAAATTTGACTTACATCCATTCATTTTTCTTTCAGTCTACGGTTTCGCTTTAACTGGAAACAACTATTGCTTTTTAGTCTTTCGTGCCAACGTCCAAAGAGTCTGAGCTCCAGGACCATGGATTAATTTTAAAGCTTTCATTACACCCGAGCAACGACGGGCTATACTGCTAGTATTTCAATAATCATAAATATGAGTCCTAGCGCATTTCAACGTATTGCAATGGTTAACGAGCTTGTTTCGCTAGATCAATAACAGTGAGTATCCATACTTACCGAGTTTCCATACTTCCGGTCTTCTGCCACATCTAAACTGCGCTTATAAAAACACCATAGACACGAATGCTGGTCGTTATTTTAAGAAGTAGGTGCAAGGGAAAAGATTTTAATTTGACAAATATTTCTATTTCACGGTAACAGCCGTTAAACACATCTATTTTGTATTCTTTTTTCTTCATTAAGTCAGTCAGTTAAGTGCCATCCGTGATACACGCTTGGGCGATCATGTCTCGAAAGGGACATGACTGACTGGGCAGAAGATTATCCCGCAGTAGGTTGCCATTGCTTTCTGCGGTAGACTGGTTGCCAACCAAGGCTATAAAACCCAATCTGTCCTGTTATTTGACCCATAGCTGGAGGGAAGAGACGGATTAATACCTTTCCCAAGGGTATTTGCGCGTATATGATTGTAATGAATTCAAATGGAATTCTAACTCGGCTCTCCGATTTCTCGTTCATAGTCGATATCCACTGGACCACAATGCACATTCTTTTCATTAAGTAGTGACCCCTTTTCCCCTCTTTTCCCTCTATCAAAATGAAATAATTCATTATTTATAGAAGACGTTAAATACTTCTATCTTTACTTCTTTCTTGCTTGCTTGCTTTCCTTTTCCCACTGAGACCAAGTTGTGTCTTTTCCCTTCTTTCTACGCGTTCAAAACAGAATAGTACATTATTTATGGAGTATTGACAGAACGTAACGGCCGTGCTAACTAACGAGGAGTGTGACAAGCACAATTATAATAGAATCATTTTATTTTTATCAAAATCTCTAACATTTCTAATTTAACAAACTCCCCCCCCCCCCCGTTCAGTATTGTCATGAGTTCTTGCCTTGAACATCTACTGGCTCTCCAGTTCACTCCAGACCGCAAGTGGAACTTATTTATACGATCCATCACTAAAAGAGGATGATAAAATAATCAAGACGCTAGTGCCAATCCACAATGAGACTGAATTTAACTTCATTATTGCATTTTTTTAGAAAATCAAATCAAAACAAACATGGTGTATTACTGACAGACCTGGGCTGGAACAGCCTAATTCTTTCTATCTAACCTTTAAATAATTAATAAGTGTTTACGCGGCAAGGTTGGTAATGAATTATCTTCAACCATATATTCCTTTACTAAACATCGCAAAACGCTCGATGCTCTGACACTATTTCCATGGTAAGCGTCCAAACGAACGACATTCGTTAGGCCCATCTAAGACATTTACTAATTTTGGTGGGCAATTTAACAAAATTGGCTTTTCAAATGATATTTTCAAAATCCATTCTCCTGACAAGTAAAAATAAAATTGACTATGAGTTTTCTTCTAATTTCTTTTCCTTTACTTTCAATAATTTATTACCCTGGACACGGCGTTACCATAATCAGGCTCAGAATCAAGGCTTAACTGTTGATTCATATTTTTTTTTTTTTTTGCCTGTAGTTTGTCTGAAGGGCAGAAAATTGTAATATTTTCAAATAAATTTTATAAACGAAGAGAGTTAGAATATTTTTGTTGTAAACTAGCTAGTACCTCTTCAGCACTCGAATCGATAGACTGGCTCATAGCGTGAAAGAGTCTACGAGTATGTATTTAAAGGGTCGTTTTTAATAAGTTGCGATAAGCAGATTAATATTCGGAGTGATTAACTTCGTCGGCTATCACCATCTTCCTCTCTTTTGCTCGTCAGTTTTGTCTTGCTAATTGTTTGTAATTTATTGTTCTGTATTTTTGTGTATATCCGTTAGCACCGGATACTGTACTGAATAAATATATTAAGTACTCATTCTTCTCTGTGTATTATTGAACTCAACGATACAACAATTTTTTCTGTTCCACATTTTTGTTCTTTTTTCGAATTTTCCATTTATGGTGACGATACCATTTTTCTTTCTGTTCATTTTCTTGTTTTATTAAATGCGGTTGTTTTAACAGCAACAAAGCGATGAAAATTTCAGAAAGGGAAGAGGATTCTTTAAAAGAATAAAAATGAATAAAGGGATGAAACATTTCTAAAAAAATACAAGGAAGAAATCTTTTGATTAAAAAATGTGTTAAAAACAATCAAACCAAGAACGAGATTTTTTTTTCTTTAAGGAGAAAAATCAAATAAATTAAAAGCAAAACGAAACGGAATGACCGCTCGAAAAACAGAAATGGGGGAGAAAATGTCGCAAAAAGAAATCGATAAAAGATAGAAAGCAATAAAAGAAAATTGGCCGCAATGATAATAGAAAGAATTCAAAAGAGCAGACGATGACTGATAGTTTAAAAAATTAAGATGGAACCTGTCGTATGCGACCACCCATACTGCTATAAAATAGTGGTCACATACGACAGGCGGTCGCTCACTAAAGGCTTATAGACATGATCTTTTTACGCCAGGAACGTATATTCCACTCATCGAAATGTACATATTAGAATGTTACCAGGTAATCTGGTAATAAATAAATGAGAACACAAGAAAATGGCCTAGCTTTAAAGAAATTTATTCAGCATAATTCATTTAAAAATTTTAAAAAACCTATTTACAACGGTCAACAAGAGACCAAAATATTTATTCACAAAATATATTTATTGAGTGGACTTTTAAAAAAGTCAGTTATTGCTTTCCTTTTCGTGCCTGTACTAGTACTAGCCATTTCTTATAAAATATGTAGGTTGGAAAACTTCGCGACGAATACGGTTTCAGTTTTTAAGTGATTGATAGCAAAAGAGAATCTGCGATAATACATGAAAAACAAAACACAAAGAAACTGACAGCGATCGTGGGTGGGGTTAGAGAAACAGAGAGATAGAGATAGATATACCCAGATAGAAATGGAATAGAAAGATACACAAAAAAATAAAGGAACGGAAGAGATAGACATTTAAAAAATGGGACATAATTGTGATTTTCTCAATCCCTGAATTTATCCAAGTCAGTACAGAGACTGCGATAAATCCCTTGAACATGTCAAATGCAATACATGTTGTACAAAACAGTCGATGTTTGACCGTGAGATGAATTCAAGCAATGTACATTTCAAGAAGAAATAAGAGATTGATACAACACTACAATAACAAAACAATGAGGATTTTTCCTGACTTAGATCAAAGCAAAATAAAATAGGTTATTCATTTGGTTTCTCCCAATTCAGAAGTTCGTAGTGTACGACCAAAATGGATTATTTTTAAAGCGGTCGCGTATTGTAGGTGGTCGCTCACCAAGGGTCAATTAGCAAATCGCCGTTGCCTAGACAGACGGTCGTTAACAACAGGTGGTCGCTGACTGCATACGGCAGGTTCCACTGTATTTTGTCTGACCAAAAGTCTTTGATATTTGATATCGAGGATAGTATTTGGCGACCAGGAGACCAAAAACCGTTACAAATAATATGAAGAAAACGTGGCCATCTCCAGTTCCAATGACATTGAGAAAATAAGAAAAAATATTTGTATTGGGTTCTCCTAAACGTTCATGCAGATTTTCAACGGAAATTGAAACACAAAACAAAATTATGCATTTAAATATTCATTCAACGAAATATGAGCAATTTTGTTGCACAACTTGTCTCCATTTTACTTCAACTTAAAAATTCTATCTTCCCAGAATGTTGGCGGTTTCTCGGAAAAGAATTCATTAGGTTGTCATCCAAAGAATTCAACCTTTTACCATTGAGATTATCCACAAGAACCTGAATAAAGGAAAATTCGAAGGAGCAATATCTGGTGATGGCGGATGTGGGTAACACATTCCAGCCAAACTGCAACGACTTTTGTCGTGTCGCTACAGAAAATACGCTTGCCTTTAATTTTTTTAAAATCCTTATCTAAAGCTCGATTATCTAAAGCTTGACTGACTCTTTCAGCAATGAGAAACACATGAAGAAGGTGCTCAAACAATTCGATTAGAGCCTCTGATGCTTTCACAAAATAGGTCAGTCAGTCAGTCAAGTGCCATCCGTGATACACGCTTTCGGCGATCATGTCGCTTTCGAGACATGATTAACTGAGCAGAAGATTATCCCGTAGTAGGTTGCCATTACTTTATGCGGTAGACTGGTTGACAGTCAAGGCTACAGAACCCAATCTGTCCTATTATTTATCCCATAATTGAAGGGAAGAGATGGATTAATACCTTTCCCAAGGATATTTGTGCGTAAGTGAATGCAAGGAATTAGAAGTCCCGATTTCATAAAAACACAACAGAAGTTGATTTATAAGAAAGTGGAAAGCTAGAAACAAAAAGGCATTTAATGTCATGAGATTAGAGAGAACAGGGACCAGTAAGGATCACATTTGTATAAGACAATTACAGGGGTGTCTGCGTACTATGTGGGGATCAAATTCGGAGATGATAGAGGAAACAGTGGATATACTTATTTGTCTATATAGCGCAGTAGAGAATCAGTTCTAAGTAGAAAATTAAGATGCTCTAGTGTCGAGGGTCGAATTAGAAATGATGGGACATACACTGAATTCATCAAAAAATTCAAAATGTGTCATAAATGTTAAGCACTTCAAAGTAGAAAATAATTTCGTCAGAATCCATCTCGCATATATATAAGTCTACCATTCTGCCATGCGTGAGCGCAAAAGAGGGAGCGCAGTACTGGATTAGCGCTGAGGTCTCATTATTTTACAATTGAAATAACTAGATTTGTCTTTGTTTTGAATTTGAAACGATATTCAGAAGTTTCAAGGTTGCAGTTCTTACAATAGTGCAGAAAATCGATAATATATATATATAAAAGGCAAGATGTTTGTTTGTGTGTGTGTGTGTGTGTGTGTGTGTGTGTGTGTGTGTGTGTGTGTGTGTGTGTGTTTATCTGCCTGTATGTTTGTATTTTTTTCAGCCCTTTTATTTTAAGTTTTGCTTCGGGTTTGGCTCTAAGTAGGTATAATTGTAGTTCTTAGTCTCAGCAGATGATAACATTTACTCAGAGGACTTATTTAGCCTTCAAAATTCAGTTTACGACGAAAAAAACTTATTTGATATCGATACCAGGAAATCAAAATTTGACTTACAGTTTGGCTTTAACTGGAAACAACTATTGCTTTTTAGTCTTTCGTGCCAACGTCCAAATAGTCTGAGCTCCAGGACCATGGATTAGTTTTAAAGCTTTCATTACACTCGAGCAACACCGGGCTATACTGTTAGTTGAGAATAAAACCGTTCATCATGATAAGAGACGACTCAGGGTCAGCTCTGTAATGATGAAACGTTGCGAACTTGGTTTTGAAATATACAGGAGGTAGTGAAAGAAAGCGAAAAGAAAGGACTAAATATTAATTGCAACAAGAAAGAATATATGAAAAAAAAAAAATAACAGAGCAGATTTCAAATATTCGAGATCCCAGAATCAAACAAGTACA
Source organism: Ascarosepion bandense (assembly GCA_037127315.1). Taxonomy (NCBI): domain Eukaryota; kingdom Metazoa; phylum Mollusca; class Cephalopoda; order Sepiida; family Sepiidae; genus Ascarosepion; species Ascarosepion bandense. The sequence goes on along the minus strand of JBBBDQ010001084.1, from coordinate 3,611,613 downwards.
ACAACTTAAATTTCTGGTAAACGTTTTAATAGTGAACGGAAAGTGTAACACCCAAATCCAAAAGCGCATTGGGATAGATAAAAATGCTTTCCAAAAGCTAAGCAAAGTATAAAGAAACATAAAAATTTAATTAGAAACAAAGAAAGAAAATTACTAGACTATTATGTAATATTTGTTCTCCTATAAGGCAGTGAATACTGGACAATATCCTCGCTGATGAAAAAGAGACTAGAATTAAAGAAATGTGGTTCTACAGAAGGATGCTGAGGATATATAGAAATAAGAACAAAATGAACAATTATACATAGCATCAAAGACAATTGAAACTTTGTGGGTATATAATGAGGAAAAAATGCTTGGAAATTTTGATATTCACGGGATACATTGACTGTAAGTAGGACAGAGGAAAACAAGGCATAACCTGCCAAACAAGCTTGTATGAATGGATGGCTGAACAGAAATTAGAAAAAATAACAGATAAAATTTATTAAGAGCTACAAATAACAGGAAATTGTGGAGAGCCATGATCGTCAACGACGTTCTGAAGGGGCACATAAAAGAAGAAGAAATAATTTAAGATCGATGGATATCGAAGAACTAGTGATTTTAATATTTATTTTCAAGGTGAGAAGCATTTTCTTAATTAGAAAGCTGGCGCAACACAATCTTCTTAGTCCCATTTTACCATATTTAGCTTTGTGACGTATTATGCTGAGAAAGCTGTAGAGAGTCATGATCACTCACGTGCTGAATGGATGTGACATACAGATACTAAGATAGATAGATAGATAGAGAGAGAGAGAGAGAGAGAGAGAGAGAGAGAAAGACGTTTCCTGTGTTAATTCAAAATACTCGCATTAAAGATTAAATTGCAAACACGGGTTAAGAGGAGCATATATTTCCGAAAGCAAACAATTCTTATCGGTGTGAAAGGAAAAGGAAGGACCAATGCATCCGTTTAATCTTAGAAGAACGTCGTTGTTCCTTAAGCGTTCGCTAAGACGTTCATTGTTTAGCCCTTTTAATCGGAATTTACTGTCGCAAATCGAATCGCGCAGAGCGGAGCTCGGTGACCTCTGGTAGGTTGGCTTAGTATAATTCGGATGAACTATCACTATAAGTTAAACGCCCATCCAAACAACAGGCCGATCAATATTTTGAAGCGTACTCTTCCTAAAACCTGTATTTTGCTCAATACGTCACAGCCACAACATTCAAGAAAACAAACTGCGAAGATCATGATGCAAATAGTTTCTTCTTGATCGCTTGATATGTTTGGGTTTTGTTTAACGGCATATCAACCTCTGTAGGTTATTTAATGCCAAAAAAGTAGGGTCTTAAGGTTTTGTTATTTTTTTAATATTCATTTACAGTCAGAAGGTTGATTTAGTCAAATTTTAAATGAATTTTTTTTTTGTTTTTATTCCTTTTTATTTTAGAAAATTGAAAACGTCTTTTAGTTTTGTATTCGAAGATGTTTTGCTGAGAATATTTTTTTTTCTTCAAAAATGTGTTACGGTAATAATTTTTCTTCAAAAATGTATTTTTGATAATATTTTTCCTTCAAAAATGTATATTTTTCTATAAAAGTCTATTTTTATGTATATATTTTATATAAAAGTGTATTTTATACTTGCATAGTGTTTTGACCCCAGTTTGGAGGTTAACTATTTGCCCATAGTTGGGACCCTAACAGGTGCTACCACTCCGGGTCAGGTTGGACCTGGGAACAATATCAATTAAGAGGTGATTCCTTGCTCCTCACAACCTTTCAATCAGAGGCCTTGCTGCCGGATGGAGTTTACCGTCATGCCCAGGACCTCTTGATCGCTCGAGGAGGGTTGGTTGATAAATAAAGTCTCCTACATTGTGATGTCGCTATTTTAATTTTTTTTTTTTTTTTTTGCTCACACTGTGCAAGGCCCGGGTGTAGGGCTACTCTTGGTAGAGTATTACGTTAAGCGGTATAATTCGGAGAGGCAAGGGAGATGACGCTTAACCCTAGATTTGAACAGATGAAGCTTGTAGTGATCGGGGGTAGATCCTCTTGGGAGACGGTTCCACTGAGCAGCGGTTCGCGTGAAAAAATGGTATTTATTTCTTATCAGTGGAATACGGAGAGAATGATAGTTATTTGCTGCAATGTGAATGGTATGGCGCTGCCTAGTTGCGAAGGTTAAACCTGACGGAAGCAAGCAATGTAGTTCGTCCGAACACTTTTCATGGTAGTAGCGATAGAGGAGAGAGAGACACGCAACATCCCGGCTATTGAAGAGAAGTTGAAGGGTAGAAAATACACTATTTACATTATTCGAACTATTGGCCTCATCTTTGTCACTTTTTGTACAACGTTTCGGCCGTTGAACGTTCCGGCCTTCTTCAGTTGCTTGGAATTTCGAACCGAACCCTTTATTACAATCACTGAGGTATACCATTCTCATTCCTTGCGTTAAGCTTCTTTTGGTAGTCAGGAGTTATCTCCTCTTAAACCCTCTAAGTTACTTGTTCACTACATGGCCCAGTGGATATAGACGTTGGTTAGTTTCAGTGACTTGACCCAAAGAGTTGTGAGTTCAATAACATGCTAAAGCAGTGGTGAACAAGTAACTTAGTGAGTTAGAGGGAGATAAATCATGACTACCAAAAGAGGCTTTTGGAATGAGAATGATAGTGATTGTAATAAATGGTTCGGTTCGAAATTCGTAGCACCTGAAGAAGGCCGGGGCGTACAACGGCCGAAACGTGGTACAAATGGCAAAAAAATGAGAACAATAGTCCGAATAATGTAAATAGTGTATTTTCCACCCTTCATTTTCTCTTCCATAGCCGGGATTTTTGTCTCTTATCGCGGATACTAAAATCAAACAAAAATGTGTGTCATTCGGCAGGATTCGAACCTGCGATCACCTATCCAAGCAGGTTCGAAAAATGACACACATTTTCGTAACAAAACTTTATGGTAAATAATCAGGCCGGTGAAATAAATATGTAATACTGTTTGATTATAAACAGAATATCTACTTAAATATGAGTATCGATCAAAATTAATGTTTCTAACAAATTATTTAATATATATGTCTGTATATGTATATATGTGTGTGTGTGCTAATTCTTGTGAATGTTTTTGTATCTATATGCCTCATTCCTGAAGTTAGTAGTGGGAAGAAATAAGAAAGTATACGTGATGACTGTGTACCAGACTTAATTGCCACGTTTTTTTTGGGGTGGGTAGCAAGAAAACTAAACGTACCACTGCTGTAGCCTGGTATTGAACTTACAACACTTTGGGTCAAGTCACTGAAACTAACCACCGTCTATATCCATTAAGCCATATGTCCTTGAAGATATAATAAAAAGTCGTAATAAAGTGTACTGGGGAATGTCTTCAGTGATTTGGTTATAACCAGGATCATTGGGAGTTTTTCAACTTAAGTTTTTTTTTTCTTACTTGACTAAGTAGTCATCAGATCCATTTACAGTTTCTAACAACTGCATATCATTACATACATCTTAATTGTATATAAAATATGATACCGAAATCTGAAGGCGCATTCTAAGAGCGAAATATGTCTGCCAAATGCTAAGCAAAGTATTAAAACAGAGGAAATATGTTAGAGAATAAAAGTGCTATAAATCGATTGATTCTGTTTAAGAACATATCAACCTCTATGTGTTATTAAATGCCGAAATATAATAATTATTTCTTTTAGTTGTTTGATTTTGTTTATCAAACTTTATGGGTCATTTAAGGCCGAAATTTTGGTTGGTTTGGTTGGTTAATTTTCTTAGCAGCATAACAATCTCTATGGGTTATTAAATGCCGAAATATGAAATTATTGATTGTTTTGCTTAGTTGATTTTGCTAAGCAGCACATCAATCTATGGTTTATTTAATGCTGAAATCTAAATATTTTGACTGGTTTGGTTAGTTGAATTTGTTTAACGGCATGTCAATTTCTATGGGTTATTTAATGCCGAAATCTAAATAATTTGGTTGGTTTGGTTAGTTGAATTTTTTTAACGGCATGTCAATTTTTATGGGTTATTAAATGCCGAATTCTAAATATTTTGATTGATTTTGGTTGGTTAATTTTGTTTAGCAGCATATCAACCTCTGGGTTATTTAATGCCGAAATCCAAATAATTTGAACGCAAAATTTTTGTGATCGCCAAAGACTGATTAACTATTATCTCTTAAATATATTTTTAAACTCCAGTTTCTTATCCTGTCACTGTTAATAAAAAATATTTATTTTTATTTTTATTTTTATTTTCATTTTCACCTATCATCTTTTCTTTCTATTTTAGATTTATTCTTCTCTTCTTTCTTCTTCTTCTTCTTCCTCCTCTCTCTCTCTCTCTCTCTCTCTCTCTCTCTCTGTTTCAATTCTACGGGCTAGCAGTCTAACTGACAGGCTGAATGTATCTTTAGATTTTAGTTGACATCAGCTCTTGCGCGTACTCTTTGATTATATGTTGCGTATATATATGCTTATGTATGAATATGTGTGTGTATTCGCCGAACTGATGTAATGATATATTTTTTTTAGAATTTTCTCTTTTAAGGGAGTGACCTTTATTTTTATTCGTTTTTTTTAAGGTTTTTGTAAAATCTTCTGTACAGTAAAGACGGAAGCTGATGATGGTTTGCCTGAAAAAGGCCTAAACTTCCGATTTACCATGAAATAACGTGTCTGCGTTAATTTTTCTTATATTTGCTCTATATGTATTTATATACATATATATATTTAGAGCTCTTAGAGAGTTATCCTCCCACTGTATATACAGGATACTTCTTTGGATTCTTCAATATATACACCACATGCTGATATATATATATATATATATATATATATATATATATATATATATATATGGTAAAGAGAATTAATAAATATACATATCAGGGTGCACATATGTATAGAATTATTATTCAGATTTTAATAAAATGGAGCTCAGTGTAGAATGAACAAAGCTGTATCGGTCGAGTTTCGATCCCGGCCAGAGGCGGGTAGGTGTCTAGCCACACTGATGAGCTGTAATACAGTGAAACAGGTTTGTATGTGGATGACGAATTTATTGTGCTCTCATAGCAACTGGACTCTTTAGAGAGGAAAATTAAAAAAAAAACACTTACTACTTCTGTGATTTATGCATAACTCTTCAGCAATGAATAAAGTTCTTTCGGTGATTGGCGTGTGTATACGCCGCTTATCCTTAACACGCTAAAATTTCCACTCTCTGATGCAATGTGCTTATGTCTTAGAGGTTAGCGACTCCGAGTGACACAAAAAAGGTCGATTTTCGATCCCGGCCAGAGGCGAGTGAATGTCTAGCCACACTGATGAGCTATGATATAGCGAAACAGGCTTGTATGTGGATGATGATTTATATATATATATATATATATATATATATATTCATTTTGATAGGTGTGAGTTTGATCCTGGGTTTCACGCTCTTGTCAGATTTTGTCTGATGATCGCAAAAGCGTGAAACCCAGGGTCACAAACTCACACCTATCTAAATGAATATGTCTGCTCTATCACTGATAATGAGCGCTTTCAAATAAGTACCGTGCATATATAATATATAAATAATATAATATATATAACAAATTGCATATATATATATATATATATATAAAAATACACATTTCACACACACACACACACACACACACACACACATATATATATATATATTTAATCATATCACCCCGAGCAAGGCGGTAACGCCACTGATGTGCAGGGTGTTACGTAAGAGTCAAAAGATTAGAAGAGAGAAAGCCGGAAACCACATCCTAAACAGGGAACAAGGGATGAGCCTCTACACCTGTTCAATAGACGTGGGTGGAGTGTGAACCGGGCGATAGTTTGGTCTATCTACTCCAATTGGAAAAAAAAAAGAAAGTGAAACGATTGGAAAAGATAAAACCAGAAACCACATCCTAAACAGGGAACAAGGGATGAGCCTCTACACCTGTTCAATAGACGTGGGTGGAGTGTGAACCGGGCGATAGTTTAGTCTGTCGTACGTCGATAGCACAAGTTTCATGCGTCATGAAATCATCAGGTGTATTTTTTTAAATGCATCTGATTGCATAACGCATGAAACTTCAAGTCGTGCCATCGACGTACGACAATATATATATCTGTGTGTGTGTGTGTGTGTGTGTGTGTGTGTGTGTTATCATTTGAAACGTCATTTTTAAAGGATAATCATATTTGAGCCTGAACCTGAAATATCCTAAAAAAAAAAAGAAAAAAGGCATGACACGTGAAATTAGAACAATCTACCACCATGGACTGAATAAAGGGTTTATTTTTAAATTCCACTGTATACCAGAGCGTACAACGGCCGAAATATGAAGACTGTAAAGATGAGAACAGCTGTAAACTAACGATGCAAATAACTATCCTCCCCAGTTAATTGAAACCAAATTCTTTTTTCATGGCTTCCCAGAGATGGTTCGATACCAGAAATTGTATTATTTCGCTGCTACAATCGATATTTACAAAAAGACATTCGGTCGCAGTTAATTTATTCGATCAAAATGTTGTTTCTTTTTTTTCTAATCAAAAGTTAACACTGTTTCATGGAACGCGCATGCGTTAAGCGTGTCTCTGAGCGTGCGCGCATGCGTGCTTGTTTGAAGTCGCGCGCATGCGCAACGGCCCTGGGTATAAATGTATGTTACGATAAACCTAACAATGAACAATGTCTGAACCGAGTGTCGTGACAGATGTGTTACAGGTGGATATCGGCAATTACTCTTATTGTGTAGCTAGCGAGTTAAATCGATCAGCCTGACGCTGAGAGATTATTTGAGATAAAAGTTGAAATGTACTCGCAAAATTCTAGTTCCTTCAAAGTTGATTGAAGGAAGCCATTGGCGTCGAGTGAATGTTGTTAGAAATATGAGCAAACACTGTAGTGAAATATTGAGACGAAACAAAATATATTTATTTGCATTATCTATATTCAGAGTATTGTCTTCATCTTTGTTGCTCTTATCACAACGTTTCAACCATTGTACCCTCCGGCCTTCTTCAGATATATATCTACAGAAAAAATATTTTAGAAAAAAATAACACAAGTAGTCACCGTGATAAGCAAAAATAAGCACATAAATAAATTATTCTATCACATATAAATGCAGCTTTATTATAAACAGGATGAAAAAGCTATTAACAATATAATTCATAAATACATATTACTTAACTATCCCAATAAACAGGTTCTTCTTCTTCTGTGTGCCTTGTTCTTTCAGGACGTAGGTGATCATGGTCTTCCACGTCTTCCTATCCCTGGTGGCTCTTAGCATGCTTTCTCCTTTTACACCACCCAAACCCCGCTCTGTTATCCACTAGCTCAAGACCATAAATCTAGAATATAAATGTATAGAAACTAGTATGACCACAAAATGAGGGATCCGTTTATATATTGATTATAATATAGAATTGAGCCCCCATTTTATATCTACATTATAATTTCTTATAAACAGTGTGCATATATATTCTTCTTCTATGTGCCTTGTCCTTTCAGGACGTAGGCGATCATGGCTTTCGCGTCTCCCTATTTCTGGTGGCTCTTAGCAGGCTTTCTCCTGTTACACCACGCAATCCCCGTTCTGCCATCCACTAGCTCAAAACCATAAATCTAGAATATAAATGTATAGGAACTAGCATGGCCAAAAAAAAGAGGGGTTAGTTTATATATTGATTATAATATAGAATTGACCCCCCATTTTATATCCACATTATAATTTCTTATAAACAGTTGGCATATATATTCTTCTTCTATGTGCCTTGTCCTTCCACGTCTCCCTATCTCTGGTGGCTCTTAGCATGTTTTCTCCTGTAACGTCTCGCAGCCCCGTTCTGTCATCCACCTGCTCAGGCCCTTCAAATATGTTTTCTCCTGTAACGTCTCGCAGCCCCGTTCTGTCATCCACCTGCTCAGGCCCTTCAAATATGTTTTCTCCTGTAACGTCTCGCAGCCCCGTTCTGTCATCCACCTGCTCAGGCCCTTCAAATATGTTTTCTCCTGTAACGTCTCGCAGCCCCGTTCTGTCATCCACCTGCTCAGGCCCTTCAAATATGTTTTCTCCTGTAACGTCTCGCAGCCCCGTTCTGTCATCCACCTGCTCAGGCCCTTCAAATATGTTTTCTCCTGTAACGTCTCGCAGCCCCGTTCTGTCATCCACCTGCTCAGGCCCTTCAAATATGTTTTCTCCTGTAACGTCTCGCAGCCCCGTTCTGTCATCCACCTGCTCAGGCCCTTCAAATATGTTTTCTCCTGTAACGTCTCGCAGCCCCGTTCTGTCATCCACCTGCTCAGGCCCTTCAAATATGTTATCTGCTGCTTTCCGCTATCTCTTTATTTACGACCACAAGCTCAAAATATCTAATCTAATTTTCACCAATTATGTGGGACCCCAAAATTGTCCCTAGTTAAAAAATAATGTTGTTTATGAAATATCGTGCTTCATTAGCTTTCCAATATCAGCTATCAAAAAAACAGCCATAAATTCTGACATCGGTCACCCATGCACAACACTTTTTTGTAAGTTAACTTGACACTTGTCAGAACATTATGGAATCCATGCACATATCAATCAGTACATTACGAACAACAAAAATACAACTACTAACATAAAACAAATGTTAGTGAATAATAACATAATATTATATAGAACCTTATGCAAGGAAAGACTCTCAACCTGAGAAGTTTGGCTGCTGACGGTAATATCTTGAAATGTGTGTGAATTAGTTATTATTCGTATAATTAGAAAAATACGCCTAAAATTTGATGCATTCTTTCGTCAGGTATCGCTCTCTATAGCCGTTACCCATAACGTCCCTTTGGACTGATTCCAAATTTTCTATGAAATACTATGGACAATTCAGCAGGATCTTGACTGCTACACTGACAGCACATTGTTCTTGATAATGACTGAGACAGTCGAAAGTACTTATGCAACAGCAACAGAACCCCCGATAATTTATTCACAATGTTGTGCTTAATACGTAACATCTTATTCGAAAACTGGAGCAACGCAGTTAAACAAAGAGAACAAGTCGGTTGAATTTAATACACAGACAGTCACTATGCAGCGTTGATTCCAATGTCTACAGTGTCTACATCTAAAAACTCCAATATTGAGTGCTCAACGGTTATAAATATAGAAAATTTCAAATAATATATATATATATATATATATATATATATATATATATATATATATATATGACTGTGTAGTCTTCTTTAATACATGCTCTTTCTCTGTCTCTCTGTCTCTCTCTGTCTCTCTTTCTCTCTCTCTCTCTCTCTCTCTCTCTCTCTATATATATATATATATATGTGTGTGTGTTCTTCATTTGTAAACGAGTTATTACGCGGTCTACGTTTCTACCATAACGAAAGAACAGAAATTATGACTAAGTGTAACCATATAAAAAAAATACTGAATGAAAACCTTAAAATTTCTTGTAATTTTAAAAATTGCGCGTTCAAAAACTCCCCGTTACGTGAGCGTTCAAAAAAAAAAACCGCCGTTACGTGAGCGTTCTTTAAAAAAAACGGTAAACGGTAAAATCAGTTAATGCAAATCACTTGAAGACACCACATGGTAGAAACCTAGGTCGCGTAATAACTCGTTTACAAATGAAGAATATTCAAAAGTTCTACAACATAATTGTATTGAAAACTTTTTAATACAAATGTGTATTGGTCTAATTTTATTATGACCAAGAACTAAGTACTTAAGCAATTTATATATATATGTATATATATATTTATGGCATACCAATCTCAACTGGGTTATTTAATTCTGACAATATTTTTAGGATAGATTCGTATGAAAAGAATACGTATTCTTCGTAAGAAATCAGTTAGCAGATCAGTTTTCATTGACATATTTTTATAAAAACATTTTGTCTACAGTGATTCTTTCTTCAAAAATGTTTTGCTGGTTATTCTTGTTTTTGAAAAATGCATTGCTGCTAATATTTTTTGTCAAAAGTACACTGATAGTAATATTTTGTTTTCAAAAGTTATTGCTGGTCTTTTTTGCTAGAAAAATCAACTTTTATGCTTACATAGTACATTTAACCCAGTTTGGTGTTAACTCTTTGCTCATAGCTTGGAACCTAACAGGTGCTACCACCCTGGATAAAGATGGATCTGGAAACAACAGCAATTAATATATAGTTCCAGACTCCTTAAAATCTCCGGATCAGAGATCTTACTGCGGGGTGCAGTTTATCGTCATCCACTGGACACTATATATATATACATATATATATATATATATATATATATATATATATATATATATATATATATATGTATATATATATATATATACTAGCAGTATAGCCCGGCGTTGCTCGGGTGTAATGAAAGTTTTAAGACTAATCCATGGTCCGGGAGCTCAGACTCTTTGGACGTTGGCACGAAAGACTCAAAAGCAATAGTTGTTTCCAGTTAAAGCAAAACCATAGACTGAAAGAAAAATGAATGGATGTAAGTCAAATTGTGATTTCCTGGTATCGATATCAAATGAGTTTTTTTCGTCGTAAACTGAATTTTGAAGGCTAAATAAGTCCTCTGAGTAAATGGTATCATGACTGAGACTAAGAACTACAATTAGAACTACTTAGAGCCAAACCCGAAGCAAAAACTAAAATAAAAGGGCTGAAAAAAATATAGACATACAGGCAGATAAACAGACACACACACAAACATCTTGCCTTTTATAGATATATATTATAAATTTTCTGCACTATTGTACTATACATAACGTCTGAATATCTTCTGAATATCGTTTCTTATGTCTTTGTCTATGAGTGTATCAAATTTGATTCAAATCGGACCACTTCTTCTATAACCCGATTTTTTCGATTATCGATTTTCGATATTTATTGAGGGTACCTCGACACAAAACCTAGCTTAGAACACTCGCAGATGCTTATAGTATAACTGTGTAAATTTTCAAGAAAATCGGTTCAGCCGTTTCGGAGTCTATAGGTAACGGACACACACAGACACACACACAGACAAATAAGTTTATATATATATATATATATATATATATATATATATGGTTTTTTGTCTTCAATCAACGGACGTATTTATGTACGTATATATATATATATATATATATATATATATATATATATTATAAATTTATATTTTAGAACATGTACATAATTATTCTATATATATCCGCTACAAAGGTACGTTTGTTTCGGCATTGAAACTTCAATGACTCATCAGCCTGTGTGTAAAGTAATGGAAATCCTCTTTCCTTATATTTATTTAGTTTTGTTAGTGGTGTTGGTGGGAGTTAGTGATAGGGGATTAAATCTCTGACCGTTGTAATTTTTGGGGAGTGTGTTTTTTTAAAGTGGTTGATTAATGAGAGTCTTTGATTTCTTAACAGATTTAACTTTGTAAGTTTTTATTATCTAGTGACTAGACTATATCCTTATGGATTTCTTAGAAGAGCCGGTAGTGGTTGGCGCCGATATTTTTATTTAAGAAGAGTCTTTATAATTAAGGTAAGTTTGTAGACTTAATCTTAACTTTGGACTTAATGAATTTTTTCTATTAAATTTTTAATTATTAATTAGATCATAGTTTGGAAACCGTTTTTCTATTAAATTTTTAATTTTAAATTTCGATTGTTATATCTAGTCAATTGTGTATGGGGTGGGGGTTTAGTCATAAGGTAACAAGTACTGCTGATTGACCTTTAGAATTTTGGTGTGGGGAGTGTAAGTTTTATTTATATATATCTCTTGTGACTAGACTATATCTTTTGGGATTTCTTATGGGAACAGGTTAGGGTTGGGATGCGTATTCATGCGTATATAAATATATATATGTGCATAATATATGTGTATGTATAATATATATATGCATGTATAATATATATATTTATGTATAATATGCATGTATGTTTAATATATATATATGTATAATATATATGTTCATATATATGTATGTATAATATATGTACATATGTATTATATATTCATATTCTGGCAACTGAGCCTCACCCATTCACAGATCAACCAAATGCAGACGACAATTCTACTCCTTCAGCTTCTTTTCTCACACTTCCTGCCTGTGGAACTCGCTTCCATATTCTTCCTTTCCTGATGGCTACAACCTCCAGGAATTTAAATGCAATGTCAATACCCATCTCTTAACCACTTGACTCTAGTTCTTTCTACAAAACCCTGTACATCCATTCCTTTCTCTCCACCTTTGCAACTGTCATCATACCTGCATCTGGTTCGTCTTTCTCTTTACTCTACTTCTATTTTATTTTATTTTTTTACTCTTATGTGGCCCCCTGTATATCAGTGGTGTTACCGCCTTGCTCAGGATGATACGATTTAAAAAAAAAAGTATAATATATATATATATATATATATATATATATATATATATATATATATATATATATATAGTACACTTGGTATGTAATCCGGGTAAATTACAAAAGAGACGAACTTGAGAGAACTCAATGTTAAATTCATTTATTTAATTTAACAAAGTAATATCTTATAAAGGATTTTCGATTATCACCTTAGATAATACATATTTCACCGCTTTGATGTTCTTAACGCAGCTCGTCAGATCCAAATTTGGATCTGAGGAGCCGCGTTACGAACAGCAAAGTGGTGAAATATGTATTATCCAAGGTAATAATCGAAAATCCTTTATATCATATATATGTGTGTGTGTGTGTGTGTGTGTGCAGAGTATTAGGTTGTGACACATGAAATTGCGAACTATATAGGAAACGAATAAAACGTTTCTGAAATGTTCAATGACTAATTTATTCAGTTGAAATACACACCATGTTGTCGAATGAACTATTCTCCAACGTAGCTCTAAAACCTTGATCCCATCTGTAAAAAACAATCCTAACTTTTCTATATTAGAGAATTTTTCATCGCGTATGAAAAGCTCAAAATTCTTAAATAAGTGATAAACATTGGGAGAGACATCAGGTGAATATGAAGGGGTGGGCAAAACTTCATAATTAAGGTAATGCAGCTTTTGGACAATCGATTGAGTAACGTGCGACCGTCGGTTGTCATGCGTCCAAACATAGACATCCCTATACACAAGCCTCGGATGTCTCTTTTTCGTACATACGCTCAATTTCTCCACAATACGAGGTTACTGCAATTGTTTTCCTTTGAGGCAAGTATGAATAATAAATAACTCCCTTGAAAGACCACCCTACTGTAACCATTAACGTTTTAATGTTTTGTTGATTCATCTAACCGCTGACCTATTCTCCTACTGTTGTCAAAAAGTATCCACTTTTCATCGTTACATCATTCGATGTAAAAATGGTTATACTTCCTAGTTTTTTCTCATACAGTGATATCATTCGACATTGTTTCGTTATAATCATTTGGCTTATGATTAATAATATATTGAAAGAAAATTATCTGCAAAGAAAGATTGAGAAATAAATCAACATATTTTTTTACATACACTACAGCGATATGTATTAAGCCAACCATTTTTTCTAAATGATTTATTTCATACTATTTTTAGTATTTATTGCCAAATGAAGATAGAATGGTTCTTTTGTTATTATTACTTGGCAAAATTTTACAAGGTAAGGAAGTAAAGATAAACCCGTCTGAAATCACGCTAAATTTTCTTCATTCTTTCATTGAATATATAGGTAATTATTAAATATTTATAAACTCACTTGATGCACATGGTATTGTGCAGCATTACCAAAAGAACCATTCTATTTTCATTTACAATTACTCACTTGGCAATAAACACTAAAAATAGTATGAAATGCATCACTTTTTAAAACACTGGTGTGGCCTAATAATTATGGCCGGTAGTGTATGTTGTAGAGTGGCTGACAACCCTGCAACACTCTCAATGATGTAATGTTCCATAGCTGAAATGATCTATTTAAGGAAAGAATAGTAGCATTCGAAGCGTAATATTCGAGTATCATTCGAGCAATATTCAAACTGATTACTTCAGCGATTATTGCGATCTAAACCCCTCCTCCCTGTTTTGTAAGTTCTGTCTTGTCTGTCATTGTAATTATTGTACTGTTCTGTGTATATCCGTTTAGCACCGGATATTGTGCTGAATAATACCGCAGAACACTTTCTCTGTGTATCGTATCCACATCGGAGATGCAACAATATACTAAGGAGGTTACTTTGTTAGATGACTGGATCAACAACTAAACAAAAAATGCATAATTTCATGCTTGACGACCTAACAGACATATTGGGTGCGATGGATGAATTGGGTCTAAATTAAGCAAAAATGAAAATAATACTAACATCTCATTTCAACAGATATATTTACCAAAATTACACAAAAGTAGTCTACGGCTATATCGTGTTGAATACACCGGTTCCCGTCCGATCACAGAAGTTAAGCAACATCGAGCCTGGTCAGTACTTAAATGGGTGACTATTTGGGAATACCAGGCGCTGTAAACGTAATGACCAAGAATGGTCTTCCAGGTTTGGGGGTTGGGGTTTGGGGGTTAGGTGCTGGGCTAACAATTGCTGCCCCGTAAAAAAGAGTTTGTTACAGAAGAAGCAACAAAAGGTTGCTGCCCGATGCACTATCTGGGTGTGATGGATAAATGATGACACAAAAATATCTTGAAACAGTAAACTTATTCAATGAAATTACCATTGGCTTCAGTCAAGCTCTACAGACGACTTCAGAATCTTCTAAAACTCTTCTGGAAAATCTCTTTGTTTAAGGTTATAAAAAGTTAGTATAATCTTTGCCTTCTGATCTTGGTGTTACAAGGAATTTTGTTGGTCTACCGCGCTCCACATATAATAATCAAAGGGTCACAGTCTCGGAAGTAAGGTCGCAAGATGTAAGGGCTGATACGGTCGCAGATATTAACTGACATCCATGATTGCATTGTCCTGTTTGTGTGGCAGGGTGCAGAGTCCTGTTGCCAAACATAGGGTCTTCCAGCAGCCATTCTCATTAATCTATAGACCCAGGGCAGCACTACCTCCTCAAGGCACTTGATGTAGGCCTCCGTGTTGAGTCTGAGGCCCTTTGAATGGAATCATAACGTCGCCGTCATAGTGATCACTCCAAACAACTTCTTAATTACCATTAGACTCAACAAACTCTTTCCGAATCGCCTGCACTGTCCTCAGATTTACATCCAAACTCTCTGAAATGTTCGTATTAGGGCTTCTGGTGCGTATGCCAGCCAGTACAACATGCGGTTTTCAAATTTTTTACGGAGTAAATTGCGTCATGGTGCTCTTTTTCTCACAAATTTTGCCCAACTGACCCTACTGTACTGTACAATCGACAAAATTAAAAATCATCGCGCATGGGAAAAATAAAAATATAATATGGTGACTATTTACCTATTGCACCATATATATATATATATATATATATATATATATATATATATATATGAATTTTATTAGTTTTAACAATACTTATTTTTTATTTATTTATTAGATACACGTATTTGAGTGGATACTCTGTTTATATAAATATATATATATATATATGAAATTATTTTTTGTACATTATTTTTAATGTTCAATATATCGGTTGTTAAAACATTTCGTTAAACTTCGCAGTTTTCCGTAACGTTGTATATATATATATATATATATATATCAAATAGTACATTATAATTTCCATTTGGCATTAATCATTTCAGAAATATTATTTGGAAAATATCTATCTTCTGAAACGATTAAGCTAGTAGAAATTATAAAGTACTGTTTTTGTTTTTGTTTTTTTTGTTTTTTTTGGGTTTTTTTTTAATCGTGTCACCCCAAGCAAGGCATTCCACTGCCACTATAGTGCAGGGGGTTACATAGAGCGATTGGGTATAGGAAATGTCAGAAGGAGGGTGATAGACGAGTTAGGATGTACATAGGGAGAGAGTTGGAGAGAATGGGTGTAAGTGTGTTAGGAGGTGTCTATTGACCCTACATTTAAACTCCTGGAGGTTGTAGCCGTTGAGGAAGCAAGCATGCGGTAGGGAATTCCACAGGCGGGAAGTGCGAGGAAAGAAGCTGTTGGAGTAGAAATTGCGGTTAGATTTCATCGGTTTCACTGTAAAAGGGTGGGACCTAGTTGCCAATCTAGTATCTCGTGCAAATTCACATCTAGGGGTACCAGTGATTTAAGTTCGTCAGAGCAGAAACCATGAAAGTATTTATAGAAGAGGCACAGGGAAGCCACGTCACGGTGAGAGGGTGACTGCAGCGGGTCAGCCAAGTCGGTATCAATCACATTACAGATTCTTCGCTGTATTTTGTCAAGAACATCGAGGAGAATATCAGGGACACCCGGCCAGATGTGGCAGCAGTACTCAATACACGGGCGGATGGTAGATTTATATAAGTGCAGGTTAGATTCAGACAGAAAGAATTTCCGGGCCCTGCACAGAGAGCCGACTTTCATAGCAGCAGATTTAGCAATGGATTCGACGTAGTCATTCCACTTGAGGTCCGCTGAGAGTGTCAGGCCAAGCAGGTGTAGTGTTTTACTCTCTGGGAGGCAAGCCTGTTCCATGCTAATGGGATGGAGGTGCGGTTGTCTGTGGTGGTTAATTGACAGCAGCTTCGTTTTGGAAGAATTGAATTTTACGAGCCATTTCTTACCCCAATCCACCACGGATTGGAGGTCCTTTTCAAGCTCGGCAGCGAGGTTCACCTTGTCACCAACACCAGATTTTTGATCGAGGCGAGAGTAAACTGTGGTATCATCGGCGTGCATGCCTACTTGTGATCTTATGGCATCGGGGAGATCATTGATGTAGATTAGAAAGAGCGTAGGACCTAGGATAGAGCCTTGGGGGACACCCGCGTTTGTAGGGTAGTTCTGGGGGGCATGTCCGTTTAATACCACCTTCAGTGTGCGGTTAGAGAGGAATGACTGGATTAAGTCCAACAAAAGTCCAGTTATGCCATAGCTTCGCAGTTTCCGTAGAAGACCAGCATGCCATACTCTGTCGAATGCTTTAGAGATATCCAAGGCGACGGTTCGGGCTTCACCATTCTTGTCGAGAGCCTGGTATATATACTCGGTGATGGTCGTTAGCATATCAGCAGTAGACTTGGTGAAGCGGAAGCCATACTGTTTGTCCGAGAGGAGCCTGTGGGCTGTGAGATGCTGAACGACCTTGGAATTGATAATGGCTTCGAACACTTTATCGAAGATCGGAAGAAGGCTGATAGGGCGGTAATTTGCGGGGTCCGAGGGTTCACCAGTGTTCTTGAATATTGGAACCACAGAAGAAGACTTCGAACAGGCAGGAAAGCAGGAGGAAGATAGGCAGAGGCTGTAAAGCTTAGAAAGGATAAAGGAGAGTTCAGGTGCACAATTTCTCAAAACTATGATTGGGATTCCATCTCCACCACTCGCTTTGTGAGTGTCCAGTTTCGAGATTATGCTAGAAATCAGCGAGAGCGTGATGTGGACGTCATTCAATTGGGCCTCAGTTCTAGATGGGAAATAGGGTGTATGGATTCCAGACGAATCCAGACTCGAATTGGTCGAGAATTTACGGGCAAAGCATTCAGCCTTGTCCGCTGAGGAGGTGAGGACCTCAAACTCGTTGATTAGTGGGGGTATTGAGGACTTACTCTTGTTAAGCACGCTTTACCAGAGGCGCCAGTAGTCTTTGGTACCGAACTTAGAGGATGCTATGCGCTGCTTCATTCTGGCAGCAAACAGCATCTTAGCTTCGTTAAGTCTCTTTTTACACTTATTACGAACTGAGGCGAAGAGGCGTCTGTTTTGGTCCGACGCGTGGCTACGATAAAGCCGGAAGAAGTGATTCCGGTGGGTAATGGCGGCCTAGCAAGCGGGCGAGAACCAGGGAGACGAATGGGATTTAAGCTGAAATTTCCTGGCAGGGATGAAAGCATCGATGCCAGCCTTAACCCAGGAGGAGACCTCTGATGCACAGTCTTCGATGGGAAGACTAAAAACATTGTTCCATGGGACGTCGCAGAGGAAGTCACGGAACGAATCCCAGTGTGTTCTTTGATAGCAGTAGGATATTCTGTTGGTCTGGATTTCTTGAGTAGAGGTGGACTGGAACCAGATTTTTGACAGAAACTACGACGTGGTCAGAATTTCCGAGAGGGTAGAGCAGTCTGGTGTGTATCCGTTACCTATGGACTCCGAAACGGCTGAACCGATTTTCTTGAAAATTTACACAGTTGTACTATAAGCGTCTGCGAGTGTTCTTCGCTAAGTTTTGTGTCGAGGTATCCCCGATAAATATCGAAAATCGATAATCGAAAAAATCGGGTTATAGAATGAGTGGTCCGATTTTAATCAAATTTGATTCACTCATCGACAAAAACATAAGAAACGATACTCAGAAGTTTCAAGGTTGCAGTTCTTACAATAGTGCAGAAAATTGATAATATATATATATATATATATATATATATATATATATATATATATATATATATATAAGGCAATATGTTTGTGTGTGTGTCTGTTTATCTGCCTGTATGTCTGTATTTTTTTCAGCCCTTTCATTTTAGTTTTTGCTTCGGGTTTGGCTCTAAGTAGGTATAATTGTAGTTCTTAGTCTCAGCCATGATACCATTTATTCAGAGGACTTATTTAGCCTTCAAAATTCAGTTTACGACGAAAACACTTATTTGATTTCGATACCAGGAAATCAACATTTAAATTACATCCATCCATTTTTCTTTCAGTCTACGGCTTCGCTTTAACTGGAAACAACTATTGCTTTTTAGTCTTTCGTGCTAACGTCCAAAGAGTCTGAGCTCCAGGACCAAGGATTAATTTTAAAGCTTTCATTACACCCGAGTAACGCCGGGCTGTACTGCTAATATATAAAGAAACTATGCACTGAATTACGAGTAGCTAAGAAAAAATTATAATGTTAAAACAAATATAATTCAAATATATCGGCTAATGACTATTTCGTAAATTTTCGTGTAATTTCGTAATATATATATATATATTCTGTACATTTGTTTGTTTAAGGCATAAGTTTGCATTTATGTTCTTATATATTTATTTACGTAAAAATTCATAAATAAAACCGGTAAGTGGTGATGAAATAGCATGTATTTTTCATACATATTTCACAATGTCATTTTCTCTTTTGTCAATGCTATTAATTCTCCGATGAATATTACTAACAGATATTTTAGGTCATTGGAAATCCAAGATCCAAATTTGTTTTTGTAGCCATGTGTCAGACTGCAGACATTTGATTTACAACCCACTTTGTCAATATATATATATATATATAATTTACAACCCACTTTGTCAATATATATATATATATATATATATATATATATATATATATATATGGAGAGAGAGAGAGAGAAACACTTATTTTCGGGTTATTTTGAGGTTTTCTTTCACTTGTCTATGCGAATATACTATCTTTTAACGCAAATTTTGTATTTCTGCTTACTTAAGTAATTCAGTCAAGGGAAAGACAAATTTTTCAACCCAAACTCAGCTTTGACCTTATCTGTTACGTCCAGGCCACCGAAGTCGTTCATCTCTCACCGCACAAGCTACTTGACACAAAGACTGCAAAGAAAACAAAAGCGAACAACAGTGGAAGATTCTAATAATCTATCGACCCGCAGAGCTACTTAGCACTGGGGTATATTTATCAGGCGTATACTTGTGATTTCAACCGACGAGAATAATTTCCTCGCTTTCGATGTGCGTTGTGGTGCAATGGATCATCTTCTTCTATGTGCCATGTTTCTTCAGGACGTAGGCGATCATAGCCTTCCACATCTCCCTATCCCTTGTAGCCCTTAACACCCTTTTCTCACGTTGCTCCTTCCAAACCCTACTCTGTCATATATTTTTCAAGCCCATAATTCTAGACTATAAATGTATAGAAGCTAGCATGGCCAAAAAAGTGAAGGATCAGTTCATATATTAATTACAATACAGAAATGATCCCCCCACTTTTATATCCATATTTTAATTTCTTATTTACCGTATTTACATTATTCGGACTATTGTCGTCATCTTTGTTGCCATTTGTGCGACGTTTCCACTGTTGTACGCTCCTGCCTTCTTCAGGTGCTAGGAATTTCGAACTGAACCCTTTATTAAATTCACGGGGGTATATGAACTCTATTCCTTGCCTAGAGCCTCTACTGGTAGTCATGAGTTATCTCCATCTAACCTTGTAAGTTACTCGTTCACTACTGCTGTCGCCTGGTCTTGAACTCACAACTTTTTGGGGGTCAATTCACAGGAACTAACCAACGTCTGTATCTATTGGGCCAATAATGTAAATACTGTAAATACTACCTCATCTCAGAAATAAAGACGGACAATTTCTTATTTGTTTATCAAATTCTGATTAGATATGAATCGATCTCTTCTCAATATTGATTTATAACTCTTCTTCGCTCTTCTATGTGCCCCGTCTCCTCAGGACGTTGGCGATGATTGCCTTCCACATAACACTATCCCTTGTAGCTCTTAATATTCTTTTTCCTTTTGACTATGTATTCAGTTTTCGTGTAGTTTATATGTAGTCGTTTTTTTTCCGCTCTCTTTAGCAAGAGGACTTTTATTTTTTTATTTTTGTGTCTGCTATCAACACTGTATCATCTGCGTATCTTATATTGTTCAGACTGTCTCCGCTAATGACAGGACTTCTACAGCTCTCAGAATTGTCTCGCAGTAAAGGTTGAATAGATCTGGGGAGAAGACACATCCTTGTTTTAAACTCCTTTTTATCTTTGTATATCTGTTGAATTGGTTTCCTGCCCGTATGCAAGGAGTTTTCTTCTAGTACAGGTTCTTGATTATTCTAATGTCTTGCCCGAATATGTATGTCCAGATTGCTGAGCATCTCTATCAAGTCTTTGTGTCGTACTTTGTCTAATGCCTTTGCGCAGTTTATGAAACACAGGTACCCGTCCTTCTGCATCTGCATTACCCTTCATAATAACTTTCTAAGCATAAATATCATGTCCCTTGTTCCAGTGTCCTTGATCAAACTCTATTGCCTTTTCCTAATATGTTGAGGTAGCGAAGCATCCCTATCTTTGTGGAGTACTTGTCTTATACCTTTGCGTAGTCTATGAAACACAGGTACCCGTCCTTCTGCATCTGCATTACCCTTTATAATAACATTCTAAGCATAAATATTATGTCCCTTATTCCAGTGTCCTTGATCAAACTCTAATATGTTGAGGTAGCGAAGCATCCCTATCTTTGTGGAGTACTTGTCTAATGCCTTTTCGTAGTCTATGAAACACAGATACACGTTTTTATGCGTCTCTGTTGCCCTCTCTCATACCATTCTAAGCATAAATATCGCGTTCTAGTGTCCTTGACCAAGCCGCACTGTTCCGATTCTAACCCTAGCCAGATTCAACTGCGAGCTCTACTCATCAGAATTAGGACGATGTGCTTTGGTATGTGATTCATTAAGATGATTGTTCGGTGGAGTTTACATTATTTTACACCTGACTTCTTAGGCAGTGCTATGAAAATCTATCAGCTTAGGTCTTCCAGTATATTGACATTGTTGTAGTATTTCTGTAATTTTATCGACGCTGAAATCGTCTAAGGCCGCCATCATCTCCATTACAATGCCGTCTGGTCCTGCTGCTTTGTCCTTATTCACGTTGGCCAGTTCAGTTTGCACTTCGGGTTTGAATATTTACAGTCCGTCGGTGTGTCTGGGCACCTCAGCGTGGTGTAATGGTTAGCAAGCTTGTCTTGCTAGAACCTATTACAACTGAGTAGTGAGTTCGGTCTTCACTAGGCACCCCATACTTTAAGCCTTGTGCCATATCTAAGCGATGCTTAGAAAAGTAACTGTTGATATCTCTGTGTATTGCTGTTCCTTGTCGTGGAAGAGATCTCTTATATATTCTTTCCATAGCTGAAGTTTTCTCTCTTTCTCAAATACAAGTGTTCCGTCCTTGGATTTTATGCATCCCGTTGAGGAGCATGTCATGTTCTCATATTTTTTTATGCAAGTCATGCTCAGTCTCTCTATTCCTGCACACTTGTCGTTGAGTCATTTTTCATTAGGTTGTTTGCATTTGCTCCCTATTTTGTTGTGTGGTATTTTGTATTCCGTCCCATGACTTGGCATTGTTTTCTGTCTCTTTTGCATCATGTCGAGAATCTCAATTGTAATCCATTCTTTTGTCTGCTTTCATTTCAGACGATGTCATCTGCTGATGTCACTAACGCTTCCTTTAGTGCGTCTCATTTCGAGTTTGCGTTTTCAATTTGTCCCTCATATTTTTTCACACTGTTTATAGTTATATAGTAGATTTCATGTTTCGTGTCACCTCTTGGGCTTCTCCATGTCTATAATCGTCTTGCTTGTTATTGAAATCAGGTGTTGGTTATTGCTTGGTCATTCGATATGCATCCTTAGACCCATTTTTTTCCTCGGTCATTAGGAGAAATCGGAAAGCCGAGTTAGAATTTCAGTGGAATTTGTTGTATTCACTTATGAAAGGAAAGGTATGAATCCATCTCTTCTCTTTTCAGAGAGCCGAGTTCAAATTTCAGTTAAATTAGTTCCATTCATTTATTCATAAAAATCCTTGGAAAAATGTATTAATTAATCCCTTCTCCTTCCAGCTATGGGTTGAATAGCAGGACAGATTGGGTTTTGTAGCCTTGGTTGGCAACCAGTCTACCACAGGAAGAAATGACATCCTACTGCCTACTTAGTCTTGTCTCCAAAGATGCATGATCGTCCAAGTGTATATAATATATGGAACTTAAATGACTGATACAACGCCAGCGGCGAAAGGCTATGCGGAGGCCCAAAACGATGCTTCAAGGATCTGTTTAAGACATCCCTGACAAAGGCCAACATCGATATGGATTTTCTACACTCGTTTATTGATATAGATTTTCGCGTCGCGTCGCGTCGCAGTTACCAACATAGTATTTGAAACTGGTGAGCCGAGTTCAAAATTTGGAGACAATTGCGTTTGTATTAGTAACCTTTGGAAACTTATAGACTAATTTTTTTCTCAACCGCCATTGGTTACCAGAGTAGGCTCTCGAGCCTTGGCTGACAACCAGTTCTGACAATCAGAGAAAGGCAGATGCAAATTCAGAAGCCATTGGACCTTGTATTGGTAAGTTCAGGAAGAAATTACAACATTCAGTATAATGCACCCCATGTTTCCGAAGGTTAAAATAATAAATTACTTCACTTAAATATAATAGAACACTTTGTTTCTGAAGCTGAAAACAGGGAATAAATTATATATCTTGTGTATATTACGACCTAATTTTCGTAAATCTAAACACAGAAATAAATTACTGTCTTGTGTATAATATGACCCCGTTTTTCTGTAGCTAAAAACAGGGAATAAATTACAACCTTGAGTATAATAGGAAGGCGATTTAAATCTTTGAGTAAAATACGACTACCTATTTCTGAAGATGAGAAAAGCAATAAATTGCATAATTGAATATTATGCAATCCCGTGATTTTGAAACTAAAAAACAGGGAAGAAATTAAATCCTTGTGGATGATACGCCCTCGTATTTCTGAAGCTAAAAGCAGAGAATATATAGCGGGTTATCTATCTATTATTTTTCTAGTTGTAGTGGGAGTCCGTTCTAGTGAAGGGTAGATGTATACTGTTGCAGGTTAACGGAATTTGGCCTTGTGGTAGATAGCCCACTATAAATCATGAAATGATTATAAAATCAAGTAAAGCAAATTGAGTTGAAAAACAGCATTTTTATATATACACATATCAATTAATGTTTTTACAATTAAAGTAATACTTGAATATAGGTCCAACAGAGGTTAAAATGTTCATGACAAACAATAAGCTGAAAGAGATTTAAGGCTTAGGAATGTGGGGAGCGTGTAAATAAGGAATGTCTTTGAAGTAGTCGCTCCTTAGGTCGGTAAGTAGTTTTGAGACAGGGAAGAAAGTAAGGAGAAGTGAAGAGACGAGCATAGTAGCCACTTGACTTGGTCAAGGGATATATTAATTACTCTCGCCTGTCAGCGTCGGTCTGTCTGTTGGGTGCTTTCTGTCTCGGCTTTTTATTTCGGCTTTTTGGATCGCAGGTGATCATTTGGGATTTCACATTTGTATTTGATCCTGGGCTTCCCATTGGCTGATAAATAAAATTCACGTAGGCTCGCAAAATGGAAATTTAATAATTGATTAATTTTTATTTTTCAACCGGAACATCTGCGCGAACCCGGATGCGCACCGACGACTTTTGGTCATTTGTCTTTTTGCCGTGAGAGAGCAAACATCCGGTCCATCGCTTTTCCTCGGTATCACCGCAAATAAATTACATCCTTGAGTATAATACAATCCGGTTTTACTCAAGCTAAAAACAGGAAATAAATTACATTCTTGTGTATAATATGAGCCCGTGTTTCTAAAGCTAAAACACGTATATATTATCATCCTAACGGAGAATATGACCCAGAGTTTCTCAAGCGAAAACAGTATAAATTATATTCTTTTGTATAATAAGCACTCAAGTTTCGTACGCTTAAACACGGACTAATTTCAATCCTTTGTATAATAGATCCTTGTATTTCTGAACCTAAAAACAGGGAACAAAATAAATCGTTGAGTATTATAATACATCACTTAATACATCCCGGTCCTGACATATAGATGGCGACACTAAAAAAAAATCTATATGATTTTTATGAAGTACTAAACCTTCAAATGACATGTGACAAATCTGGGCCTAGTCAAATTATTAGTTTAAAAATTACAGTTCTTTAATTGAAGCTACTATTGCAAATTTTCAAAACAATGGAAAAATCTGAAGTTCATGAGTCGATAAAGAATTGCTTTCTTATGGGAAAAAATACTGTTCAAGTAAAGCAATGGCTAGATAAATATTATTCGAACTCTGCTCCTTCGGAAAAAACGGTTAAGAGGTGGTATGCTGACTTTAAACGCGATCGTACAGACACAAATGATGCTGAACGCTCAGGTCACCTAAAATCGGCAGTTGTTTCGGAAAACACACAAAAACATCCACAAACTCGTTTTGGTCGATCGTTAATTGAAGTTGCATAAAATAGCGGAGGGTTTGAATATATCAGAAGGCAATGTATTCACCATTCTGCATGAACGCTTGTCAATGAGAAAGCGGTGTTCAAAGTCGGTGCCGTGTTTGTTCACAGTCAATCAAAAACAACTACGCGTCGAAGATTGAGAGCGTTGTTTGCAAGTAGATTTTGCGTAGATATGTGACAATGGATAAAACATGAATTCATCACTTCACTCCGGAGTCAAATCGGCAGTCAACTAAGTGGACAGCAGCAGGTGAAAGCCGTCCAAAGCGACCAAAGACGCAAACATCAGCAGGCAAGGTTTTTGACCACAATATTTTGGGATTTGCAAGGTATTTTGTTCGTCGATTAGCTTAAGAATGGAAGAATCATCAGTAGCGAATATTGTACAGCATTATTGTCATGAAATTAAATAAATCGTTGAGTATAATATGAGCCTCTATTTCTGATGCTAAAAACAAATAATCCTATATTATTATTCAATCACGTGTATCTGAATCTGAAAACAAGGAATAAATTACATCTCTGAGTATAATAAGACTCCGTTTTTCTCAAACTAAAAACATGGAATAATTTGCATTCTTGGGTCTAATTTCAATCCTTGTAAATAATACATCCACGTGTTTCTGAAGCATGTGAGCAATGATGAGGTTTTGGAAAGAATGAAGACACAAAAGAAAATTAATATTGAGCATCAGGAAGAGACAACTAAAATTCCTGGGACATGTAGTGAGGAAGGAGGGCTTTGAGAATCTAATACTAACAGGCCAAATAGAGAGGGAAAGAGATAGAGGAAAGCAGCGGATAACATATTTGAAGGGCCTGAGCAGGTGAATGACAGAACGAGGGTTGCGTGGTGTTACAAGAGAAATTGTGCTCAGAGCCACCAGGAATAGAGAGACGTAGAAGGCCATGATCGCCTACGTCCTGAAAGGACAAGGCACATAGAAGAAGAAAGAAGACCGTAGTTACACCTTCAGAATCCCAATCATCTTACCGACAGACGCTACCATCTTGAAATTCTTCGGGGTGGAGAACCAGAGCGTTTCCAATGCTTTCTTTTAATTTTGGATTCAGATTCAAAGGTGCTGAACCCAGGTTTCTTCTTAAATTACCAATCTGCAGTGGAAATTCTCAGGGTCAGCCTAGAAGCGAGACAAAAGTGTCCTGGAAAGGTTAACCCTTTTCAGCTTCTGCTCTGCTGTCGGCATTCTTAGGACCCATTTTACAGACAGCTTGCTCATCCCTAAGATCTCAGTTAAAACAGTATGGACTGAACCTGAACTAATATCTATGGACTTAGCTATCTGCTGAAATGTAAGAAATCTGTCATCCAAAACCATATGGCGAATGGCATCAACTTGTTCATCATTAATTGGGGTTTTTGGACGACCTGACCAAGGTCATTTTCTGTGCTGTTCATGTGCCAGTTGAATTCTGATGGAGTCCTCAATAAGTGTCTGTACCATGTCTTCATGGATCTCCTTAGGTATCGTACCTTTGTTTTTCAGATTGATTATATTATTATTTTCTCTCCTATTTACATGTACTGTCCCTTCTGCTGTTACTGCTGTTGGAGGCCTTGAAATGATTTTTGTTTTAGTAAATCTTGTTTGTGATTTTATAGCGGCAGTAAGCAGGGACTAATGGTGGATCTTCCTCGTTCAATTTTTATAGTATTAATCCGTTTGGAGTCATTTTTAACAAGTGATCTGAGAAAGCGGTCTTATCTTGATGCCTTCCACCCTGACATATTATTATTATTGTTCAGAAAGTGAACTTATCTATGCGGAGAAAGTCTAAAAGGCCATTTATTTGGTCTAAGCAAGCTTCCTGGGAACATGGCATCCATGAGAGAGAAAAATAAATGAACAAAAGGTCAGTTACCGTACTGAGGAAGAAATTACCAAGAAATTATAAAAAAACATTAAGAACTGTGGCTTTAGACCTTTTTGAACGAGTTGGACGCCATGTATGACATCCTTATGTAAGTCTAGAGCAGACAAAGATTATTTCAAAACAAGATCCGACTTGCAAAAGCTTTTGATAAGTTACGACACAAAGATCTATTTTAGCCGCAAGAAAAATACGATCTACTACGCTTTTCCTTATCTACATTAACGATCTCCCCGATGCAATAAGATCCCAAGTAGGCATATACGCTGACAACACTACAGTTCACTCTCGATCAAAAATCTGCCGAGGCTGACAAAGCAAACCTCGCTGCCGAGCTTGAAAAGGACCTCCAATCCGTGGTGGACTGGGGTAAGAAATGGCTCGTGAATTTTAATGCTTCCAAAACGAAGCTGCCATCTATTAACCATCACAGACAATCGCTCCTACCTCCATTAGCATGGATCAGGCTAGTCTCCCTGAAAGTAAAACTGCGCCTCCTCGGGTTAACTCTCACATCAGACCTCCAGTGGAATGCCTACATAGAATCCATAGCTAAATAAGCTGCTAAAAAGGTCGGTTCTCTGTGTAGGGCTAGTAAGTTTTTTTCCCGTCTGAAATAATCCTGCACATATATAAATCTACCATTCGCCGATGCATTGAATACTGCTGCCATATCTGGTCGGGTACTCCTGCTATCCACCTAGGTGTCCTTGACAAAATCCGACGGAGAATCTGTAATGTAATCGATCCCGACTTGGCAGCTAGGATACAGTCGCTTTCTCACAGATGCAGTGTGGCTTCCCTGTGTCTCTTCTACAAATACTTTCACGGCTTCTGCTCTGATGAACTTGGCTCACTGGTATATATGAATTTACTCGAGTGACAAGATTATCAAGTAGGTCCCACCCTTTTACTGTAAAGCCAATAAATTGTCAACGCAAATTCTACTCCATCAGCTTCTTTTCTCGCACTTTCCACCTGTGGAATTCTCTTCCTTTACTTGCTTTCCCGACAGCTACAATCTCCAGGAGTTTAAATGTAAAGTCAGTAGTCATCTCCTGTCTTACTAACTTGAAAAGGACCTCCAATCCTCTGTCTCATGCTCCTTTCTCTGTCTACTCCACTCTCATCAGTATTCCCATCTTTCTCTTACCCTCTTCTTGATAACCCCTGTAACCTGTCACTCTTTCTCATAACTTTCCTCCTATGTAACACCCTGCAAAACAGTGGAGGTAAAATGCCTTGGTTGAGGCGACACGATTATATATATATATATATATATATATATATAAAGAAAACAAATTTGGAAAGGATGTTAGAATAATCTCGAACTTAAACTGAAAGCAAGCCGCCTACATGCGGATAGAAAATAAATTTAAAAAATAGAATTTATTTTTATTGTTAAACTGTGGTTCATATTCATTTATTGGAATTATTTATTTACATTCACTGGAATTTGTTCATTTTCATCTTTCACACTATTGTTAATTTTTATTCAATAAAGTTATTTTATTTCCTTTCTTTAATCTAATGTATTTTCTTTTCTTTGAGATATTTTAATTTCTTTCTCAATTGTCCATTTGCAGCCAATGGAATTATTTTCTTTCATTCCTTCATCTATCGCCCATTTTTATTCATTGAATTTATTTTATTGTATTTTTTCATCTATTGTCCATTTTCATTCAGTGAAATTATTTCCTTCCTTCCTTCCTTCCTTCCTTCCTTCATCTATTGCCCATTTTCATTAACTGAAACTCTTTTGTTCCTTCTTTTATCTGTTGTCCATTTTCATTCATTGAAATTCTTTCCTTTCTTCATCTATTGTCCATTCTTTTCCTTCATCTATTGTTTATTTTTATTCTTTGAAATTCTTTCTTTCCTTCCTCTATTGCTCATTTTCATTTATTGAAACTCTTTCGTTCCTTCTTTCATCTTTTGTCCATTTTCATTCGGTGAAATTATTTCCTTCCTTCCTTCATCCGTTGTCCATTTTCATTTATTGAAACTTTTTCGTACCTACTTTTATCTGTTGTACAATTTCATTCAGTGAAATTATTTCCTTCCTTCCTTCATCTATTGTTCATTTTCATTAATTGAAACATTTTCGTTCCTTCTTTTATCTGTTGTCCATTTTCATTCATCGAAATTCTTTCCTTTCTTCATCTTTTGTCCATTCTTTTCTCCCTTCATCTATTGTTTATTTTTATTCATTGAAATTCTTTCTTTCCTTCCTTCATCTATTGTCCATTTTCATTTATTGAAACTCTTCGTTCCTTCTTTCATCCATTGTCCATTTTCATTCAGTGAAATTCTTTCCTTCCTTCCTTCATCCGTTGTTCATTTTAGTTCCTTGAAATTCTTTTCTTTATTTTATCACGATTCTTTCTTTCTTTCATTAATTATACATATTCATTCATCAAAATTCTTTTCGTTATTTCTTGATCTATTGTCAATTTTCATTCATCGACATTCTTTTCTTTC
The DNA here is from genome assembly GCA_037127315.1 of Ascarosepion bandense. Classification (NCBI taxonomy): domain Eukaryota; kingdom Metazoa; phylum Mollusca; class Cephalopoda; order Sepiida; family Sepiidae; genus Ascarosepion; species Ascarosepion bandense. The sequence goes on along the minus strand of JBBBDQ010001084.1, from coordinate 3,582,122 downwards.
CTTCCCTTATCTATTGTCAATTAAGTTTCATTGATTTTTTTTCTTTCATTCCTTTATTCTTTATTATATAATTGTTTATCTAACTTCTTTCCTCCAATTTATTTTACTTCCATTTATTCTGGCTTCTTAATTCATTCATTCTTTTTTCTTTGACATTATTTTTTTATTTATTTACTCATTTTCCATCTTTCATTCTATCACTTTTTTTCTTCGTAATTTTCATGTTTCTTATTCGTTTATTTCTCAGATGGATATTTTCCATTCATCATACCTCATTTTATCGAACTCATGACTAATATAAATTTTTCTTTGTGCATGTAGATATTTTTAGTTTTTCTTATTCTTTTTTCAAGCAGTTTTCCATTGTTTTTTTAAATTTGTTTTATTTCAAGTTTCTGCTTATTATATGAATCTACGTAACCCAAATCTGCATTAGTTTCCTCATCTGCCAATCTCTATGCGAGATATATCATTTGTGTATGCACACCTTCTTTTCATATGTAAATATTAATGTGCAACTGTGTAGGTGTTTCCCGTATTCTAGTATTGATTTCTCCAACTCTAAAGCTGATTTTTTATTCAATATAATCTCTAAATGTATTTATCTTCAGCGTGCGCCATTTTTTCTTCTAATTTGTTTGGATAGGACTTCAACCTGCATATTGCTTTTCAGTAGAGCCTTGAATTGCTTCCGCTTTTGCAAATGTCTCCGCTTTGAAGCATCTTGTATCTTTCTTTCCACAAGACAAAATCGAGGCGGGGGGGGGGGGGGGAAGTTCAGAAAATAGTATCAAAATTTGTAAATTACGACGAAGACCCCATTAATCATTTGCTCTGAAACGCACCCAGTTTTAAACAAATATCAATAACGTTCTCCTGCAGTAGTCACGTGGTCGTGGTGACGCAGGAAGGCTTCCCTGTGTCTCTTCTATAAATACTTTCACGGCTTCTTCTCCGATGAACTTAGATCACTGGTGCCCACTAAATACGAATTTGCACGAGATACTAGATTAGCAACTAGATCCCACCCTTTTACAGTGAAACTGATAAAATGCAGCCGTAACTTCTACTCCAACAGTTTCTTTCCTCGCACTTCCCGACTGTGGAATTCTCTTCCAAACGATTGCTTCCCCGACGGCTACAATCTCCAGGAATTTAAATGTAAGGTCAATAGACACCTCCTAACACACTAACCTGCTCCCATTCTATCATACACTCTTCCCATCTGCCCAACCCTCATCCTCGCTATCCTTACTCATCTGTCACCTTCCTCCTGTCATTCCCTATGTCTAACCACTCCTTCTCTTTATCTTCCCCTATGTAGCCCCATGCGCAATAGTGGCAGTGGAATGCCTTGCTTGGGGTGAGATGATTAAAAAACAAAAAAAAAAGTCAGGACTGATTAGTAAAATAAAGAAAAAAAAACAGAAAAACGTTGTATTCAACAAACAGGATTCATATTAACGCTGGCTATAGATTTTTTTTTAAGAAGACATATTTGTTTTTTCAAATATGTTTTTGATATGAAAGTATTCTATTTGACGGTCAAAACAAATTTTGGCGGGCCTGTACGTCAGGCACCCTCTGTAATTTCTTTGGCTTTTCCTTTTATTTTAAATTTTTTCAGTGCATTCTTATTGATTAGACTCTAAACGTTCAGATTAACAAAAAACAGTTGGAAAAAATTCAATTTTTAAAGATTTTTAGGGAGTGCTCAGTTTCTCATACAACATTCTAGTAAATCGATTCCCCATATTGGAAACACTCGCTTTGGGGTCTAGTAAAAGAAAAAATAAAATTAAATAATAATACAGAATCAAAATAAACATTACATAATATTACAGAATAAAATTAAATAATATTACAGAATAAAATTACAGGGGTGGGGTGCCGGTCGTACAGGTCCGCCTAAATTTTGCCTATTTACCTTTTCGCAACTATCTATCGTCCATGTTCAATAATTTCAATAATCTATATATATATATATATATATATATATATATATATATATATATAGATGGCATGAACATATATATATATATATATATATATTAATGCAGGTTTCATTGAATAATATAGACAAGTTTTGTCTATTAATTTTGTGTAGGATCCGTTCATACCGTCTGATATACTTGATGGTGATTTCGTTGAAAGACAACAAAAAATCACAGTATTTGTTGAATTTTTTATCAGGTCTAAGCTTTCGGCTCACATAAGCCATTATCAAAGAGTAAATATTAACACACAGTAAACATAGAACATTTAAGCTATTAACAATAAAGATAATTGAATTGAAAATATAAGTCCATCCCTACCGTGGCGGATGGCCGAAGACAGTGACAAAATAGTGGTGTTGTGGTCTCTGGTCTGATTACAGACATTTGAGTACGTTATTGGAAATATCGAAATTGATTGTATTCAAACCAGGTTTATATATATATATATATATATATATATATATATATATATATATATATCTGTTCGTGCCATCTACTTCTATATACTTTCCTTTTACCTACCACGTTCAATCATTTCACTCTCTTTCTCACTCCCTCAATTTTTCTGTTTTATATCTTCATTCCTCTCTCCTCCCACCTTTACATTTTATTCTCCCTTTCACTTTCTCTTCCTCTCTTTACATTTTGCTCATTTCTCCCTTTCTACATCACTGTCAATTTTTTTCTGATTTGCCCTTTTTTCTTTCTTTTCCACTCTTTCTCACTTCTTTTCTTTCTCCACATTCTCCTGTCTTTCTTTTTCTTTTTTTTCCCTTCTTTCTTCCCTATTTCTCGCTTTCCATATTCTCTCCCTCTCTTTCCATCTCACTCATTGTTCTTCAACTTCCACTCGTCCTCCATCTTTTGTCTCACTCCCTACATTTTTTTTTCCATTTTAGCCTTTCTTTCTAACTACACGAAACTTATTTCTAACTCCTTATCTTTCTTGTCACCATCTTTTTTTCCCCTTAACTTTAGTCTTGACAGGAGAAACGGTCGTTAGATCCCTTTCTCCTGTTAAGTGGACGCAGGTTCGAATCATACAGAAATGCGCATATTTTCTTTAATAAGATTGTTCTAATATTCAGGACATTGAACAGGTGAAGAGGCTCATCCCTTGTTCCTTGTTTAGGATGGTGTCTCCGGCTTTCTCTTTTGCAATCTTTTCACTCTTACGTAGCCCCCTGCGCTTCAGTGGCGTTACCGCCTTGCTCGGGGTGATATGATTAAAAAAAAAATTAGACGATAATAAATATACTTTAAAAAAAAATATTATTTTAGTGATAAAAATTAAACTTTTTTTTTAATTTGGCCAAGCAGTTACTTCCCCACCACCTACCACCCAAGGGTCAGGCCACATACCTCCCACTCAGTCAGTTAAGTGCCATACGTGATACACGCTTGGGCGATCATGTCTCGAAAGAGACATGACTGACTGGGCAGAAGATTATCCCGCAGTAGGTTGCCATTGCTTTCTGCGGTAGACTGGTTGCCGACCAAGGCTACAGAACCCAGTCTGTCCTGCTATTTAACCCATAACTGGAAGGAAGAGACGGATTAATACCTTTCCCAAAGGTATTTGCGCATAAGTGAATACAATGGATTTAACTGGAAATCGAACTCGGCTCCCCGGTTTCCCGTACCGAGCTGATATCCACTGTACCACAACGCACATCCTACCTCCCACTACCAAGGAAAAATTACTACTAAATTCCTTCCCCCAGCCCAATACATCCCAACCCCTTCCTTTACCTAAGCTAACCTCTGGGCTTAAAATTTTTCCTCATTCTCTGTTTATAAGAGGTCGAAGAATGCATACCTTAAAATGACATTTTGAAAATGGCTATTTCCTCACTAAGTTTTATCCGAAATTACAGATAAATAAAGAAGAGCACTCTGGAAGAATGGTAGACTTTGAAAAAACAATAGTTACTCTAGCTTCTACGCATCGCTCATTCAGTAATGAATTAGAGCGCTCTGGCTATTGGCTTATGATACATCATACGCTAAAAGTCTGCCTCCTTCTGCCGAGCGCCTATAGCTCAGAGGTAGAATTGCCGACTGACGCCACATCGGTCGGGTTTAAATTCTGGGTTAAAAAACAATCGGATGTCTAACCGTACTGATGAGCTGTGATACAGCGAAACAGATCTGTCTGCGGATGACTATATATACAGTTAATCAAAAGTATACGGTTACATCAAAAAGTGCTCAGTATTTATGCAATGTACAGCTTTTATATATTTTTCATTTGGAAGCTAGTTGTTTACGCAACCTTGGTTTCAACCTTTTGGTATCTTCCAGCGTTTTTATAACAACTGATTCTCCAAGATTTTTTTTTTTTTTTTTTAGAAACGTACAACAGGGATTTTTATGAGCGCACGACTGGAAGTTTAAAATAACTGAAATTTCAAAATTAGGGAGGAGATTTTCAAGGGTCTTAAACACTTTCATCCGGTATCATCAAAAAACATACATAGATTGATCCATCTATCGTCCGGTTCGCACTCCACCCACGTCTATTGAACAGGTTAAGAGGCTCATCCCTTGTTCCCTGTTTAGGATGTGGTTTCCGGCTTTCTCTTTTCTAATCTTCTCACTTTGTTTTTTGTTTTTTTTCAATTGGAGTAGATAGATCCATCTATCGCCCGGTTCACACTCCACCCACGTCTATTGAACAGGTTAAGAGGCTCATCCCTTGTTCCCTGTTTAGGATGTAGTTTCCGGCTTTCTCTTTTCCAATCTTTTCACTTTTCTTTTTTATTTTTATTTTTTTCAATTGGAGTAGATAGACTGAACTATCGCCCGGTTCACCCTCCACCCACGTCTATTGAACAGGTTAAGAGGCTCATCCCTTGTTCCCTGTTTAGGATGTGGTTTCCGGTTTTCTCTTTTCCAATCAGCGTAACTATTACGTAGCCCCCTGCACATCAGTGGCGTTACCGCCTTGCTTGGGGTGATACGATTAAAAAAAAAAAACATATTTTCGGGTGTGCTTACATTCGGACATCACTTGGGATCTTCCATCTAGTAATGCTTTCGTTCTGGAAATAATATTATGACAAATTTTTCTTCTTGGCACAATCTGCAGAGATCACTACCGCTGTAAGATTTGGTCTGTTTTAATATATTTCATGTTACATCAAGGTCTTTGCCGTTTTGGTACAATTTTTAAGGTTTTCTAGTTTGAATGTAGACCTGTGAATATACAATTGGTATTTAAAAATTCCTTCAGTCAATCCCAAGTATGTATTTCTTTGTCCGATACTCTTGTTTTTTAAATAACTCCTTCTGTTTTACAAACTCTTTCAAGTGAGTTTTTATCTTTGTCTCTGCATTTACATTTTTATTAGCGATATCACGCTGCACTTTATTTTTTAAATTTCTAGCGTTTTGTTTTTTATGTAATTTTCTAAATTACATATACAGCCATAACTTAATTTTTTTTTTAGATAATCTTGTAACCCCAAGCAAGGCATTTTACTGCCACTGTTGTGCAGGGGGTTACATAGGAGGAATGTTATGAGAAAGAGTGACAGGTTATAGAGAGTGTCAGGAAGAGGGTAAGAGAAGGATGAGAATACTGATGAGAGTAGAGTGGACGAAGAAAGGAGCATGAGAGAGAGGATGCAAGTCAATGAGATAGGCGACGACTAAGGAGAAAGAGTGACAGGTTATGGGGGGTGTCAGGAAGTGGGTAAAAGAAGGATAAGAATGCTGATGAGAGTGAGGTGGACGGAGAAAAAAGCATGAGAGAGAGGATGAAAGTTAGTGAGATAGGAGATGACTATTGACTTTACATTTGAATTCTTGAAGATTGTAGCTATCGAGAAAGCAAGTATTTTACTTCTGAACTAAACGGAGGGTTGAACCAAATAATGTTTCGATTTCTAGTATTATCTTTTATTTGCCTGTTTAACTGTGGTTTATATTGTAATTTTTTTTATGGCCACTTTCATTTAACGCTCTTTCATAAACTTTTTTCTTTTCAGTTTTGCGAGAAGAATATTTTGATAATCTGTGTTCTATTCAATTAGGTATGTGCATGATTATGTTAGAATGATGATTATATCATACATCTTAAAGTTGTATTTGTTTTCAAATATGGGGCGACACTGCCAGTTTGCAGATTAAATTCGACATATAAATATTGAATAACTCTTTTATTTACTTCGACTTCGATTTCAAAATCGAACTTTTTGAAGAGTTTGAAAAACATTTTTTGTTTTTTGATTTTCTCTTGTATTATCCGGCGCCATCATCAATCCGTCATCTTTGGATAATCCGTGGTTTTCTATGTGGATTATCTCATTGATTTTATTTCTATGTGGATTATCTCATTGATTTTATTTCTATGCGGATTATCTCATTGATTTTATTTCTATGTGGATTATCTCATTGATTTTATTTCTATGTGGATTATCTCATTGATTTTATTTCTATGCAGATTATCTCATTGATTTTATTTCTATGCGGATTATCTCATTGATTTTATTTCTATGCGGATTATCTCATTGATTTTATTTCTATGTGGATTATCTCATTGATTTTATTTCTATGTGGATTATCTCATTGATTTTATTTCTATGCAGATTATCTCATTGATTTTATTTCTATGCGGATTATCTCATTGATTTTATTTCTATGCGGATTATCTCATTGATTTTATTTCAATGTGGATTATCTCATTGATTTTATTTCTATGTGGATTATCTCAATGATTTTATTTCTATGCAGATTATCTCATTGATTTTATTTCTATGCGGATTATCTCATTGATTTTATTTCTATGCGGATTATCTCATTGATTTTATTTCTATGTCGATTATCTCATTGATTTTATTTCTATGTGGATTATCTCATTGATTTTATTTCTATGCGGATTATCTCATTGATTTTATTTCTATGTGGATTATCTCATTGGTTTTATTTCTATGTGGATTATCTCATTGATTTTATTTAGAACACAGATCATCAAAAATTTATCTCGAAAACAATCGTCGATGAAAGGAAAAAAGATTAGGAAAGTGACTTAAATGAAAATAAATTACGATATTTAATCAGACAAATGAAAGATAATAACAGAAATAGAAACATGAGCGTGACAGGAGGGAAATATATATATATATATATGTGTGTGTGTGTGTGTGTGTGTGTGTGTGTGTGTGTGTGTGTCTGTGCTTGTGGGTGTGTTTGTGTTTGTGTGTGTGTGTTTGTGTGCAAGTGAATGCAAGGAATTCAACTAGAATTCGAACTCGGTTCCTCGATTTGTTGTTCCGAGTCGATATCCACTGCACCACAAGGCACATATAGACGACGAAGAAAATAAAGATTTACGTTTCGCTCGGTGACGTTGTGCCATACAAAAATCAGTCTTGAAATTATCAATGAGTAGCAGAATAGCCCGGCGTTGCTCGGGTGTAATGAAAGCTTTAAAACTAATCCATGGTCCTGGAGCTCAGACTCAGCCTAAAGAATATTTGTATGAAGTTTGGTGAGAATCGGCTAAAAATTGTGGATTTGTATAAAAAACAAGCAGACAGATAAACAGACACACACACAAACAGCTTGCCTTTTATATATATATATATATATATATATATATATATATATATATATATATATTATCGATTTTCTGCACTATTGTAAGAACTGCAACCTTGAAACTTTTGAATATTGTTTCTTATGTCTTTGTCTATGAGTGTATCAAATTTGATTAAAATCGGACCACTCCTTCAATAACCCGATATTTTCGATTATCGATTTTCGATATTTATCGAGGGCACCTCGGTACAAAACCTAGCTAAGAACACTTGCAGACGCTTATAGTACAACTGTGTAAATTTTTAAGAAAATTGGTCCAGCTGTTTCGGAGTCTATAGGTAACGGATAGACACACATACAGACAAAGTTCCATTTATAAATAAATTTAGATTATTTTGTTTATTCTATTTAACTGCAAAAAAAGTAATTCTTAAAAAAAAAAAAAAAGTAATTAAAGTAACCTGAGAAACTTGATAACAGAATAATGTCCAACTTTCTATTCAATAAAAGCACAGAAGAAGTCCGTCTCCCAAGCTCCAATCTCCACCCTAGCCGGCATCGCGATCGAAAAGTCTTCTAGCTGAATTTTTAATGCAACTTATTATCATATAAAATAGCAATCTCAAAGGGAAAATTTTTTTATCAGACCAAAATTGGGAACAGAACTTCATGTACGATGAATATCTCTTGAGAAATCGCACTTGAGGGAATACAAACTTCATTACTTTGTAGCTCCTCGACAAAAAAGACCTGCATGTTTTGTATTCTCAATCTGATTAAAAGAAAAGTACTTAATGTTTGATTGATTAATTTTCTACGACTTATCAACCCGTTACAGGTTAATTCAATCCAGAAAATATTATTAGATTGTAAGAATTGTTTTGATTTCTGTGTTTTCTTATGTTTTTTTTTGTTTTTTTTTTTGCTCATAATGGTTTTAGCAATATAAGTTTTACTAATTAACCCATAGCTGGGGAGATGCGGATTCATATCTTTCCTAAGGGTATTTGCACATAAGTGAATATAACTAATCCAACTTAGCTCTCTGATTAAAATTCTTAGCCGTTATCCACTGCACCATCCTTACTTTCAAGCTTACAGCATCTGGCATTCCAAACTGTCACCCATCTAAGTACTAACCAGGATGTTGCTTAACTACAGTGATCGTATGAGAACCGGTGTTGTAACGTGATGTGGCCGTAAGCCATGCCACCTGTACATCCAAGCTTACAGCACCTGGTATTTCCAAGCCGTCACTCATCTAGGTAATGACGAGGCTCAACCCTGCTTAACTTCGGTGGTCGTGCAGGAACCGTTGTTACAACGTGATGTGGCCACAATCTAGTATTCTCAATCACTCATCTAGGTACTAATCAGATTTGGCGTTGCTTAACTTCCGTGACCGTGCGAGAACCGGTACTTCAACGTAATATGGCCATAAAGCAAGCCACCCACGCATACAAGCTTACAGCACCTGGTATTCCTAAGCGATCACCCATCTAGGTACTGACCAGGACCGACGTTGCTTCATTTCGGTGATCGTAAGAGAATTAGTGTTGAAACGTGATGTGAATATAAGCAATACCATCTACACATACAACCTTACAGCACCTAGCAATGACCAGGCTCGACGTTGCTTAACTTCGGTGATTGTATGTGGATTAGCGGTTAAAATTTGAATTAGTGTGTCGAGTTGTTGTTGGCTCGTTAAAAACAAATCTCTTTTATGACCAGGCTCGATGTTGCTTAACTTCGGTGATTGTAGGTGGATTAGCGGTTAAAATTTGAATTAGTGTGTCGAGTTGTTGTTGGCTCGTTAAAAACAAATCTCTTTTCTCCTCCCCCATCTACAGGGATGACTGGATTCCTCAGAAACCAATCTAAATTAAGAACATGTCACATACGTCTATTTGGGATCTGGCATCGGTTTGGCTAACTTTTTCTCTGTTTGCTCTTTCCCTTAAGGACCTGAGTGATAGTGGCTCTCCACAATTTCCTATCCTTCGTGGATCTTAACCCATTAGCGCCCAAACATAACTTCGGTGAATGTATGAGAACAGCTGTTATAACGTGATGCATATGTATGTATGTGTGTATGTATGTATGTATGTAGGGCTGTAGCTAATGCTTAAAAAAAAACACCGGGCACAGAGAAAATTGCCTGGATTTATTAGTTGACAATGTGATGACGTCATCAGTGTCATCCGTTTCCAGAAACTATGATTTTTGCGGATTTTTTCGGCTATTCCAATGGAAATTAGGCACAGAACGTGAACGAAAGCAGGAAATCGGGTTCGGACTTTCCAACAGCTTGAGAGTGGAAAGGAAGGCAAGAGTAGATTAGAACTTCACTTCTATGAATGAAAAGTTATTCCGCTTAATTTATCCAAGTAACTCATTCGTGGGTTGTGTATACGATAATGGTATAGTGACATATTATGAAAACGAAGACGTTGTTAGAGTTTGCCCCTAAGTTCTTCCCCATAGACACTTTCAGAGTTCCACAATCGCCACTGATAACAATGATGACAAATAGTCCGAATGTAAATAGTGTAAACAATGATAACTTCTCGTCTCAGATAATACGACCCAAAAACCTTCATTTTGAATTTTTGTAATTCGTTTTCGCTGTGACAAAGATCAGTTTTCAAGCGATGTAATGAATATGTAATGAACATGCATACATCTTGGTTCATCTCCTCACCCCACAGAAATGTGATTGGCTGGTATCAGCCATAAATACAGACGAAGGCGAGGACGCATAGAGGTCTACGTCCCTAGGTCTACCGCTAGAGGTCTACAGGTCTACGACTATTGGTCTACGTATATTAACTACGCTTACGTCTCAGGACGATGTGCGTTGTGGTCCAGTGGATATCGGCTCGGAAGTAGAAATCGGGTAGCCGAGTTCGAATTCCAGTTGAATTCATTGCATTCACTTACGCGCAAATACCCTTGGGAAAGGTATTAATCTGTCTCTTTCCTCCAGTTATGGGTTAAATAGCAGGACAGATTGGGTTCTATAGCCTTGGCCGGCAACCAGTCTACCGCAGAAAGCAATGGCAACCTACTGCGGGATAATCTTCTGCCCAGTCAGTCATGTCTCGAAAGAGACATAATCGCCCAAGCGTGTGACGTCTCAGGATACTGCATACGATGAGTACCGTCCATTACGTCTGCGTACTAGATTGTCCTACCCGGTTACATTTACCTAAACCGCTTGCTACCTCGAATATATATATATATATATGTATTCCTTTCCGGAACATATTATCAAGATAGTATTTAAAAAAAGATTTTCAGATGCTTATTTGCTGGACAATAAGATCCTCTCACACAATCTTCCGTCTTCATTTTGTTCTACTTGTCCGTCTTCCTACTTGTCCGTGTTCCTACTTGTCCGTGTTCCTACTTGTCCGTGTTCCTACTTGCCTGTGTTCCTACTTGTCCGTCTTCCTACTTGTCCGTCTTCCTACTTGTCCGTGTTCCTACTTGCCTGTGTTCCTACTTGTCCGTGTTCCTACTTGTCCGTGTTCCTACTTGTCCGTCTTCCTACTTGCCTGTGTTCCTACTTGTCCGTCTTCCTACTTGCCTGTGTTCCTACTTGTCCGTCTTCCTACTTGTCCGTGTTCCTACTTGCCTGTGTTCCTACTTGTCCGTCTTCCTACTTGTCCGTCTTCCTACTTGTCCGTCTTCCTACTTGCCTGTGTTCCTACTTGTCCGTCTTCCTACTTGCCTGTGTTCCTACTTGTCCGTCTTCCTACTTGTCCGTGTTCCTACTTGCCTGTGTTCCTACTTGTCCGTCTTCCTACTTGTCCGTGTTCCTACTTGTCCGTCTTCCTACTTGCCTGTGTTTCATACAAAATGTGGGAAATATCGTGCGAATATGCCATATTTTTTTTTATAACCATTTCACTCCAAGCAAGGCAGCACCGCCACTGGTGCACAAAGTATTACAGTGAGATAATAAAAAATTTAAAAAATGTCGAAAAAAGATAACAGTTGGATGGGAATCAAGTAGATAGAAGATGATGATTGATGTTGCATTTAAACTTATGGAGATTATAGCTATCAAGGAAGCAAGCAAACGGTAGTAGGGTGTTCTGCAAACGGGAAGTGCGAGAAAAGAAACTGACATATTAGAAGAGATATTCCCGTTATTAAATGAAATCGAGTATCAAATAAAATCAATTGATCTCAGAAACCAAACACTTACCCAGTGATCTTCCCACTGTTGCATGATGACAGCTGGTCCCAAAGACCTTGCAGGATTCATACTCGCACTAGTATAATTCAACTGAAAAATAAACAGAAAGAATTATAATTTTAGTACAGAAATAAAAATATTTTTATGAATGTCCACTCTTTAGAAGGCTCGAGAGCTACTCAAAGTAGTGGGTTTACTAAATTATGTGAGTAATATGAATAGAAGGGTAGAAAATAGAAATTATGAAGATATAGAGGATTAATAAGACCTTTGACCTGAAATGATTAAGATTGTAGCGTTCGGGGAAGCATCACCGCGGGTGTCTGATCAACAAAACTGCGGTTTTTGGAGGAAAAGGTACTTTAATTTTATTTATTTATCCGCCTTGCGTAAATTTTATAATAAATTGTTACTTTAAGTAAAAATCAAGTGGAATGAGTATATAAAATCCATAGCTAAATCCGCTGCTAAGAAGGTTGATTCTCTGTGTAGGACGATCAAGTTTTTTCCCCGTCTGAAACAATCCTGCACATGCATTGAATACAGCTGCTATATCTGGTCGGGTGCTCCTGCTGTCCACCTAGGTGTCCTTAAAAAAAACAAAAAACGGAGAATCTGTAATGTGATTGATCCCAAATTGGCAACTCAGATACAGTCACTTTCTCACCGGCGTAATGTGGCTGCCCTGTGTCTCTTCTACAAATACTTTCACGGCTTCTTCTCCGATGAACTTAGCTCACTGGTGCCCCCTATATATGAATTTTCCCGAGCCACAAGATTAGCAACTAGGTCCCACCCTTTTACTGTGAAACCAATAAAATGTAAACGCAAATACTACTCCAGCAGCTTCTTTTCTCGCACTTCCCGCCTGTGGAATTCCCTTCCAATTCCCCCCCCCCCCCGACAGCTACAATGGAATTCTTCCAACGTGATATTCTTGAAACGATTACTTGGTTACTTATTTTAATGAATTAGTTTACTTAAACTTATTGCCACCTGACGTACATAATAGTTAGCACATTCTTCTTCTTCTTCTTCTTCTTCTTCTTCTTCTTCTTCTTCTTCTTCTTCTTCTTCATGCCGTGTCCCTGAATGTTTTTTGTTTTTTTAATCATATCACCCCAAGCAAGGCGATAACGCCACTGATGCGCAGGGGGGCTACGTAGGGGGTAAAAAGAATGGAAAAGAGAAAGCCGGAAACCACATACTAAACAGGGAACAAGGGATGGGCCTCCTCACCTGTTCAATAGACGTGGGTGGAGTGTGAACCGGGAATGTAGGCAATCATGGACTTCCACTTGGCTCTGCTTCTTGTAACTCTCAATATTTTGCTCTTGGTATCTCCCCAAATCCCTCTTCGCCATCCATTTGCTCAGGCCTACCAAATATTGTCTCGCAATGCTTCCCCCTCCCTCTCTCCCTCTCTCTCTCTCTCTCTCTATCCGTCACGTGAGCATAAGATTCTCTAGACATTTCTTCCTCATTAGGTGTCAAAGGAAATTAATCTGTCTCTTCCTGAAGTTAAATATTAGTTTTCTTCTCGTTTGCATCCTCTCCAACACCTCGCCGTTGCTCGCATGCACGGTCCATGGTATCCTCAACATCCTTCTGTAGAACCACATTTCTGCCGCCGTAAGCCTCTTCTTCACCCTTGAAGTGATCGTTCAACATATAAAAGAACAGATATCACATAGCAGTCCAGCACTCTTTTCTTTGTTTCTAATGAGATTTTCCTGACTTTCAATATTCTGGTTACTAACACTTATTATTGTATATATTCTCCTTCATCTTTGATGAGATCGTCCAACATCCATTTCCATACAGATCGGCAGATATCACATAGCAGTTCAGTAGTTTTTTGTTTCCAATGAGATTTTCCTGTTTTCAGTATTCTGGTTAGCTTTTGAAATGCGTCCTTGGCCGTGCCAATGCGTCTTCGGGTCACAGTGTCGCACTTTCAATCCTCTGTCAGAACGCCTCTCAGAAACAAATTAAACCGTATATAATCAACAGATCTTTTTGATAGCGATTTGTCACTTATTGCCAACTAAGACTGGTTTACATTTAAGTAGTGAAGTAATTGTTCTAAGTGAAAGGGTTAATCGAAATAAGTGCTGCATAATTTGTTACGCAAAAAATCACTATATGTAGTGTATATGTACTGGCTTGAAACAAAAGTTTGCTACATTTATAATAGGCCGTGTTTGAACATGTGATTTGATTGTTTTGCTTTCAACGGTTTATCAACCTCTAATTACCTAAACTTATTTATAAATGGAACTTTGTCTCTCTCTGTGTGTGTGTGTGTGTGTGTGTGTGTGTGTGTGTGTGTGTGTGTGTGTGTCCGTTACCTATCGACTCCGAAACGGCTGAACCGATTTTTTTAGAAATTTGCACAATTGTACTATAAGCGTCTGCGAGTGTTCTTAGCTAGGTTTTGTGTCGAAGTACCCCCGATAAACATCGAAAATTGATAATCAAAAAAATCGGGTTATAGAAGGAGTGGTCCGATTTTAATCAAATTTAATTCACTCATAGACAAAGACATAAGAAATGATATTCAAAAATTTCAAAGTTACAGTTCTTACAATAGTGCAGAAAATCGGTAATATATATATATATATATATATATATATATATATAAGCAAGATGTTTGTGTGTGTGTGTCTGTTTATCTGCCTGTATGTATGTGTTTTTTTCAGCCCTTTTAATTTAGTTTTTGCTTCGGGTTTGGCTCTAAGTAGGTATAATTGTAGATCTTAGTCTCAGTCGTGATAACATTTACTCAGAGGACTTATTTAGCCTTCAAAATTCAGTTTACAACGAAAACACTTATTTGATATCGATACCAGGAAATCAAAATTTGACTTACATCCATTCATTTTTCTTTCAGTCTACGATTTCGCTTTAACTGGAAACAACTATTGCTTTTTAGTCTTTCGTACCAACGTCCAAAGAGTCTGAGCTCCAAGATCATGGATTAGTTTTAAAGCTTTCATTACACCCGAGCAAAGCCGGGCTCTACTGCTAGTGTTATTTAAAGCCAGAAAAATCTAAAGTGACCCGAGAAACGTGATTAGCCTATAACCGGTTTGCATCCTGTTTAATAAAAGCATAAATCCGTCTCCTAATCACCCCCACCCCAGCCGGAATCGCGATCGAAAAGCCTGACAACTGAATTCTTGATGCGTTCCGTTATCATATAATATCGCAGTCCCTATGGGAAAATTCTTATCGAACCAAAATTGAAAACAGAGCTCCATGAAAGATGAATATCTCTTAAAAAATCACACTTGAAGGAATACAAACTGTTCATTAATATATGGCTTCTCAACAAAGAAGTCCTGCAAGTTCTGTATTTTCGAGCTGATTGGAAATAAAATGAAAATCGAACAACTTAATTTTTAATACATGATCGGTTCGCTTTCTACGTCGTATCATCCCTTTTCAGATTATTTCAAGAGAGAAAATGTTTTTTAGATTGTAAGAATTTTATTTTGTATTTTACCTAATAAAGGTTTAGTGATAAAAGTCTTACTAAACCACAAATAACGAACTGTGCAGCCACATCACTCAAGAACTTTCAAGAGCAGAAACAACTAAAATGGATTGCAAATGTAACTAAAAGATAAAAAGATCACATAAACAATATGCAAACGTCACACAGTGCTTTAAACAAAAGGTTAGGAAGGAAACCTCATCAACACAGGAAAGAGCAATAACTGGACTTGAGAAACCTATTTTCCTGAAAAATTGTTTTAAAAGAAAGATTTTATAAATTTCAACCGAAAGAGAAAATAATGACATAATCAAGATATTGACATTCCACACTACTTCAAATAAAAGGTTAGGAAGGAAACTCCCATCCATACTGAAAATACCAACAACAGCTAGTGGACTTGAGAAACCTATTTTCCTGAAAAATAGATTTTTAAGAGTAACATTATATATATATATATATATATATATATATATATATATATGTGTGTGTGTGTGTGTGTGTGTGTGTGTGTGTGTGTGTGTGTGTGTGTGTTGGGGTGGAGTAGATGTGTCATAGTTAGTATCCGAAACAAAAGTGGAAATGAAGAGGCAAATTGGAAAAGCTTATAAAAGGCACATTTCGCCAACTTATGTATGGTTCAGCTTGTTAACATTGGAATGAAAGACAAAACTCTGTGTCAGGATAATGCGTTGGTATTTTTGAGGACAACAAAGGACAAGTAAAATTATAAAAATCAGAATTTATTTGATGCTTATATATATATATATTTTAATCATATCACCCCAAGCAAGGCGAAAACGCCACTGATGCGCAGGGGGCTACGTAAGAGTGAAAAGATTGGTAAAGAGAAAACCGGAAACCACATCCTAAACAGGAAACAAGGGATGAGCCTCTTCACCTGTTCAATAGACGTGGGTGGAGTGTGAACCGGGCGATAGTTTAGTCTATCTACTCCAATTAAAGTTTATCTACTCCAATTAATATATATATATATTAGAAATAGTACAAACCAATGGATCGGCAGTCCACTGTTTGTCGTGATTTACTTTATTAAGAGTGTTTGATACTTAGTAATGCAATATATATGGTAACATTTTTATTATAAGTTTATAATAAAAACATAGTTTGCAGCAACACATAAGGCGTTGTGTTTCGGTATTATCTTATTAGCACCTCGTCAAGCAGTGAAATATTTTTTCTCTTAGGAATCATTATATATAGAAGCTTCAAAACTACACACATTTTTACCATATCCAGACAATTAAAAGGTGAATTTTTGGACGGTTTGTCGCGGTGAATCAATAGAAAGTCAGGTCATGATGAATAGAAGAACTTTGATTGTAAGAGTAAAGGTGCGTAGTAACTAGAAAGGACTTCAGACCCAGACGTTTTGTATGTCAGTGATGAAATAAATTGAATGGTACATATGTAGCATTTAGTAAGTCTGAAAAGTCATTGTGAAACGGTTACAGGATTTTCTTTAAGCTATTTTTTTAATCACTTCACCCCAAGCAAAGCAGAACTGCCACTGGTGCGCAAAGAGTTACAGAAGTGGTGAGTGATGAGATAGATGAACAAGTTACAGGGGAATCAGAGAATGAGTAACAATAAAGGTGTGAAACGGGTTGTATGAGAGACGAGTGGACAAGAAGAACATGTTACAAGGATTGTCAGGGAAAGGATGTGAGTCAAGTAGATAAGAGATGGCAATTGACTTTACATTTAAATTCCTGGAGATTGTAGCTTTCAGAGAAGCGAGTTTACGGAAGGGAATTCCACAGGCGGGAAGTGCGAACAAAGAAGCTGTTGAATAGAAGTTGCGGTTACATTTGATTGGTTTCACTGAAAAAATGTGGAACAGCCGCTAGTCTAGTAGCTCGAGTAAATTCGTTCATTAGGGGCATCAGAAAGCTCAGCTAATCAGAGCAGAAGCCGTGAAAGTATTTGTAGAAGAGACAGAGGGAAGCCACATTACGTTGGTGAGAAAGTAACTGGAGTTGAGCTACCAGGTCGGGATCAATTATATTACAGATTCTTCGTTGGATTTTGTCAAGAAGCCCGAGATGAATAGCACGGGCACCCGGCCAGATGTGACAGCAGTATTCAACGTATGGGCGGATGGTAGATTTATATATGTGTAAGATGGATTTAGACAAGAAAAACTTCCTAGCCCTACAAAGGGAACCAAACTTCCGAGCAACTGATTTAGCTATATATTCGTTCCATTTGAGGTCGGTTGATAGATTTAGGCCTAGGAGGCGCTGTGTTTTACTTTCAGGGAAACTAGCCTAATCCATTCTGATGTGGGGTAGAATCGGTTAAATGATAGCAGCTTCACTTAGAGTAGTGAACAAGAGACAATGAGGAGAAAGTTTTTTTTGTTTTTATTCCACTGTACGTCAAACATGTAGTTGACTTTGTGGATAATCTATCCGTTAAGCCGAAACAGATTAGTTATCAGAAAATGGGAAAATCAATTAATTTATGCTAGGAGATAGATTATAGATTGCATAAAGGCGGAAACACACAGTAAAATCTCAATAGAAACGAAGAAAAGAGTGCTAGACTGCGACGTGATGTCAGTTCTTCAATACGGCTGTGAATGCTGGACAATATCATCGAAAATGAGGACAAAACTGGAAGCGGCCGAAATTTGGTTCTACAGAAGGATGCTACGGATATCGTGGACTGAGCATACAAGCAGCGACGAGGTGTTAGAAAGAATGGCAACAAAAAGGAAATTGATGCTGAGCATCAGGAAGAGACAACTGAAGTTCCTGGGACATGCAATGAGGAAAGAGAGCCTGGAGAACCTGATACTGACTGGACAGATAGAAGGAAGGAGAGACAGAGGAAGGCAGCGGATAAAATATTTGCAGGGTCTGATCAGGTGGATGACGGAACGGGGGTTGCCAGGAGCAACAGGAACAAACATACTAAGAGCCACAAGGGATAGGGAGACGTGGAGATCCATGATCGCCTACGTCCTGAAGAGACAGGGCACATAGAAGAGGAAAAGGCGGAAATACAGTTAGGTGAAGGGTTGAGGTGTATAAGTACAAACAGATACCGGAAGTGTCCCAAAAATAGAGTACATACATTAAATCATACATGCAAACAAAAAAAACTAAAAGGAAAAATAATTAACTATTTGTGATTGCTAATTATTGTGAATGTAAGTGTATTTAAAAAAGCTCTTTTCCCTTATTTCTTTTCACTATTTTTATTTATCTCTTTTTAGTTAATTTATTTTTAGTTTTGTCTTATTGCTGTGTGCATATATGTTCTCTTATAATCATATATCTGTGTGTGCTTATTTTGTGTATGTTTATATCTGTTCTCCTGTTTTGTGTTTGTATATAATTCTTCCTGTTCAAACAGTCTTTATTTCGTCTACCGGCCTGTCCACTCGAAAAGCCGTAATAAAGATAATGTGTCCTCTGCCAGGATTCAAGCCTACGTCATCCTTTGCGGAGAAAACCTCCGTTTGATCTAGCGTGCTTTAACCCCTAGGAAACGAACGGCTTATGATTAAACATAATAGATATTCTTTGAATATCATATTTAACAATAACACACACACACACACACACACACACACACACACACACACACACATATATATATATATATATAAACTTATTTTATAAATGGGACTTTGTCTGTGAGTGTATGTGTGTGTGTGTCTGTGTCTGTGTGCGTCCGTTACCTATAGACTCCAATACGGCTGAACCGATTTTCTTGAAAGCTTACACTGTTGTACTATAAGCGTCTGCGAGTGTTCTTAGCTAGGTTTTGTGTCGAGGTACCCCCGATAAATATCGTTTCTTATGTCTTTGTCTATGAGTGTATAGCGGACCACTTCTTCTAAAACCAAATTTTTTCGATTATGGATTTTCGATATTTATCGGGGGTACCTCGACACAAAACCTAGCTAAGAACACTCGCAGACGCTTATAGTATAACTGTGCAAATTTTCAAGAAAATCGGTTCAGCATTTTCGGAGTCTATAGATAACGGATACACACACACACACACAGAGAGAGAGAGAGAGAGAGAGAGAGAGAGACACACACACACAGACAAAGTTCCATTTATAAATAAGTTTAGATTTATAACAAATTTAGTGTATGACACTAAACTGACTGACTGATAAGCCATTTTGTTCTTTTACTTTTCGTCAGCTTTGAGGTAGCTTTACGATTATATCCTCTCGGAAATTGGGATCTTTTTGGGTGATGAACAGGTCTAAGTAGATTTACAGTCTTCCATAGACTTCAAGCATTTCCCTTTAAGAGATTTTTATATGGGTCGAAATTAGTGGTAATCCGAATGTTTAAGCTTAGGTAAATATGATGAGTGTAGTGGGATATTTCCGTTCAACTGTACCGATTTCTGGAAAGACTTCTGCGAGACGTTAAAACTGGCGTTGTCCTGATCGAATACGGCACCCTATCGATTGGCTAATTCTTTTTTTTTTTATCCTTTCACCCCAGGCAAGGCGGTACCGCTACTGGTGCGCAGTGGGCTACACAAGAGAAGAGAGAAAGTTTAAGCAGAAGGAGAGCGAAGAGAAAGACGAACCAGTTACAGGGGATGTCAGAGAAAGGGCAAGAGAAGGATGGGAATACCAGGTTGAAGACAGTTTCGAGGGTAGAGTGAGAAAGGAAAAGAACAAGAAACACGAGGTGACAGGGAAAGGACGGGTGAAGGATTGGAGTCAAGTGGACAAGAGACGGGAATTGAAATTGCATTCAAATTCTTGAAGATTGTAGCCGTCAGGGAAGCAAATATACGGAAGGAAGTTCCACAGGCAGGAAGTACGAGAAAGGTAGCTGAGGAATAGAATTGTCGGCTGCATTTGGTTAGTTTTAACTGTAAAAGGGTGGAAACTTGTTGCTAGATGGGTGACTGCTTGGGAATACCGGGTGCTGTAAGCGTTTAGTGACAGATGTTCGTTGTGGTGCAGTAGATATCGGTGAGCCGAGTTCGAATTCCAGTTGAATACCCTGCATTCACCTAAGCACTGGTACCATTGGGAAAAGGTATTAATCCGGCTCTTCAGTTATGGGTTAAATAACAAGGGTAGGACTTGGAGACCCTGCCTCTTTTTAAAAAACAAATCCCAATGAATCTTGATACTCGAAAAGAAAAAAGTATTACTAGACACAAAACTTATATAAAAACAACAACAAAATTGTTGAAAGAAAAAAAGGTATTACCAGCAATAAATAAATAAAATTTAGTTGGCAATAAATGACCCGCCGATGTTTTATATGCCATAAAAACAAAACAACCAAAAATTGGTCATCGTTGGAGATGGTAGTTTTTGTCTTCCAAATCTTCACTTTCAAAACTAGTGAACCATTTACGAAGAGTTATGTCAGCACATTTATTTCCTTTCAGTACATGAAAGAATATCAGATGACAAAAATGAATCTCATTTTTAAGTAACGTCAAATTTGGCCAGTACCTACATGGGTGACCGCTTGGAAATACCTGTTTCTGTAAGCTTGGATGAGTCGGTTGGGTAATGGATAATGGATCAGAATTGTTAATCAGAAAACCAAGTTCTAATTCCAGTCGAGTTCGTTATATTTGCTTACGCGCAAATATTCTTAGGATATGTATGACTATCTCTTCTCCCAGATATGGATTATTCAGTAAAATTTGTCTCACTAAAAAAATATTATTATCATTTTTAAATTCTTACAACCTAAAAAGATATTTTCATAAACTGTAGAAAACAAACCAATCATTCAACATCATATTTTTCAGGAAAATAGGTTTTTCGAATCCAGTAGCTGTTATTGCTCTTTCCAGTATTGATGGGAGTTTCCTACCTAACCTTTTATTTGAAGCGGTGCGGAATGTTAACATCTTAATTATTTCATTATTTCCTCTTCGGTTGAAATTTATAAACTCTTTTTCTTAAAACAATTTTTCATGAAAATAGGTTTCTCAAGTCCAATAGCTGTTATTGCTCTTTCCAATATTGATGGGGGTTTCCTTCCTAGCCTTTTATTTGAAGTAGTGTGGAATGTCGACATCTTGATTATTTTATTATTTTCTCGTTTGGTTGAAATTTATAAAATCTTTCTTTTAAAACAATTTTTCAGGAAAATAGGTTTCTCAAGTCCAATAGCTGTTATTGCTCTTTCCAATATTGATGGGAGTTTCCTTCCTAGCCTTTTATTTGAAGTAGTGTGGAATGTCGACATCTTGATTATTTTATTATTTTCTCGTTTGGTTGAAATTTATAAAATCTTTCTTTTAAAACAATTTTTCAGGAAAATAGGTTTCTCAAGTCCAATAGTTTTTATTGCATTTATCCAGTATTGATGGAGATTTCTACTGATTTGTTATTCAGTCTGCGTTTATAACAAAAATGTGATCCAAACATGTAAAATTAAAAGAAAGATATATACTATATACTAAGTCATAAAGAAATCTGTCATATATTTAACAGGTTAAATCTCCAACTGAAACATAATATGAAGGAGAAAACTAAATAAGTAATACTGTCAAACTTGGAAGCAATTTCGTATAGTTTGGCTTCTGTAATCAGATGTTAATATCCAACATAATAACAAAAATGTGTGGGTGTGTTTGCGCGCGCGCGTGTGTGTGTGTTTACATAATGTTTTGAACGTTGCAGTTATTTTGTCGTTCTTATTCATTTGAATATATATATATATATATATATATATACTGTTAAATATAAGAGAAAATGAATGTCTATTATATTTAATCATCAGCCGTTCTAAACATCGTATTTTGGCTTTAATTTCTGGTGAAAATAAAGATTTTCCGTTTTAGGATTTTCCATTTTACTTTGGGTTTGAAATCCTAGAAAAAACTAGAACTTGCAACTCACTTAACGACATCTGCCCTTTATGTCTAAGTGAAAAGCTACACATTCTTCAGTACCCCAACAGCAACGATTTATTAAACCGTAGAGACGAATTAGCAGTACTATGCAAACATCGCAAATATTTCTCGCTAAAATTTAAGTAAACAAATAAACATCCCACCCACGAAACCTCCCTAAAATATAAAAAATACACACAACCAACCCTATAAACAAAAAAAGACAACAAACCCCATACCTTACCAGCAAAAAAAGTGCAGCTACAGTAAAATAGTAGAAAAATAAATGAAAATATCGACACTGTAAAAAACTAAAAAAAAAAAAACACACACCCCAATACAAAATAACCACAATTAAAGTAAGAGACAACCAGCCCCAAAACAAAACAACACCTACCAACCCCTAAACCAAATAACAACACGCACGGCGCAAGCAAACTACACCCACACAAGATAAATAGGAAAACCTATCCTGAACTTAGCCACCAACAAACACTTAACCCTAAGACGTTAAAAAGGTCAACAGAATTCAAATTACAGACCAACCTCACTAACACCTAAAAAATCAAATCCAACACAAATAAACGGTCTTTTCAACGAGATAATTCTCATATCAACTAAATCACCTGAAGAAGAAGCAGCCCAGATACACGGCTAGCTTCGAAACGCGAAAATGTTTGTGTAGTGATACTATGAATTTATAAACCATTGTAACAACTATTACAGTATAACGCTCTACCTATGTATCGAGCACTCTTTGTAAAAGTAAATGCATGAACAAAAGGTTAAAAAAAAACCACGAGTTCTACAACTTAGTTACAATACTATATATATATATATATAGCAGAATGTTTCTTAGATTTTATCTATCCATTTGTTTATCAGATTCTATCTAAACAGTTTTAGATAGATAGATAGATAGATAGATAGATTCAAACTGATGTGTGCATATATATATATATATATATATATATATATATATATTTGAAATAATATATATATGTATATATATATATATATATATTTGAAATAATATATATATATATATATATATATATATATATATATATATATATATTTGAAATCATATAAACGGACTGAGATAAATAAAAATAGTCTAAGATAGATAGATAGATAGATAGATAGACAAACAGACCTATATATATATATATATATGTGTGTGTGTGTGTGTGTGTGTGTGTGTGTGTGTGTGTTACGGAAATTAACGAATTTTAACGAAACTTGGTTATAAACAACCTACAATTTGAAATAAATTGTTTGAACATTATTTTTTTATCGATACTCGTATTTAAGTAGATATTCTGTTTTTTAATTAAACAGTATTATATATTTATATCTACCGGCTGATTATTTACGATAAATTGTTATTACGAAAATGTGTGCCATTCGGCAGGATTCGAACCTGCGACCCCTAAAAAAAGTATTACTAGACCCTATAAAAAATAATGTCCAAACAATTCATTTCATATATATATATGTGGGGGGGGGGGGTATGTGTGTGTGTTTGAAAAGTGTATGTGTATAATTATAAATATCAATATATATATATATATTTCCCCCACTTCCATAAAAATACACGAATATAACCAATTTTTTTAAAAATCAATCAGTTTGTCTGACGATCGCGTGAAACCCAGGGTTACAAACTCACACCTATCTATATGAATATATACATATATATATATATATATATATATAGAGAGAGAGAGAGAGAGAGAGAGAGAAATTGAGCGAGATAGGTAAATCAATAGAAATGTATATGTGTGTACGTGCATGCATATGTGTACGTATACACGTATATACACATTAGTATATACACATGATTATATACACATGTGCGTATGCTTGTATGCACAACAAAGAACATTAAAAAACGATGACAGTTCAACGAAAAACAATGATAAGTCAACACTTAACAAAATTCTGGAAGGAAAATTATTGAGAAAGTAAAAGAGAAAGAAAGAAAAAAACGAAAAAATGGCTATGATAGTGAGCACCTGCTAATACTCGCCTCTGTGTTAATCCACACAAATGTGCAAGTCATAACATTATAAAAATACACAAATTTGGAAACATTAACAGTAAATTTTTAAAAAAGCACCTGAAAGTGGGCGAGAAATTCCGCCTACGAAACGCTTTAGTCGGAATGTTGAAAGTAACATTAGTCAGCTGATTAAATTTATTAATGCCCTATATTTGATATCGAGCACTTTATTACAAAATCTGCTCGCCTTATATACCTTTCCATCAGTATTCCACTGTCAGTAGTTTTGACTTCACAAAGTCTTTGGAATCTCTAATACATATAAATGTGTAAACGTTCAGTTAAATTTGTTGCATTCACTTATGCGCAAATTGGGAAAGGTATTAATCCATCACTTTTCCCTCCAGCTGTGGGTTAAGTAGCAAAACATATTGTGTTCTATAGCCTTGGTGTGCAAACAGTCTACCGCAGAAAGTAATGGCAACCTACGACGGGAAAATCTTCTGCCCAGTCAGTCCAGTCATGTGCCTTTCGAGACATGACTGACCAAACGTCTATCACGTATGGCGCTTAATTGGCTGATATATATACATATATATATATATGTGTGTGTGTGTGTGTGTGTAGAGTCATCCGCAGACAGATCTGTTTTGCTGTATCACAACTCATCAGTAGGGTTAGACAGCCAATTGCTTTTTACCCAGGATTGAAACCCGACCGAATTGGCGTCAGTCGGTGATTCTACCTCTGAACTACGGGTGATCGGTAGAAGGAGGCAGACTTTTTTGCGTACATATATATATATATATATATATATATATATATATATATATATATATATATATATATATATATATATATATATATATATATATCATTAAATTTGTTATGCAACTAAAAATCAAAGATATATTGCGACACGGAATTTCTATGTTTCGAGATTTCTATCTCGTCATCAGGAAATGTTAGATGTTAGTTGTGAAAATGATTTTCAATTAAATGATATAAATGATTAAAGATTTAAATGAAAAACATTTTCACAACTAACATCTAACATTTCCTGATGACGAGATAGAAATCTCGAAACAAACATTTCCGTTTCGCAATATATCTTTTTAATTGTATAACAAATTTAATTCTATTATTATATTAAGCTCTACAATATTTATTGTATTTAGCACTTAAAAAAAAAGTAAATGACAGAGAACTCAAAATCGTAAAATCCTGGGTCCTCTTTACCTGGATATAGATTTAGTGTATCGAGGCAGCAGATAATTTTCTAAACATATATTGTTTAGAACGGCTCATGATTAAACATAATAGACATTCATTGTCTCTTATGTTTAACAATATATGTTTAGAATCTACCTTCTTCTACCGAGCGCCCATAGTTCAGAGGTAGAATCGCCGGCTGACGCCAATTCGGTCCGGTTTCAATCCTGGATAAAAAGCAATCGGATGTCTATATATATATATATATATATATATATATATATATATATATAACGCAGAATATTTGGTATTTAAGTCAGGTAAATTCCGACAGAAACGGACTCAATGTTAAATTTATTTATTTAATTTAAGAGAGTAAAGTTTTTATACATATAAATTTCTTTTTTTTTTTTTTCGTAAATTCTTACTATTATTACTATTATTGTTTTTATGAATCTGGGTCCCACCCATTCACAGTCAGGTTAGCCAAATGCAGACGATAATTCTACTCCTGCAGTTTCTTCTCTCGCACTTACCGCCTGTGGAACTCGCTCCCGTATTCTTGCTTTCCTGACGGCTACAACCCCTAGAAATTTAAATGCAAAGTCAATACTCATCTACTAACCACTGGACTCTAGCTCTCTCCCCACCCCTGTATAACCTTCCCTTTCTCTCCACCTATGTATCTGTCATCGCACCTGCTTTCTATTGTTCCTTTCTAACTAGTTTGTACTCCTCACTCTTTTCTAATTAATCTTTTTACATTTATGTAGCCCCCTGCACATCAGTGGCGTTTCCGCCTTGCTCGGGGTGAAATGATTAAAAAAAAAAATTATTTTATTACTATTATTTAAGGTCTTTTTTCTTTTTATAATATTAATATTATTAGTGTTAAATCTTTTTACATATTTATTTATTTATTTATTTATTATTTTTATTTAATTACAATTATTTAAGATCTTTTTCTTTTTAATAATATTAATATTGTTCCTATTAATGTTAACAAAAATTTATATATATATTTATCATTTTATTATTATTATTAATATTATTTATTAATATTATTTAAGAACATCTTTTTAAGATTGTCTTTTAATATTTTGTTTATCATTTTCTCATTTTTTTAAATTTTTTGTTTTAATCATTTTAACTATATTTATAATTTGATACTACTAATGGTTATATTTATTTGTATTAAAATGTATGATTTACAATTTATTTTTTACCGTAGATACATCCAATTATATTTTAAACTGAATTTTAATGTTAAATTTCCATGTCACGTTTTTCTAAGAAAGCTGATGAATTGCAATAGACGTTGGTGTCGATCTGAGACATTAACTTCAAATTCCTTTCTTTTTATACTGTTCGTTCTCCTGTCCTTTTCTTCTCTTTTTCTTTCTTTTCTTTCCGTTTATTAATTTTTATATGTTTTTCTTTTTCTTTCTCTCTTTTCTGTTTTTTGAATGAGCGAGGAAATGCTTTTGTAGATTGCCGTTACAAATGTCTATTCTCGATATGGGCACATGAGGGATTATTTTGAATATTAACTGTTGTATCATTTGGATCTGACGAGCAGCTGGTTTGTTGTGAAATACGTATTACTCATGAAATTGTAGAATATCTAAAAAAAATTATATATATATATATATATATTGGAGTAGATAGACTAAACTATCGCCCGGTTCACACTCCACCCACGTCTATTGAACAGGTGAAGAGGCTCATCCCTTGTCCTTGTTTCCTGTTTAGGATGCCGTTTCCGGTTTTATCTTTTCCAATCTTTTCACTTTTCTTTCTTTTTTTTTTCAATTGGAGTAGATAGACTAAACTATCGCCCTGTTCACACTCCACCCACGTCTATTGAACAGGTGAAGAGGCTCATCCCTTGTTTCCTGGTGGTTAGGATGTGGTTTCCGGCTTTCTCTTTTCCAAGTTTTTTACTCAAACGTAGCCCCCTGTGCATCAGTGGCGTTTTCGCCTTGCTTGGTGTGATATGATTAAAATTTATATATATATATATATATATATATATATCCAAGTGAATAATTAACGTAGAAAAAATAAACAACGTTCAAAACATTAATTTAAAATAGTGCTCAATATAAAATACAACTATGAATATTTATATTTCAACAGGTCCATTAATCACCTCTATCCGCTACCTCTCCCCTCTTTTCGTTCAAATTCGAACTTAAAACTCACAACACTGATTTCCCATTTCCCCACTTACCTCTCACACATAATTTGCCAATATACAGTATAAAAATTTCCATTTTCTTTTCACACTACCTGATGTGACATTGTCATTTCAATGTCGAAAAATGTACACTTTGTAGTAGATGACAATTTGTACATGTTCTAAACTATAATATATATATATATATATATATATATATATATATATATATACTATTTCTTTCTTTCTTTCTTTCTTTTTATCTAGCTATCGCTGCCAGTCTGTTTTTATCTATGTATGCTAGTCTGTTTTTATCTATCTATCTATCTATCTATCTATCTATCTATCTATCTATCTATCTATATATATATATATATATATATATATATATATACTATTTCTTTCTTTCTTTCTTTCTTTTTATCTAGCTATCGCTGCCAGTCTGTTTTTATCTATGTATGCTAGTCTGTTTTTATCTATCTATCTATCTATCTATCTATCTATATATATATATATATATATATATATATATATATATATATATAATAATAATAATAATAAAATCGACTCTGTACGTATTCAAATCTTAAAATGTTACACAAGTAATTTTTAAAGACCACGAATAACCAGCAGAATCTAACTCCGTTATTGTCCTCGGCTATAAAGCTTTGGACAAGGAGGGGAAAAAAAGAAAGCTGCGTAGCACCGACAATACATACAGTTCTTCACAGCAAAGAAAAAAAAAAAAAAAAAAAATATATATATATATATATATATATATATATATATATATATATATATCAGTCTGTTTCTGTCTATGTATCTAACTAGTATCAACAGATATTCACAGTATTTTCACAATTATCTGTTATTTTCCACAGGAGCAGATGATATTTCGCAATTTATTTTCAGTTAATGGCTCGCTTATCTGTTTGGCATGTACGCATGCGCAAAGTGAGCAATGCCAATAAAACCGGTTACGAATACAAATGAAGTGGAAACGAAGCTGTTTAAAACGTGAAATGCGGGTTAATATGCAATGAACATAATTAGCATCGTGAGTGAATCAAGGAAGTCAAGTCATTAACTACTTGACATGAATAGCTGAGATAAAACGCGCAAACTCCACAAGATGCTATTTTACCGCCGGTGTTGAGGAGAATTCACTGAATCACGCTCCATTATTTTTTTTTTTTTTTTTGTCAGGTAGAAGATAGTTTGTATAGGAAAAAATGTATTGCGCCTATTGTTATATAAGTTCTTAGATAAAATCTTTCCTTTGCGTTATTACACATACAATAATCATGTTTTCCAATAACGCTTGCTTTTATTCCCAATCACTGACAAAATAATTCCCCATTTGCAATACCATTCAACGTTAAAAGCGCTTACAATGCACTTCTCGGCTGATATATATACTAGCAGTTAAAGTGAAACCGTAGACTGAAAGAAAAATGAATGGATTTAAGTCAAATTTTGATTTCCTGGTATCGATATCAAATAAGTTTTTTTCGTCGCAAACTGACTTTTGAAGGCTAAATAAGTCCTCTGAATAAATGGTATCATGGCTGAGACTAAGAAGTACAATTATACCTACTTAGAGCCAAACCTGAAGCAAAAACTAAAATAAAAGGGCTGAAAAAATACAGACATACATCTTGCCTTTTAGATATATATATATTATCGATTTTCTGCAATATTGTAAGAACTGCAACCTTGAAACTTTTGAATATCGTTTCTTATGTCTTTGTCTATGAGTGTATGAAATTTGATTAAAATTGGACCACTCCTTCTGTTACCCGATTTTTTCGATTATCAATTTTCGATATTTACCGGGGGTACTTCGACACAAAACCTAGCTAAGAACACTCGCAGACACTTATAGTACAACTGTGTAAAATTTCAAGAAAATCGGTTTAGCCGTTTCGGAGTCTATAGGTAACGAACACACACACACACAGACACACACACACACAGAGACAAAGTTTCATTTATAAATATGTTTATATATATATATATATATATATATATATATATATATATATATATAAACATACACATAAATATATGTATAAAAATGTGTATGTCTATAATTACACAGGTTATATTTAAAGCAGAAAAAATCTACAGTGACACGGTTTTCCGGTTACATTTGTTACCATAACTCACACTCCTGAAGATGATCTCGGAAAGAGGTTGAAAGTACTTGGATACCTTGAGAAATGAATGAAAATAATACCTGTCAACGTTACAGCTGCTTTCTGAAATCTTTTGATTGTAATACGCGAAACAATTTCCGTCGTGGGTATGAACGGATTTTATTAAAAGTAAGCAAACATAATGTTAGCAATTTATTTAATCTGACATGTTTAAAATATATATGTGTATAGATACACACACACACACACACACACACACTCACACACACACACACACACACACACACACACACACATATAGCTTTCCCTGACGATCCGTTTAGGTGAAACCTAGATAGTTTCGTCTGGCTTATTAGGTGTTATCTATTTATTTCGCTCTACCTCTGTATTGAGCGCTTTTTGTGAGATGATTACTCGTATTGGAGTTTTTTCTTTGGGCTTCGTGCTGATCTCGGTCCGAACACTTTTGAATGACGTTTATGTACTAAGCTCTTTCTTTTTTTAAAAAAACATTTTTTTCCTTCCGTCGAAAATTTTTGAGTAATGTTTTCGACACGAGTATAATTATAATCTCGTTTATATATATATATATATATATATATATATATATATATATAGGAAAGAATATTAATAAAAAGTTTTGAATTTAAAAATGTACTTTTTTTGAACAGTATTTGTTTATTTTTATTATATTTTATATTTCAGACCGTCCTCGGTCCTTCATCAGAAACAAGTGATCACTATATATATATATATATATATATATACACTCACACACACACACACACACACACACACATATATATATATATATATATATATATATATATATATATATATCAGCTTTTCCTAACGATCCGTTTAGGTGAAACCTAGATAGGTTCGTCTGGCTTATTAGGTGTTATCTATTTATTTCACTCTACCTCTGTATTGAGCGCTTTTTGTGAGATGATTACTCGTACTGGAGTTTTTTCTTTGGGCTTCGTACTGATCTCGGTCCGAACACTTTTGAATGACGTTTATGTACTAAGTTCTTTCTTTTTTTAAAACCATTTTTTTCCTTCTTTCAATAGTTTTTGAGGAAGGGTTTTCGATACGAGTATAATTTTTATAATATATATATATATAGTCGTCTGCTGACAGATCTGTTTCGCTGTATCACAGCTCATCAGTACGATTAGACAGCCGATTGCCTTTTACCCAGGATTGAAACCCGACCGAATTGGCGTCAGTCGGCGATTCTACCTCTGAGCTACGGGCGCTCGGTAGTCAGACTTTTTAGCATGTATATTATCATTATACACGCCCAATAGCTGAGAGTGTTCTAATTCATTGCTGAATGAACGATGCGTAGATGCCAGAGTAGCTACTGTTTTTTAAAGTCCACCATCCTTCCAGAGTGCTCAATCAGGGTGTGAGAGCGTAATATATATATATATGTGTGTGTGTGTGTGTGTGTGTGTGTGTGTGTGTGTGTGTGTGTGTGTGTGTGTGCATATGTTATTAATGTATATATATAATAATGTAAACTAATAAATATACGTATGAGGAGGGTGTACATATGTAATTCAGGTGTTAAAAAAACAGTGCTCAATGTATGAACAGAGCTGTATTATATATATATACTAATAAATATATATATGATCCTACGTCTATGGCACGACTCGGAGTGTCATGCATGATGCAATCATCAGGTGCATATTTCAAAATGAAAGTTTAATAGATTTGAATTTAAGTTTATTGGATGTTCATGGGAATTAAATCTAATACAGTTAACTGCTTTTTTAATAACAAGATTAAAAATTTAAAAATTCTACGGTTACATGTAGATAAAAAATTTAATTTAGAGTTAAAATTAAAATAAAAATAAAAAAACTTCAGAAAGAAGAAATCAAAGAGACGTAAATCATGGGTTTCAAAATTTTGAATATTCAAATATTACATGTACATAAAAATGTAGGGAAAATTAAAATTTTAAAATTTTAAATAAAAATGAAAATAAGATAAAAGAAAAGAAAAATGAAAAGAAAAATTAAGAGGTAAAATTAAGGAGTTTAATAAAAGGGGTTTAATTCATAATTGTTACCTGTAATATTGCGGGGGAAAGAAAGAAAGAAAGAAAGAAAGAAAGAAAGAAAGTGGGAGTAATGAAGAATAAGAAAAAGAAAGGGGCAAACGTATAGAGGAATCTATATCAATCTGAATCTAAGAATTTAAGTACTTTTTTTCTATGACACACACACACACACACACACACACACACACACACATATATACATATATATAAATATATATATATATATATATATATATATATTATCCTACGTCTATGGTGCATTATGCAATCATCAGGTGCAAATATCAAACTGACCGTTTAATAGATTTGAATTTAAGTTAACTCGATGTTCATGGGAATTAAACCGTATAAAGTTAAGTTAATGCTTTTTTAATAACAAAATTAAAAATTTAAATTTTCTATGATAACATGTGCATAAAAATTTAAAATTTAAATTTAATATTAAAATTAAAATAAAAACATAAAACAATAAAATGCTTAATTTTTTAGACCCATTTGTTTGTCATGTTCTATTTAAACAGTTTTAGATAGATAGATAGATAGATAGATAGATAGATAGATAGATAGATAGATATGAATAGGCTGGGCTAGATAGATAGATAGATAGATAGATAGATAGATAGATAGATAGATAGATAGATATTCAATGCTTTAGAGGTTACCTGCACCCCCGACCAAGCTTAGCGAAGAAAATGTGTCTCACGTCCCTTTTTGCAGATTCGAACATATGGGAAGCATTTAATGAGATTTTTCGAGCAGTCTAATTCAAACACGGATATCCACACACACACACACACACACACACACACACACACACACACACAAAAAAAAAAAAACTTTGCACAGACAACCACTCATTCTGTCTTTTTATATTAAATATTTAGTCCTTTTTTCTTACTTTCCTTAATTGCCTTGCCTTGGTGTACTTTCGTTTTTCGCGTATTTTATGATGTTAAGCTGACAATATGCTAAAAAATTTTTTAAAGAAACGAATGAGAAAATTGTCATCCTTTATCATAAAGTCTGTATAATGATTATAAAGGCTGGAATACTCCTCGACTCTCACTGTGTAGAGCCATGATGTTTTTTTTCGGCCTGAATCCATCTTGCATATATACAAATCAATCATCTGTCCATGCATGGAATACTGCTGTCATATATGGTCAGGCACCCCCCGCTGTTCGTCTCAGTGTTCTTGACAGGCTCCAAAGGAGAATCAGTAATGTGATAGGTACCGACTTGGCGTCTCGACTCCAGCCACTTTCTCACCGGCGGGATGTGGCTTCTCTGTCTGTTCCGTAAATATATTCTTGGCTTCTGCTCCAACGAACTTAAGTCACTGGTGCCCCTGCAACAGGTGTTTACTCGTGCAACCAGACTGGCAACTGGGTCTCACCCATTCACAGATCAACCAAATGAAGACGACAATTCTACTCCTGCAGCTTCTTTTCTCGCACTTCCCGCCTGTGGAACTCGCTTCCATATTCTTGCTTTCCTG
This sequence comes from Ascarosepion bandense, assembly GCA_037127315.1. Classification (NCBI taxonomy): domain Eukaryota; kingdom Metazoa; phylum Mollusca; class Cephalopoda; order Sepiida; family Sepiidae; genus Ascarosepion; species Ascarosepion bandense. The sequence goes on along the minus strand of JBBBDQ010001084.1, from coordinate 3,548,872 downwards.
GCAGCTACAACCTACAGAAATTTAAATGCAATGTCAATACCCATCTCTTAACCACTTGACACTCTGTATATTTTTTCTTTCGCTCTTCCTTTGCAACTGTTTTCACACCTGTATTCTCATCCTTCTCTTGCTCCTTTCTCTGACACCTCCTGTAACTGGTTCGTCATTCTCTTTACTCTCCTCCTATCTAATCTTTTTCTCTTGTGTAGCCCCCTGCGCATCAGTGGAGTTACTGCTTTGCTTGGGGTGAAACGTTTTTAAAAAAAAAGAAAAATTCTTTTTGCAATGTTGGAATCGAGATTTTTTTGGCAGATTATTGATCACAGTTTTTTTTTTGTTTTTTTTTTTAGATATTTAGATGTATACTATGCAACTAAAAAAAACATATAAAAATGACATCATTTTCCTCTGCAATCTGTTTTGCACTTGTTATTAGCGTCACGACAGATGGTATGGGTGCTTGCTAACAAAACATAAGAAACAGATTAATAGGTATTAGTTTCGCGATGAGATATTGATTAGCAACAAACCACGAATTGAATTTAAAACAAATCAATGAAAACTCGCAGGCAAATCGATTAAAAGCGAAATGAAAACATGTCCAAAATCGAAAAGAAAGAGAACTGTTTCGACTAGATAGATCCGCCAGGTTGTTTTTAAGATATGCCAATACATATTAGGTTATATCATTTCGAAATATTTTAGAATTCATTCAATGTTTTCGAGGTTTCCGAGTATTCACACATAACAACTGACTTGTGAATGAAATTAAGTAAGCGAAACTGTTTCGAAACTGCCATCGGTTGTGCTAAGACTAAGTCACGATGACTTGCGACTTTGTGCTAATACAACCACCAAGAGATTCCGTCTATCCATTTTCGCTCACAAGGCTTAGTTTTCAGACACACTGGGATCGCCTGTCCAAGTCACCTTGCTGCCAAGTTGAACATGAGGAGATACGAATCTATGTATACATATATAGACGTAACAGGCTCAGGTTCTAATCTCACCCTCACCATGGTTAATTTGACAGTAAGATGACTCCTGAGGTTATTAGTCTGAGGTAGGCCATCCTAGCGCAGATCAACATTAGAAAGTGCCTGGAAAACATAATAAGAGATTGACCCAAGCCCTGTACCAGGATTATCACTGGGATGCGTATTAATTTTGTTTTTACTTCTAGGCGTATACCTTATTAAAGGCTAGGGGTAGATCACTTCCTGTTGGTTATCCGCGCACTTGCACACAAATCCAGGTATTTTAGGTTCCCGTGCATTCATTATAACGACTGGCTTGTGTGTGAAATTAAGTAAACGAAACTATCTGAAAACTGTCAATGATTGTGCTAACACTAAGTCATGAGCCATCGTGACGGAGGGTGTGAGAGTTCTGGCATTGACCAAACTGGTGATCATGATATACCATGCTCTCTCAGAAGCATTACTGACATTATGGATGTGGGGGTAGTGGAATGGTAGTATACCACTTAATAATCATTGCGTCTTAGTGGCTTCATTGCCTTGTTTTGGGGGATGAAATGATTAATAAATAAAATAACGAATTACACACTTGAGGAAACTCAAAGAGCGTATTGGCTCAAACGTTGTGATAAAAACATTTCCTGATAAGGATATTCGTTCGAATTGTGCTTCTAGTCATGATTTTAATATTGATTACTTCCAGTGTGCAAGTGTCGACCATATTTCTTGGGAATTCGCCAATTTTCTACTCTGCCAAAAACAATTACCGATGTTAAATATTTCCCCACTCTGCGGAAAAAGAAGGACTCAGAAAGAACTTATCAATTTCCTGCTACCTCGTGTTTTTACGGCGTATATCGGAAGTCTCACAATCGGCAATTAGCCAAATACAATCTGATTACAAAATAGTACAAAGTTTGTCATTGGACGAGTACATTTCGATACGCAGACAAGCCCCATGTATATTTAACTCGTGTCTTAGGCCTCACTTCTTTCAAAACCAGCAAGCTATGAGCGTTTTTTTTTTTAATATTTAAAACGAAAAGTTAAAGCTATGAAAGTCTTTTTTAAAATGTTGGGGAACGTTACAGTTTGTTAAAAATGATCGTATTGTTCTATTTTATAAGCCAATGTTTTAAAGTTTTTGATATATTGTTTCCTGTTTTCTCTTTTTCTCCTTTCCAATATTTTTACTCTTTTTTTATTTTTATTTTTTTTTCCAATGGGAGTAGATAGACTAAACTATCGCCCGGTTCACACTCCACCCACGTCTATTGAACAGGTGAAGAGGCTCATCCCTTGTTTCCTGTTTAGGATGTGGTTTCCGGTTTTTCTCTTTTCCAATATTTTCACTCTTTTATTTTATTTTATTTTTTTTTTCAATTGGAGTAGATGCACTAAACGATCGCCCGGTTCACACTCCACCCACGTCTATTGAACAGGTGAAGAGGCTCATCCCTTGTTTCCTGTTTAGAATGTGGTTTCCGGTTTTTCTCTTTTCCAATATTTTCACTCTTTTATTTTATTTTATTTTTTTTTTCAATTGGAGTAGATAGACTAAACTATCGCCCGGTTCACACTCCACCCACGTCTATTGAACAGGTGAAGAGGCTCATCCCTTGTTTCCTGGTTAGGTTCTGGTTTCCGGTTTTTTCTTTTCCAATCTTTTCATTCTTACGTAGCCCCCTGCGCATCAGTGGCGTTTTCGCCTTGCTTGGGGTGATATGATTAAAAAAACAAAATCTAATAAAAGCTATAAAATCTATATCTAGGATGGGCGTTGTGGTGCAGTGGGTATCGACTCGGAACGACAAATCGGTGAACCGAGTTCGAATTCCAGTTGACCTCCTTGCGTTCACTTACGCTAAAATACTTTTGGGAAAGGTCTGATCCGTCTAAAATGCATGTGTGTTCCGATCCTACCAAACTATTCACTCCACAATACAACCAAGTCACCTAAGAGAAGAAGAACACCGAGTTTAAGGCGCCTACTGTATTGTAGCATGTGCGTTGTGTGGTAGTGGATATCGACCCGGAACCAGAAATCGGAGAGCCAAGTTCGAATTTCAGTTGAATTCGCAGCATTCACTTACGCGCAAATGCCTATGGGAAAGGTCTTAATCCGTCTTTTCTCTCTATAGTTATGCGTTAATTAGCAGAACAGATTGGGTTTCATAGCTTTGGTTGGCAACCGGTCTAGCACAGAAAGTAATGGCAACCTACTGCAGGAAAATCATCTGCCTAAACAGTCATGTCTCTTTCGAAACAAGATCGCCCAAGCGTGTATTAACTGACTGACTGACTGTATTGCAATTAACAAGTTTGCCTCATTATTTACATAATGTACTGGTTAACAAGCTTGTTTCATTATTTACTTGTGCAATGAGTTCAAGGCTTCTACCTTAATGTTATGGTTAACAAGCTTGTTTCATTATTTGCTTGTGTAATGAGTTCAAGGCTCCTACGATAATGTAATGGTTAATAAGCTTGTTTCATTATTTGCTTGTGCAATGAGTTCAAGGCTCCTACCACAATGTAATGGTTAACAAGATTGTCTTATTTGCTTTAGCAATTAGTTCAAGCCTCCTACAACAATGTAATGGTTAACAAACTTGTGTCATTATTTGCTTTTGCAATGAGTTCCCGGTTCCTACCATAATGTAATGGTTAACAAGCTTGTCTTATTATTTGCTTTAGCAGTGAGTTCAAGGCTCCTACCATAATGTAATGGTTAACAAGCTTGTTTCATTATTTGCTTGTGCAATGTGTTCAAGTATCCTACCATAATGTAATGGTTAACAAGCTTATTTTATTATTTGCTTGTGCAGTGAGTTCAAACCTTACAGAGTGTCTAATTTCTGTGGCCTTGATCTAAGTAGCGGAAATGATTTAGAGTTCCTACTTTATAATACTGGTTATCATAGTAATCTCTCAATCGTTTGACCTTGTGCCAAACTAATTTTAAAACTTTATGTTTCTTTTTTTTCTTTTTTTTCTTTTTTAATTGCTTCCAATAAATATTTCTTCAAGCCATCTAAGGTAAACCAAACATTTCCTGCAAGGGGGCAATGGCCTGATATCAGAATTAGACATTGTTTGTTTACTTAAATTTACTCAAAACGTATCTGTCTGATAAATACGAAGAACTCATTGCAAATAATGGTGAATACATTATTGAATACAACGTAATTTTAAAATATCTTTCAATGAATAAAGTTGATTAAAAATCAACTATTAATAGTTTTAAAAAACTATTAATGACTCAGTCTCATAAAACCAGTTTGATTTTATTTATTGTTTGATTTAGTTGATGGGGGGAAATTTTCCTTAATGAAAACAATATTCAGGCGTTTATTAAAAAAAAGCTTTCAAGTCAAACCTTGTATGATTTTACACAAATCATATCAAAGAGTTGTTTGAGATGTAGCAAGAGACACTTGTAATTTATGGCGTTTATCATTGAAAAAATATTTTTTAAATATTTTTTAATGAATATATTTGCTTACAGAACAGAAATTATTTACGACTCAATTATATATATATATATATATATATATATATATACATATATATATACTGATATTTGGGCAACAATCTTTCTTTTATACAAAAATGCAAAAGTATTAAATTTTATAAATTTTTTTGTGTTACCGTTACCGTACATATAACATACACATAACTGTATATACATAAATGCTACATATATTCAGTGAAGCGTAAAACAAAATTCCTACTTGATAATGGCTAAATGTATAGCCGAAAGCGCTCGGAAATACAAAACATTTAGACGATTTCTATATAATTTGAGTTCTGAAAAAGAAACTCATAAGAACACACTAAAAATTATATAAAAAATTAATGATAATATTGTTCCTGTCATTTCCAATGAAACCTGCACCCACCCACTCACACACACACACACACACACACACACACACACACACACACACATATATATATATATATATATATATATATATATATATATATATATATATATGACGTGTTTCTATTTGGAATTGTCATTTACTAACATTTCCCCCACTACATCAGTTCGAAAATTTATCATTTCCAATATCTGTGTGATGTTGATTGCATAAGTAGAACGGATTTGATAGTAGAGAAAAAGAATTAGTCAACATGTACCAATTAATATTTGAAAGGCCAATTTGGTCAATTAGCAGAGGAAAATTATGCATCTGCTTTGGAGATAGCTGAATACTTATTAAACATCAATCAATATTCTCGCTACTGAAGATGGTTCATTGATTTTCGTTTTCAGGTTTTTTAGTTAATTTATATTAAGTCTTTCCAGCCATCCCACCGTGAAGAAAATAAGTGATTGTTCGCCTTTGATGTTTAAATAATTATCGTTTACTATCTAGGTTTTGGGAGTTTTTCGTTTGAGTCGTTGTGTACATTTCTCGTACCCGATTGAGAAAGAATCGATAAACCGATTACACCGTAGTTTTTATTTTGTGTGTGTGTGTGTGTGTGTGTGTGTGTGTGTGTGTGTGTGTGTGTGTGTGTGTGTGTGTGTGTGTGTGTGTGTGTGTTATTGTATTTTAATATAATTACTTTATGGCTATGCTAACTTTTTTTACAACTCACTTTTGTGTTATTCTTTCTCCTTATTGTCTAACGTGTTCATTTTAATCGTTATTACTTTTTTTTTTACTTTTATCATCTTATATTAAGCAGAATTATTCCGTAATTCGTCTCCTGATTAAAATACTTTCTGTTGGATTAGAAACTGTTCTGCTGGGATCTAAGTGTCTTCGGTTTGAGAAAAACCGTTATATACTTTTTCAGTGTAAATCTGAGTACTATTTTTTATTTTTTCAATCTTTGCTAATTTCGTACTGCATGGCCGCTAAAATTGAACGAAAGCTACGGTCGCCTCGAATATAAAATGAATTTAATCCTTGGCTTACGATTTTTTATTTCTTCTTTTTATCAGATTTAAAGAATAAGATTTCAACTTTTCTGGGAAAGAATTCTTTTGTTTTTATTAATGGTGATTTATGATTGGTCAGACAAACAGACAGATATGTATAATCTGTCTGTGATAGAGTAGGCTGAGAATAATAAACAGATAAGTAGAGTATCAAGATAGATAGATAGATAGATAGATAGATAGATAGATAGATAGATAGATGCGAACAGGCTGAGATAGATAGATAGATAGATAGATAGATAGATAGATAGATAGATAGATAGATAGATAGATAGATGCGAACAGGCTGAGATAGATAGATAGATAGATAGATAGATAGATAGATAGATAGATAGATGCGAACAGGCTGAGATAGATAGATAGATAGATAGATAGATAGATAGATAGATAGATAGATAGATAGATGCGAACAGGCTGAGATAGATAGATAGATAGATAGATAGATAGATAGATAGATAGATAGATAGATAGATAGATAGATAGATAGATGCGAACAGGCTGAGATAGATAGATAGATAGATAGATAGATAGATAGATAGATAGATAGATAGATAGATAGATGCGAACAGGCTGAGATAGATAGATAGATAGATAGATAGATAGATAGATAGATAGATAGATAGATAGATGCGAACAGGCTGAGATAGATAGATAGATAGATAGATAGATAGATAGATAGATAGATAGATAGATAGATAGATAGATAGATGCGAACAGGCTGAGATAGATAGATAGATAGATAGATAGATAGATAGATAGATAGATAGATAGATAGATAGATGCGAACAGGCTGAGATAGATAGATAGATAGATAGATAGATAGATAGATAGATAGATAGATAGATAGATGCGAACAGGCTGAGATAGATAGATAGATAGATAGATAGATAGATAGATAGATAGATAGATAGATAGATAGATAGATGCGAACAGGCTGAGATAGATAGATAGATAGATAGATAGATAGATAGATAGATAGATAGATAGATAGATGCGAACAGGCTGAGATAGATAGATAGATAGATAGATAGATAGATAGATAGATAGATAGATAGATAGATAGATGCGAACAGGCTGAGATAGATAGATAGATAGATAGATAGATAGATAGATAGATAGATAGATAGATAGATAATGAAAGATTGAGATAGATAGATAGATAGATAGATAGATAGATAGATAGATAGATAGATAGATAGATAGATAGATAGATAGATAGATAGATAATGTGAATATCAAAATAGAAAGATGGCGTAGAAAATAAGAGTGGGCGCGAAAATGAATAAACAGAGAGTGATAAACGAAAATGATAGACGACCAACTATAACACCATCTTAAAACACTACATTCCATTACCATCTCTCTTCATGAATCTAACATGTCTACTAATGCATAAAAATTAATGAAATTATACTAATTCCATATTCAGTGAAATTTTCCAGCTAAAATATATTTATTATATCCAACTGCGTTTCAGAGACAGACATAGAAGTGACTAAAGCATTTACACACACACACACACACACACACACACACACACACGCACACACACACACACACACACAAATCTAAAATATCCAACCAAATACAAAATCATCGCAACATCTCACAACATTTCAAAGTTAAAATCGAAAAAAATAACTTCTACAAACGTTTCTTCACATACATACACATATACGCTTATATTAACCAACGTTATCGTCCAACATACACCTGGACAGACAACCTTTCTGCATAAGCACGCATATACATTATCACACACTTTACCGTCCCAAATAGTCCTCGCAGATATATTTAAAATTTATCCATAGCTTTAATACTCTTTACACGTGTATTAATACGTACTCACACACACACACACATATATATATATTAACTAACGCTACCGTCCAACATACACCTAGACAGAAAAGCATTTTATGCAAGCACGCACATACACTATTAGACACTTTGCCGTCCAAAATATTCATCGAAGACATATTTTAAAATTATATATTGCTTTAACACACGTGAAACGTGTATTAATACGCACTCACACATATACACGTATATATTTCCATCCAACATAGACCTAAAGAGTTAAGCGTTTGGGCACAATATTATATACTTCATCATACAAAATATTCCAAGCGCATATATTTAAAAATTATCTATTGCTTTGAGACCTGTGACACATATCTGACCAATGCTACCTAATCTCAAATCACAACATACCAATATACTGCCTCTTCGTTATTTCTTGATTTTTCTCTCGGTCTCTGGAAAAGCTTTAGTAATAGTGAAACACGTTAGATTGAGGTAAGTTTCCTCTTTTATTCATTTTTCGTCATTCTATCATCTTATCGGAATCTGATCAGTATATACAACTCATAGATAGATAGATAGATAGATAGATAGATAGATAGATAGATCGGAGCAGACTACTAGATAGATAGATAGATAGATAGATAGATAGATAGATAGATAGATAGATAGATAAAAAACACGAGATAGATAGATAGATAGATAGATAAATAGATAGATAGATAGATATGAACAGACGAAGATAGATAGATAGATAGATAGATAGATAGAAGGAAAAAACACGAGATAGATAGATAGATAGATAGATAGATAGATAGATAGATAGATAGATAGATAGATATGAACAGACGAAGATAGATAGATAGATAGATAGATAGATAGATAGATAGATAGATAGAGGAAAAAACACGAGATAGATAGATAGATAGATAGATAGATAGATAGATAGATAGATATGAATAGATAGATAGAATAGATAGATAGATAGATAGATAGATAGATAGATAGATAGATAGATAGATAGATAATAAATATATTGATAGATAGAAAGAGGAAAAAACACGAGATAGATAGATAGATAGATAGATAGATAGATAGATAGAGAACTAATATATTGATAGATAGAAAGAGAAAGAAAGAGAGAGAGAGAGAGAGAGATGGGAAGAGAAAGAGAAATGTATAAAGTATGGATAGGTAGCAATGAAGAATATATAGTGAACGATCATGAATAAGCTAACGTTATTTATATACCAATTCACCGCTACTGTAGTCTCTTTTAAGGTTTTTATTTAATATTTTTTTATTGGTTTGATTATTTATTTATTTACTTATTGCCACTGCAACGTAACCAAAAGTTAAATTACATGCAAGTAAACTCGTGTTATAATTTCAGGTTCTCTTTAGGCATAAAAGGAAGAAAAAAAAACACCATAAATATCGTTTGTAAACCAACAGTTGTTGACTAAAAATAAGTCTTTAAAAAATCGCTCTTTACACTATTCGATGGAAAGATTTGTGTGTGTGCGTGTAAAACATAGTTGGCTGTTCGTTGACAAGCAGCGGGGCGGTATCGATCGGAATAACTCTATTTTGTGAAACCGCTGCTGTAACTTGACTTGGATTTGATGTTACTACCCCGCCATGGTCTCTATTGCTTGTTTCTTCCCGTGCGTTCATCTTGCTTGAACCTTGCAAGACTCGAAATACTGGCTCATGGGGAAGACAAACACAAAAAAAAAAAAAAAAAAAAAAAACAATTAAATGGTTGCGACCTCCTTTCTTGGTTTACATAGGATGACTTTCATATCAAACGAACACTAACAGATTTCAAACTTATTCGTACCTCCCCCTGGAATTCGCGCGAGAGTTTTAATCAGTTCCTATAAAGGGTGCTTTCTGGATAAAAACAGGAAACAGATATAGAATTATATATCAAACGGGAGCGTCATATATACATATATATATATAGCGTAGAATATTTGGTATTTAAGTCAGGTAAATTCCGATAGAGACGACTCAAAAGAACTCAATGTTAAATTTATTTATTTAATTTAACAGAGTAATATAATCTAGAAAAAATTTTAGATATTCTACAATTTCATGGGTAATATATATTTCGCAACCAAAAAACTGCTGCTTGTCAGACCCAAATGATATATATATATGTATGTGTGTGTGTGTGTGTGTGTGTGTGTGTGTGTGTGTGTGTGTGTTTTCTTTTAAACATGTCAGATTAAATAAATTCCAAACACAATGTCTGCTTATTTTTAATAAAATCCGTTCATACTCACGGATAATCTTTCGCGTATTACAATTGAAAGATGTCGAAAATGAGTTGTAACGTTGACAGATATTATTATAATTAATTTCTCAAGGTACCCAAGTACTTTCAACCTCTTTCCGAGGTCATCTTCAGGGGCGAGAGTTATGGTAACAAATAACAACTGCAAAATCTGTGTTGCTAAAAAATTACTGTACATTTTTCTGCTTCATCTATAATGGTTGACAAAATGTTTAGCGTTCATTAGAACGGGAAAATTATCCAAATTTGTTATATCTTATAATGTCATGGTCATGCCCGTGTTAAATCATGAAATAAAAATTTTTTTTTCAAACATTTTAGAACATTACTACCGTCTTCATAGCTGATTCTGTTAACTGACGGCTTAAGTCAATAGAATCAGCTATGAATACTGTTCTAAAATGTTTATAAAAAGAACAGTTTTTCATGCTTTAATACGGGCACAACAATGGCATTACGACATGAAAAAATTCCATATTGGACAATTTTGACGTTCTAATGAACGCTAAGCAGTCTATCAACCGTTACATGCAAATCAAGAAGAAAATTTACAGTAATTTTAAGCAACACGGTTTCGCGATTTCTTTTCTCACCACAACTTCGACTCCTGAAGATGATCTCGGAATGAGATTGAAGGGACTTGGAAACATTGAAAAATGGATAATAAAATAATATATTAAAGTTAGAGCTCATTTCTTACATCTTTCAATTATAATACGCATAACATTATCCATGAGTATGAACGGATTTTATTAAAAATAAGCACACAATATTTGCAATTTATTTAATCACACACACACACACACACACACACACACACACACACAAACACACACACACATATATATATATATATATATATAACGCAATAAGAATAGGTCGACCAAAGTGACAATAAGAAATCAACTCATTATAAAGCAATTAAGCGAACACCTAAAAGAAAGTTAACACAATAAAAACTAAGAAAAGGAAATCAGCCACATGCAAATAATAAAACAGACTAGACTAAAAAGAAGTCAACACAACAAAAGCAATGGAAAGCAATTAACTAGCTGGTAGAACCACTCACATACAAAAATATAAAATTACACAAAGCTCAATACAAATAAGAACAAAAACAGGACACAACAGCAGGATGAAAAAAAAAACTGAACAATGAGGACATCATAACGGTGCCTTCACGGAACTTTCAAAGTCGGCCTGATTCTGCTAAGTCAAGTGACATAATTTTTCGCATTAATCATATATATATATATATATATGTGTGTGTGTGTGTGTGTGTGTGTGTGTGTGTGCGTGTGTGTGTGTGTGTGTGTGAATCCAGGCGAAGGGAACCAACAGTTTTACAATTCCGAGTTCTCCGGCATTTACTTTATTTTTTTTTTTATAAAAGTGCTCAATACAGTAAATATTGTAGAGCATGATATAATCATATAATTCCATATTATTTTGTTATATCGCTCCCACGAAGGTAGAGCACTGTACATATTTATTTTTTAACAAAATAATATGGAAATACATGATTATATATATATTAATCGAGTTCACCCCAATCAAGGCAATAAAGCCACTAAAACGCAAAGGGTTACTGGGTTTGAAAAAATTATAAAACAGAAACATTACTAAGGAGCGAGAACAAAAGATGATTAATCAGAAAGACAGTAGACAGCGATTGACGTTGCATTTAAATTTCTGAAGATTAAAGTTGACTGGAAAATATGGAGCCGGAAGAGAGTTCCGCAAACGAGAAGTGCGAGAAAAGAAACTGATAACATAGAACTTACTCTTACATCTAGCCAACTCAAATATAATTGGTATAAATATTATATTTTTTAATCAAAGTCAATGATATATAGTGAGCATCGTATATTTTACAAATTAAAATATTTTTCTCATTATTTTTATGTAATTCATAAATTTTGTCCATTAACAATATTAATGATAATAAATTCAACAATAAATTAAATTTTGAATTCTGTTGATAATAAAATTTAAATTTTTATTAAATTTAACAAAAAAAAATAAGATGCCTCATTAGTCAATTAAAAACTATGGGGATTGTTGCTATGGTAAAGAAGCTTAAGTACGCAAAGGGAAGCCGCTTGGCACAAAATCATACATAAACTCTAAGTTATAACGTTCCGTTCCATTGTTTCTAGAAGTCCTTGAAGGGAGAGTGTGTAGAGTATGGTCGTCTTGCCACACCGCAGAGGCACCATCTGTGACTATGGCTTGTTTTGTTCCAAGCACGACATTCCCTTGGTTCGAAACGGTAGTGTCAAAAATACAGGGTGCTCATAAAGTTCGTGTTCACTTTAAAAATTTTATAACTTTATTTGTATTTGCGATAGAAATAATTTTTAAAAAGGATTAGAAAGAAGTAAATCTATATTTTTTTAGGTTTTATTGAAATTTTATTTAAGTTTCCACATGTCCTCCATCATTAGTAGTACAAAGGGTAATACGATTTGGCAGTTCATGGAAAACATTTGCCAACTGATTTACAGTAATGCCTGAAATCACATTCGTCATTTTCGCTTTCAAATCTTCTAATGAACTAGGTTTGGTTGCATACACAATTGTTTTCACATGTCCCCATAAAAAAATATAATGGAGTTAAATCTGGCGAACATGGAGGCCAATAAAATGCCCCCCCTCTTCTGATCCATCTGTTAGGAAATTTTTCATTTAAAAATTGTCTAACACGCAGAGCAAAGTGACAAGGATCTCCATCTTGTTGAAACACTGTACTATTATTATTTGAACCACTGTATCATTAAAGTTATAATTTTTTTTAAAGTGAACACGAACTTTATGGACACCCTGTACTTGTTTTCCTCTTCTTAAAAAATCAAAAGCCACTCAAGATTCCAAGACGTCGAGGAAATCCAAGATAATCCGACGGGGCAGTTGTTTACTATTTCAAAACAAAAGCTCCAAGATTGTATTTATTCTTTCTTATAGCATTCTAAGCATAACTACCGCCTTCCTTATTCCAATGCATTTGATGAACCTGCGCGGTTCCGGTCTGATTCTGCTATGCGCTCTATACATTAGAATTCGCATATATACAGGGTGCGATGGCTAATTTGTCGTCTAAATTACACAGTAAATGAAAATGATACTGACATCTTATTTTAACATATATCAGGTCGGTGCAAAAGTTTTTGCCGATTTAAAATTTCATCTTGAAAATGAAAAACTGTGTATTTTTGAAAATCTCTATTCATAACTGTTGGGGATCACCCCTTTTTGGATACAAGAATGGACTCGCCTGATGTGGACATATTATCCTGCCTATTACTACAGTAGTAGTAATATTTGTAGAGTTGTACAGTTGCAGAGTCGTACAGAGTCACTAGACTGACGAATCTACGACACTGTCAGCTCTCTGCCTTCGGGTAGAGGGCGCTCTCTGCTTCCGAGCAGAGAGCAGTAACCCAGTCGTGGTTCCGCCGAAGGGTAGAAGCACGACTGGGCAAAAATAGACAGACATTTTTTGGCCGGGCCATATAGCCCGGAAATCCCAGATATAAACTGACTATGTGTCATATGTTGCCCTTACTGGAAGGGACGACTAAATAGTGAGTTGTACAGTTGCTTAGTTGGTCAGTAAGTTGGTGCATAGTAAGTTCGAGTTGTTTGGATATAGACTCATTACCCGGACATACTATTTCACTGCAAAACTATATATACTGATTTCTACTAACAGTATTTCTGAATTGACTAAACCGTGTTCCAGTTTGTATATATTTTTGTTCAATATAACTTACATTTTCTATTTCCATATATGCTTTTGTTATTTATTATTTTGTGTGGTTTCTCAACCGGGATCCATAACAATAAAAATAACTACCATTGCTCTTTATAACTTGATTCCATCTGTCAACGAGCTTATAAATGTCTCGCTTGTAAAATTCTTTAGGTTTTGATGTGAAATATGAATCTAACTCATGTTCAATCTCCTCTCGTGATAATGACCTAAGGCCTTGTAAATGATTTTGTAATCCTCGAAATAAGTGATAATCCGAGAAAGATAGGCCAGGAGAATAGGCAGGATGGGGCAAGATGACACTTCTCATCACCTGTGACAAGCCTACACAAAAATGGTGTCTGAAGGTGTCGTGAAAGCATAGATTCACAACAAGAAACACGCTGTCGCAGGTTCTCTGGAGACAGTTCATGCGGAATCCATTTTCCGAATACTGAAATCTTCCCCATTCTTTTCCATTGGCGTGATGCAGTTGTATGGGATTCATTAAATTGGTGTGCAAGTTCTCTTGGGGTTACCGTAGGGCTTTGAGTAACAGCGGCATTCAACACATCTGAATCTAGTGCTTTTGGGCGACCACCTCTAGCCTCATCTTTCAAGCTGAAATTTCCTTTCCGAAAACGGACAAACCGCCACCTACAACTTCTTTCTTTCACTGCATCAATTCCATAAGCATCTTAAATAGATCATGCTGCATTTGCATTGGAACCACTGTGAAACTCATAGAGTAGAGCATGCCTAATGTGTTCTTTAGATGGAAAGAACATAGAAATGATGCTTTAATAATCTGAAAGACAAAGTTATAAATTAATCATGGTGATATGTTTAATTAATAACAATATGCATAAAATAAATTACAATGATTTAAAATACCCCTTTTAAAAACCGGCAAAAACTTTTGCACCGACCTGATATTTTCCAAAAATTACCTAAAATATCTTGATATACTGAAGAGTAAATATAATCAATCGTCATTGACTTCAACCACAGTCTCCAAACGACTTCAGAATCTTATGCAACTCGTCTGGACAATCTCCTTGTTTAAATATACAAGGAATTTTGTTGATCTCTCGCTCAACTGTGTCCCACACATAATAATCAAGGGGGTTGCAGTCTGGGGAAGTTAGGTGACCAGATGTAAGGGGTGATGTGGTCGTAAAAATTGTTTGTCAGCTATACTTGGGATCCACTGCTTGTGCTTGTGTGGCATGGTGCTGAGTCCTGTTGCCAGATATAGGGTCTTCAATCAGCCACCCTCCTGACCCAAGGCAGCGTGACCTCCTCAAGACAATTTTTGTTTTTTTTTAATCATATCACCCCGAGCAAGGCGGTAATGCCACTGATGTGCAGGGGGCTACATAGGTGTGAAAAGATTGGAAAAGAGAAAACAGGAAACCGCATCCTAAACAGGAAACAAGGGATGAGCCTCTTCACCTGTTCAATAGACGTGGGTGGAGTGTGAACCGGGCGATAGTTTAGTCTATCTACTCCAATTGATAACAACCTCCATGTTGAGCCCGGGGCTCTGCGGAATGGCGGCATAAATGTCACCATCACCAGTGATCACTCCAAACACCTTCGTAATCACCATTAGAATCATCCAACTCATTTTCTGCACTATGCTCAGATTGACTCGCAAACATTCTGAAATGTCGTATTGGAGCTTCCGGTACGAATGCCATGCAGTGCAGTATGCCGTTTCCAGATTTCTGGAGAAGTGGATTGCGTCATGGTGCTTTATTCTTCAAAAACAGAGCCCAGCTGACCCTACTATACTGTTCATTCAATAAAATCAAAAACTGATATGTCCCTGAAAGGGATATATATATATATATATTACTAGCAGTATAGCCCGCCTTTGCTCGGGTGTAATGAATGAAAGCTTTAAAACTAATCCATGGTCCTGGAGTTCAGACTCAGCTTAAAGAATATTTGTGTGAAGTTTGGTGAGAATCGAATAAAAATTGTGGTTTTTATATATAGAACATACAGACAGATAAACAGACACACACATAAACATCTTGCCTTTTATATATATATATATATATATATATATATATATATATATATATATATTATCGATTTTCTGCACTATTGTAAGAACTGCAACCTTGAAACTTCTGAATATAGTTTCTTACGTCTTTGTCAATGAGTGTATCAAATTTGATTAAAAATCGGACCACTCCTTCTATAACCCGATTTTTTTCGATTATCGATTTTCGATATTTATCGGGGTACTTCGACACAAAACTTAACTAAGAACACTCGCAGACGCTTATAGTACAACTGTGTAAATTTTCAAGAAAGTCGGTTCAGCCGTTTCAGAGTCTATAGGTAACGGACACACACACACACACACACACACAGACAAAGTTCCATTTATAAATAAGTTTAGATTCGAAGCAACTAAGTGGTTTTGCCAAATGTAACCGGTTAGGACAATCTAGCAAGTAACCGTAATGGACCGATACTCGTCATAGTCGTATGCAGTATGATTAGGCGTAGGCTTATGCAATAGGCGTAGTCAATAGGCGTTCCAATAGACCTAGTCCAAAGAAGTCTCCCCTTAGTCTGTATTTATGGCTGACACCAGCCAATCATGTTACTGTGAGGGGAGACCAAGGTGCATGCATGTTCATTACATAAAAAATAAACAACACTCATGCGTAAATTTAAAATATAAACTGGCAACAATTTATCCATGATATTTTGTATTGTTATAGAACTCATTAGACGGATTCTCCGATGGAGTTCACATTCGTTTGCCTAAAGAGCCAATTGCAAATAGGAGGTGCCAAAATCAAATAAGTAAGAAATTTTAAATATCTAGGAAGTGTCTTCACCGAGGATAGAAAGATCATCACTGAAAGATGCCTTCCAAAAGCTAAGCAGAGTACTAAGAAATCGAAAAATTTCAACAGAAACAAAGAAAAAAATACTAAACTGTTGCGTTATATCTGTCCTTCTATATGGCAGTGGGTGCTGAACAATCTCTTATTAGATGAAGACGAGACATAAAGCAGCAGAAATTTAGTTCTACAGAAGTATACTGAGGATACCATGGACCAGCGACTGTGTTTTAAAGAAAATGGCAACAAAAATGATACGTGCAGGACAGATTGAAAGACAGGAAGATATAAAAGCAACGCATACAAATTGTGGGACATAGTTTAAGAGAAATAAAAAAAAAATCTAAACTTATTAAGAGCTACAAAGAACAGGAAATTGCACAAGGCCATGATCGCCTACGTCTTGAAGAAACACGACACATGAAGAATATATTTATATTATAATATAAATGAACACCTGTTTTAAAACAGTGTTATGATAAAAAATTAAAATGAAGCAAACAAAATGTTAATAAAAATGGCAAACATACACTGATTAACGCCCACCTTAAAATCTGGTATTTATTAGAAAAATCAAAATACAAATTTAGTAATAAATATAGATTTATCAATAATAGCATAAATTAGATATTTCCTTTTTAAAAAAAATCCGGCTTTCATGATAGATTCATAAAAAATTCGATATTCATTATAGATTTCTACGTAGAATTCATTAATTATAAGTTTCTACCTATAATTCAATAATTATAGGTTTTCACTTATAATTATAGGTTTCTACCAATAATCCATCAATGACTCAGTCAGTTAAGTGCCATACGTGATACACGCTTGGGCGATCATGTCTCTTTAGAGACATGACTGACTGGGCAGAAGATTATCCCGCAGTAGGTTGCCATTGCTTTCTGCGGTAGATTGGTTGCCAGCCAAGGCTATAGAACCCAATGTGTCCTGTTATTTAACCCATAACTGGAAAGAAGAGACGGATTAATACCTTTCCCAGGGGTATTTGCGCGTAAGTGAATGCAATGAATTCAACTGGAATTTGAACTCGGCTCCCCAATTTCTCGTTCCGAGCCGCTATCCACAACGCACATCAATGACTACCATCCTCAAAATAGTAAGAGTGTACTGAACCATATCCTCAGTCTTTCCTCTCTTCAATCAATTTTAAGTATTGGCATTGTTACGTTTTCACGTATTCACTCCTAACCCTCACCATACTAATATTGTCAATAAACTATCACTCTTTTTCCCTCTCCCTAACTGTGACATTTATCTTCCTTATCTGGTGGCCTTACGAAATAAGCAATCAAATTAACATAAGCCAGACAATGACTCTTAGGAACAAAATCGGCTGATGGCTAAAAACAATATATCACACACTTTCGGACTCACGTGACAGAGAATGAAAGATTGGGCAGTAACATATTTAAGAGATGGTAGACTTCGAGGAATAAACAGTCCTTTTTATGTAAATCAACATTTACTTAATGAAGAGATCGAACTTTGCATCTAACTCACTAGCATTAACTGCATGCTACATACGAACATTTACTTGATTGACTAAATAGTCACAAACCAAAAAGCAACGGTAAATTCCTAAATTTGTTAATCACAGAACGTATGGGCATTTCTGTTTTTTGTTTGTTTTTTTTGTTTTTGTTTTTGTTTTTTTTTCAGTTAAGGACAACTGAAAACGTGTCAGTCAATTCAACGTTAAATCTTTATAACAGAAAACTTTTCATGTTTTTGAAACTGCGAAAAGGAAGCGAATGTCATTTGACAACAAAAACTAACAAATTTGAAAAGAAAATAAAGACCTGAACTAAAAGAAAACGAAACGTAACAGAAAATATAAAGAGAAAGAGCGAGAAGAAAAAGAAAAATGTCTATATTTTTTATTTCAGACGACGGACAAAAGTTAAGTGGTTTTTTAATCCTCATATCGTATACATTGCACACACCTTTCCACAGAGACATGCTTACCGTAACATTGTTGCTTTCTATTAAATTTTGTTAAATTATAATCCTAGTTAGTTTTTTTTTGTTTGTTTGTTTTTTTCGTCTGTGTCGGTTATTTTCCTTAAATCTGATCCTGCGAGGGAACCATCCACTAGCAGAATGGAAAACTTGGCCAGACTTCATGGCAACAAGTTTAACATTTATTTTTTAATTTACTTTTCTTTTTATATTCTATGCTGTAGCAATTTGGTCGTAACAGTATCTACTGCAGATAAATGTAGAGAGCTTTTCTAGAAGGTTCTCTTCCAAATCCGCTCTCGACTTGTCTGGAGTACCTCTGCCATATTTTCCCTTAGAACTGAGGCTCTACTGGTTAATATGCGCATAACCCCGTCACTGGTTTCAGACATCATTTCTAAATTAGATCACCATAAGACAAGCGGGTGTGATAGGTTCCTTGCCGTTGTCCTAACGAAATGTGTTCTTGAACTAATGCCTGTTGTCTCCTAACTTAAAAACCAATGCATCGCTGCTTCCTGCTTCCCAACTTGTTAGAAGTCCTCTGTAGTTCATGTTTTTAAGTACACTGGGGAACACTCTTACTCCTCAAATTAACGCCCTATTAGTCCTTAGGATTGTCGTTATGGTGCAGTAAAGATTGGCTCAGAATCACAAATCGAGGTGCCGAGTTCGAATTCAAGTTGAATTCCTTGCATTCACTTACGTACAAATAGCCTTGGGAAAGTTTTTAATCCGTCTCTTCCCTCCAGTTATGAGGTAAGTAATAGAACAGATTAAGTTCTATAGCCTTGGCTGGCAACCAGTCTACCGCAGAAAGCAATGGCAACCTACTGCGGGATAATCTTCTGCCCAGGCAGTCCTGTCTCTTTCGATATATGATCGCCCAAAGCGTGTATCACGTATGGCACTTAACTAACTGAATATAATAGTTGAAAACATAACTAAAACTTTTACTGGTCATAAAGTTGGGGGTTAATTTTCTATTGTTATGAAGTAATGAACTGGTCCTCCATTAATTAATACTTAATAATTTAATACATCTCTTCTCCCTCTAGCTATGAGTCAAATAACAGGACAGAATGGGTTCTATAGCCTTGGCTGGCCAACTAATCTATCGCAGAAAGCAATGGCAACCTACTACTGGATAATCTTCTGCCCAGTCAGTCATGTCTCTTTCCAGACATGATCGCCCAAAGCGTCTATCACGTATGGCACTTAACTGATTAGTCCTTACCACTTAACGACAACGTAGTCGAGGATACTAAATTGGTTATTCATCGCACTACAATATCGACAAACAATATGGCTTCCCTTTAGCTAGATCTATCAAGCCGTAGATAATAACGACGATGCTCAGCCCATAACACTATACAGGTTTTGGCATGCTGGCCTCCTACGCAAGCTCAAAAGCTACGGTATCATGAGACAAATATTTGGCTGAATGCAAACGTTCTTAACAAATCGTGTAATAAAGTTAATGTCAAACATATTTGTTTCAGATCTTTTTATACTAACGCAGGTGTCCGCCAGGGCTCTATATTTGGGCCTACGCCGTTCCTTGTCTTCAGCGATTATCTTCCCAATGTTACCACTTCTCAGCTATGTATTTATGCATATGACTGAACCACATACTCCTGTCTTAGTAGCAAATATGATAGATCTGAGAAAGTAAACATGGAAGCTGTTCTTGAAAATGACCTTCAAAAGTGTTTAACTGAGGCAAGGAATGACTTGTAAATTTTAACGCCTCCAAAATAAAACTGTAGCACCACCCGACCCCCGTTCTGTCACCCACCTGCTCAGGCTCTTCAAATATGTTATCCACTACTTTCCTCTGTCTTTTTCCCTCTATCTGACCTGTTAGTATCAAGTTCTCCAAGCCCTCATTCCTTATTGCATGTTCCAAGAACTTTAGTTGTCTCTTCCTGATGTTCAATATTAATTTTCTTTTTTGTTTCCATCATTTCCAAGACCTCATCATTGCTCCCATGCTCGGTCCAAGATATCCGCAGCATCCATCTGTAGAACCACATTTCAGCTGCTTCGAAATTTTCTTTCATCTTTGATGATATCGTCCAGCATTTACTGCCACATTGAAGAACTGATATCACATAGCAATCCAATACTCTCTTCTTTGTTTCTAGTGAAAGTTTCCTGTGTCTTAATACTTCACTCAGCTCCTGGAATGCGTTCTTGTGCTTTTAGATCTCAGGAATATAAATGTATAGAAACTGCTATGACCAAAAAGTGAGGGGTCAGTTTATATATTGATTGTAATATGGAACTGATCCCCCACTTTATCACCAGTATGTTTCTGTAGAATCACATTTCAGCTGCTTCGAGATTTTCTTTCATCTTTGATGATATCGTCCAGCATTCACTGCCACATTGAAGAACTGATATCACATAGCAATCTAGTACTCTCTAGTAAAAGTTTCCTGTGTCTTAATACTTTACTCAGCTTCTGGAACGCCAATTCGCCTTCGGATCTCTATGTCGCACTTTCCGTCTTCTTTTAGAACACTTCCCAGGTATTTAAATTTTTTTACCTGCTTGATTTTAATATCCCCACCTGTATTTGTCATTTTGGGTTGCTCTTTTTGTTGATGACCATGCATTCGGTTTTCGTGCAGTTTATTTGTCGTCCTTTCTTGTCACTCACTTCAGCTATCTCCTGTTAGAGGCCTTGTAGTTTCCTTAATAGTATTGATACATTTGGCAGCGGTGGGATTCGCTCCCACGCCTCCGAAGAGACTGAGGCCTAAAACCAGCGGCTTAGACCGCTCGGCCACGCTACCAAAAATAAGACTAGTTTGATTTAATCACAACAGATATGCTTTTCTGTCTGCCTTCAACATGACTGATACTGAACTCCATGAGAGCAACACTCTACCGCCTTCTTGGTCTATCGTTTTGAACCGACATGAAGTGGTGCACCTATACAGAATTAATGGCTACGTCTACTGCTTCTGAAGCTGGTTCATTGTGCGCTGCCAGAATTTTTTCTCGTCTGAAACTATCTTGCATATTTATAAATCTACCATTCGTCCGTGTACTGTTGTCATATCTGATCTGGTGTTTCTGTTGTACATCTTCAGATTCTTGACAAAATTCAAGAATAGTTTGTAAAAATAATCGATCCTAACCAGACATCTTTACTTTAGTCACTTTCTCACAAACGTGATGTGGCTTCCAACTGTCTTTTCTACAAATATTTTCAAGGCAAACATTCCGATGAGATTTTTCCTTGTGCCTCGACTACATGAATTTAAGCATTCTACTAGATTGGCAGTTAGGTCTCACCGTTTTACAGATGAACTAGCTAGATTCTTCTTCTACTCCAACAGTTTTTACTCGTGCTTCCTACCTGTGGAACTCGCTTTCGATTTCTTGTTTCTTGTATAAGTACAATGTTCAAAAACTTAAATGCACCGTCAATCGCCATCTTCTGTCTTCTTGAACCCTGTTCTTTTTTTGTCCTTTCCTCAATCCTCCCCATTTTCTATCTTCACATTCTCTTTCATTTTCATTTAATGTCATGTAATCGATTCTGACCTGATATCTCTACTTCAGTCACTTTCTCACAAACGTGATGTGGCTTCCCAACTGTCTTTTCTACAAATATTTTCAAGGCAAACATTCCGATGAGATTTTTCCTTGTGCCTCGACTACATGAATTTAAGTATTCTACTAGATTGGCAGTTAGGTCACACCGTTTTACTGATGAACTAGCTAGTTCATCATTGTCTTTTCTACAAATATTTTCAAGGTAAACATTTCGTATGGCACTTAACTGACTGACTCATAACGCAGCCGAGCATAAGATCAGTTTCCGCAACGTAACTGGTTTGAAAGCCGAAGTATTTATTCAATGTTAGTGAATATTGGGCTAGTATATTTGGCGGTTACCATCTCTCTCTAGATCAAACCACAACCGATGTCCTCCATCTTGAATTCACGACTTGGTCACGTTGATCTTTTGGGGTAACCTTCTACAATGTGATAGCGTGTCGCACCGGCTGCATACATAGCTATGGATATACAGTCTAGCCGAATTTTTATTATTTAATCAGTTCTGTATCTATTATCTGCGGATGTGCGTTGTGGCGCAGTGGATATCGGCTCGGAACGAGAAAGCGGGGAACCGAGTTCGAATTCCGGTTGAATTCCTTGCATTCACTTACGCGCAAATACCCTTGGGAAAGGTATTAATCCGTCTATTCCTTCCAGTTATGGGTTAAATAACAGGACAGATTGGGTTCTATAGCCTTTGGTCGGCAACCAGTCTACCGCAGAAAGCAATGGCAACCTACTTCCGGCAACCAGTCTACCGCAGAAAGCAATGGCAACCTACTTCCGGATAATCTTCTGCCCAGTCAGTCATGTCTCTTTCAAGACATGATCGCCCAAGCGTGTATCGCGCATGGCACTTAACTGACTCTATCTAAATCTATTCTTTCTTCTATCTTGATCTTTTTCTGCTCCTTAGAGTCACCCGTAGCATTTCTCTTTCTGTTCATATTTCTGCAAGGAATTTAACTGGAATTCAAACTCGGCTTTCCGATTTCTCGTTCTTTATAACGTCATCTTTCCAGGATTCTTTTCCGCGGTGGTAAGAAACACTTTATCCTTAGGTTTGAAATATTTACTCATATTGTTATTTCTTGATGTTTTTGATTTCCGTTCTGGTTGTACTTTCTTATTAACTTAATATTTCTAGCGAACATCAACTCTGAAGGCGACATTCCAGACACGGTATTCAGTGTTTGGTGGTGTTCTGAAAACAATTGTAGCATCAATTCATCCGAGTTACATTGAATTATTATTTCATAAAACTATGGAAGAAAAGACATCAGAATAATTCAATCCAGATGATGTTGATAATTCAATTAGCGAAATTTTATACAATCCAGACGATTATTAAGTGAATTGTTCCCTATTGGACATAAAAATTGTGTAAATTTCGTCTATTAGTACTTGTTGGTTTAAATATCTGGAGATTGTAGCCGTCAGGAAAGCAAGAATATGGAAGCGAGTTCCACAGTGCGAGAAAAGAAGCTGAAGGAGTAGAATTGTCGTCTGCATTTGGTTGATCTAACTGTGAATGGGTGAGACCCAGTTGCCAGTCTGGTTGCACGAGTAAACACCTGTTGCAGGGACACCAGTGACTTAAGTTCGTTGGAGCAGAAGCCATGAAAGTATTTATAGAACAGACAGAGGGAAGCCACATCCCGTCGGTGGGGAAGTAGCTGGAGTCATACTGGGTTTTAAATAAATTTGACCTGACAGATCCAATTTTAAAAAAATATTACCACAATTTAATTTGGCAAAATTTTCATCTGGACTTAGTAACGGGTAGTCATATTGTTCCAAACTTTTATTTAATAAATAATAAATAAACGTCTCCGTTACACCCAATGATGTAGGGCAGCATTTTTTGCTGTTTTCGTAACAAACTGTTTTTTTTTTTATGGGGCAGGGTTGTTAGCCCTGCGCCCAATCTTCAAACCTGGAGGAAGGGGATTTTCTAAGCGTAGCTTAGACGTGACACACGGGCGAAAGTAGGGGGTACCCAGTTAGGATCGAACTAACTACTCAATAGTAATGATTCCAGCAAGACAAGCTTGTTAACTATTACATTACTGCTAGGTACCTAAACTTTCATTTAGCCCCGTTTAAAAACTGCGCATCCGTGAATCTTATTATTTATTTTTTTTAACGTAAACTGTTGTTGATGCCCATTCGTAATAGTCTATTTTTTATTTGATATAACACCTAATTTTCTAGCCTCTCTAATTTCTTATTAATTGGTTCTAAAGAAGCAAAACGTACTCTCCTTTTTGGCTTAAATATCGGTGTTACATTCTATTTTACTTCAAATGTAGCTTTTTGTTCTTGTACATGTCCCTAGACCTTCTGGGAACACTTCTTTTCAATTCCTTGTGTAATTTTTCAGTTGCCGTATTATCACTGGAGGTAACAATCAGTCAGTTAAGTGCCATACGTGACACACGCTTGAGCGATCATGTCTCTTTAGAGACATGACTGACTGGGCAGAAGATTATCCCGCAGTAGGTTGCCATTACTTTCTGCGGTAGACTGGTTGCCAGCCAAAGCTATAGAACCCAATCTGTCCTGTTATTTAACCCATAACTGGAGGGAGAGAAGATGTATTATATTATTACGTAGTAATTAGTAGGGGATCAGTTCATTACTTCATAACAATAAAAAACAGATCTCCCACTTTATGACAATTAGAAGCCTTAATCATGATTCCAACTATTATATTCAGTCAGTCAGTTAAGTGCCATACGTGTACACGCTTTAGGCGATCATGTCTCTTTCGAGACATGGCTGACTGGGCATATTATCCCGCAGTATGTTGCCATTACTTTCTGCGGTAGACTGGTTGCTAGCCAAAGCTATAAAACCCAATCTGTCCTGTTGTTTAATCCATAATTGGGGGAAGAGACAGATTAATACCTTTCCCAAGGCTATTTGTGCCTAAGTGAATTCAACTGGAATTCAAACTAGGCTTTCCAATTTCTCGTTCCGAGCCGATATCTTCTGCACCAGAACGGACATTTTATTACAGAAAGACTTAATTGGGAGATCTCGAAGATTAAATAATGCAACCCAATCTGTTCCAAATTAGCTGTATTCTTTAATACAAGCAACACTGCTTGTTTTGTTTTGCCAATAAAAGAAATGTTACAGGTGAATTCACCCATAAAGTTCAATTTCTTTCCTGAAACTTCATGTGCAACTTTTTAGAAGTTTATAAACTGGGTTCACTAATTTTTTTGTGTGACTGTTCATTTATGATGGTGATATCAGATCCTGTATCGAATTGTAGTCTTATTTTTACATTATTAATTTTCACAAAAACAAAATTCTTCTCTTGAGATGTTTCTGACTCAGTTAAAGATACGTTCGAAGTCTTGTTAATTTTTTCTTCATGCTTTTTGGCTTTACATCATGTATTTAACATGTTCATTTTTCTTTCATTTTTTGCACTTTCAATAAGCGCTTTTATGTCCTATCCTTCCACATTCGTAGCATGTTTTATTCTTAAAAATACTTTTGAAATGCTTACCTCCACAACCGTGGCAAGTATCAGGTATTGATGGGGATTTATTGTCTTTTTTAATGTTCTGTTAGGAATCGAAAAAGTCTATAGTCTTTTTTCTTAGTTGGTCGGACGCTATGTACTTATGAAGTGACTTTTTTCAATACTTGCAGTTTTAGATTTAGTCACTCTTCCGCTATTTTCTGGACAGTTGATTTGGGATTCATTTCTATTTTAACATGTATCCTGGATCTTATTTCTGCGTCTTTATTAGAAGTTAAGCCCTTTACGTATTTAAATAAATTCGGAATTAATTTATTTAACTTTAACTTCTCGCATTCTCGATTCACGACTCCTGCATTAGTGACAAAGTCTTAATTGTCACTCTTTAATAAGCTAAGATATTGCCAACGTGTCAAATAATGAACTCCTCTCACCGAAAATTTTCGATAGTATTACTATAGCTTCATCAAAATTTATCTCACCTGTCTTTTTTTTTTTTGTTATTGTTTTCTTTTTGGTTTTTTGTTGTTTTTTGTTGTTGTTTTTTTGTTTTTTGTTTTTTTGTTTTTTGTTTTTTTGTTTTTTTTTTTGTGACAAAATAAAATTTACATAATTTTCATGTACAGTAGGGGACAATTTTCTTAATAATAATAGAATTTTCTTTTCATCATTCCAATGCGAACAATCCTTTTTGAAGATCCCTTCGTATCTTTTATAATAAGCTAGAAATGTTACCTCTTCGTCTGGATTATATAAAAATTCGCTAATTGAATTAGCAACATTATTTGGATTGTATAAATCTGGTGCCTTTCTTCCGTAGTTTTATGAAATAATAATTCAAAAAACGTTTGTTGTTGTTGTTATTGTAACTGTAATTGCTGTTCATGTTGATGTTTTTGTTGCTGCAATTGTTGCTCTTGTTGTTACTTTTGTAGCGCCAGCATTTGAATCATGATAGATTTTAGTTCTCCCAATTTTCCTGTACTCCGCTGAATATTGCGTAGATAAAGTTTTGTTTCCCCCGGTTCACAGTCCACCCATGTCTATTGAACAGGTGTAGAGGCTCATTGCTTGTTCCCTGTTTAGTACATGCTTTCCGGCTTTCTTTTTTCCAATTTTTCACTGTTTTCTTTTATTTTTTATTTATTTTTTTTTCAATTGGAGTAGATAGACAGAACTATCGCCCGGTTCACACTCCACTCATGTCTATTGAACAGGTGTAGAGGCTCATCTCTTGTTCCCTGTTTAGGATGTGGTTTCCGACTTTCTTTTTTTCCAATCTTTTCACTGTTTTCTTTTATTTTTTATTTTTATTTTTTTTCAATTGGAATAGATAGACTAAACTATCGCCCGGTTCACACCCCACCCATGTCTAGTGAACAGGTGTAGAGGCTCATCTCTTGTTCCCTGTTTAGGATGTGGTTTCTGACTTTCTTTTTTTCCAAACTTTTCACTGTTTTCTTTTTATTTTTTATTTATTTTTTTTTCAATTGGAGTAGATAGACTAAACTATCGACCGGTTCACACTCTACCCATGTCTATTGAACAGGTTTAGAGGCTCATCTCTTGTTCCCTGTTTAGGATGTGGTTTCTGGCTTTCTTTTTTCCAATCTTTTCACTCTTATGTAGCCACCTGCACATCAGTGGTGTTACCGCCTTGCTCGGGGTGATATGATTTAAAAAAAAAAGAAGCTTCGCCTGGTTATTTCTTTGTAGTTCTGCAAGTATGACGTCTCTTTGGTAAAGTAGTAAATATCCTATTCCGACGTGTAGAATATATTATTCTTTTTCTTTGCGTAAGTTGAAACGAATACTCGTCGCCACTTTTGTAAAGTCAAATATTCTTCAAAGAATACTAAGGGCCATTTTTCTTTTCAAACTAGAATTCTTCCCTCCAGTTATGAGTTAAATAATAGGACAAACTGGCTTCTATAGCCTTGGCTGGTAATCAGTCTACCACAGAAAGCAATGGCAACCTGCTGCGGGATAATCTTCTGCCCAGTCAGTTATGTCTCTTTCGAGACATGATCGCCCAAGCGTGTATCACGTATAGTACGTATAGTAACTGACTGAATTAATACTTCTAGTGGTCATAAAATGGGAGATTGGTTCTCTCTTGTTATGAAGTGATAAACTGATCCCCCACTAATTACTACTTATTCATATAATAATATAATATAATATGTCTCTTCTCATTCCATCTATGTGTTGAGTAGCAGGATTCTGTAATCTTGGTTGGAACCAGTCTACAGCAGAAAGCAAATGACAACCTGCTGCGGGATAATCTTCTGCTCAGTCAGTCATGTCTCTTTCGGGACATGATCGCCCAAGCGTG
This sequence comes from Ascarosepion bandense, assembly GCA_037127315.1. NCBI lineage: Eukaryota > Metazoa > Mollusca > Cephalopoda > Sepiida > Sepiidae > Ascarosepion > Ascarosepion bandense. The sequence continues at coordinate 3,520,819 of JBBBDQ010001084.1, read as the reverse complement.
TTTCATGTATGGCACTTAACTGACTGATTGAATATAATAGTTGAAAACAATTAAAACTGCTATTAGTCATAAAGTGAGGGATCGTTTCTCTATTGTTATGAAGTAATAAACTGATCCCCCATTAATTACTACTTACTTATATTACAATATAATATATTCTGCCTCTTCTTGCTCCATCTATGTAGAATAGGCTGGATTCTGTAATCTTGATTGGAACCGGCCTACCGCAGAAAGATATGGCAACCAACTGCGGGATAATCTTCTGCCCAGTCAGTCATGTCCCCTTCGAGACATGATCGCCCAAACCGTGTATCACGTATGGCCCTTAACTGACTGATATATATTTTTTACAACTTCACGTGATCCTAGCAGCCCGATTTCTCTAATAACATCAAAACAAGGTCGAGTATGTTTTTTCTCTGGTCTTCCGTGTTCAAATTCAAATGTCGGCAGTGACACTTTATTCATATGTGACAGCAACCCTGTACCTCGAGTGGTACACGGACCTTGTACAGGGGGAACATGAGAGTAAAAAAAAGAAATTGCTCGAGTTTTTACTTAAGTCTGTAGGTAAATATTAATGAGTCTATCGGTAAATATCAGTTTGTCTCATACTTTGTTCTGTGTGTTAACATTGGTTGGGTTTATACCTCAGTCTATATGCATCTACTCGAACGGTATATCCTTTTGCCACTCTATAGGGGATGAAGTCGGCGTACAGGCCCTGTAATTATACACTACGATGCACTGCACTTATGTGGACAGAACTCACTACAGTGATAACGATCACTGTTACTAATACTACACACGTAAGTCTGAAAAATGTCGGATTTTAAAATCACCGAAACGTCGCGACTATAACAACCAAGATGAGGACACGTATATGAATATAATTATGCGTAATAAGTATATTGGTGTAAATTGTTCGTGAAGAACAGCGTTTTAAGAATTTCATATCTCGTATCTTTCTCGATTACAAATAAAATCACTTCAAAGACATGGATGCTTCTTTGAAATATTAACTCAGTATATATATATATATATATATATATGTATATATATATATATATATATATATATATATATATATATATATATAATAAAAAACACAAGAATTGCATCTGCATGAAAGAGAAAAAAATGATAAAAATTGATTTCGCTTTTAAAATTTTTTTTGAAAGTGATTTTCGGTAGCTTTTAACAAAAAAAATGTCAATCATCATGGCAGCGACTGTTATTAGTGAAAATGGCGGTAAAATGATGTTAATAGCAAGAAATTTAGTGTTAGACGAGTTAGAAATAGAAACTGCAAATTACAGGCTTTTATATATATATATATATATATATATAAAAAAGAATTATTTACTTTGGGTGTGTTTAAGTGGGAAAAGGCAGCGTCTCTGCTGTCGATTGAATTTTTGGCTTTCTTCTGTTTTCTTCACTAGTTGTTACCAGTCAAGCATGGCGGGATTGCTTACGAATGGAAGAGAGCATCTACCTCGGAAAAAATCTGTGTACTCCATGAGAAGTTATGAACACAAAAACATAGACACACAGATACAAACATATACATATATATATAGTTTGAAATTTTAATGGTACTGTGTGTCAAATTTACAGGTCATTCGCTAGTTTACTGGTAGAAGGCATTTTAGGCAAGCTGAGTTTTTGTCATAGAGAGCTCGATATTAAAATAGAGACATAGCATTTATAGAATTCATGTGGAGAGGTTTTTCACTTAACTGGGCAGTGTTGTTTCAGTTATGCCGACTCCGAAGCTTCGTGAAGGCATTATTCTGGTATAACGCTTCAGGGTTTTTGTTTTTCTGCTGTTGTTTCCCAATGTTTTCGTATTTATATGAATTTTGGTGTAGTTTGATCTCCTTGTGAGTGAGTAATTGTTTTTGCATGATAAATTTCTTTTCTTAAGTGGTGGCGGTGGTTAATTGTTTTTTAATTGCTTTTTTTGTTGGGCTGGCCTCTTTTTACTGTGTAGGATTTACTTCGCAAGTGGTGTAGAATTTGAAGGTGCTTTATTAGTTTTTTATTACTTCTATAGCCTACTTAATTGCTTTTTATTGATCTCTTTTTATCATTTTGGATTGGTTCATTTAACTCTATTAGGTCAACTTTTTTTTACCGTGTGAGTACATAGGCCCGCTTAAATTGTTTTAAGCCAAAATTAAGTGCTCGTGTTAGTATGTATATGCGTGCGCATATGCGTACTGAGTAACCAATATATATATTGTTTGCTCAATAACGAACTCTAGAGCAGCTCGAGTTAGAGGTTACTGAATGAGGTTTGTGATATGAATGTAACTATAGGCGTGAGGGAGTGTAGATGATGAGGATATGGAGATGTGATTTCCAGCTGCACGCTGGGATTTCCTTTTTCCAGACCGATAACAAATTGACCAAGAGGAGACTCGAACGCGGGCTTCATGGTCAAAAACGAACGTTCTAATAACCACTCGGCCACATGCTCATATATATATATATATATATATATATATATATATAGTATTTATTGTCAAATGAAAATAGGTTTTTTTTTTTTTTGTTTTTTGTTTTTTGTTATTATTACTTTGCAAAATTTTACAAGGCACGGAAGCAATCATGCACTTGTCCGAATCACCCAAAATTTTCTTCATTCTTTCATTAATGAAACTGCAATATAGGTAATTATTAAATACTTATTAATGCATTTGATGCACATTCTATTGTGCAGTATTAATAAAAGAAACATTCTATTTTCATTTAGATTTATTCACTTGGCAATAAATGCTAAAAAATAGTATAAAATACATCATTTCTTTAAAACACTGGGGTGGCCTAATAATTATGGCCGTTAGTATATATATATGTTATGGTGGCATCACCTATTCAACGGACTGAACTCTTCCTACAACTACATATACTTCCCCTCACAATAGGTGGTAGCAGAAGAGCAGCTATAGGCAGAGATAGAAGAGAGATACAGGAGAGACAGAGGGAAATAGCCAAGACTGATACCGCACTACCATTGCGAGTTTCAGTTCGAGGGAAAAAATTATTGCATTACTACCTAACCCGTATATATCGTTCTACTAACAGAGTTCCAAGTACTTGTATTTTGCTGTGTTTAATATATATATATATATCATTATTTCTTATTTTGGTTGTTGTATTATTTCTTGCTGGATTCTGAATCGGGTCCACAACAAGTGGCGACGAAAAAATCGAACAAATTCACGCGGATATATATATATATATATATATAAAAACAGCGTCCCACGACAAGTGGCAACTAAGATTCGGAAAAATTCACGCGGAGATATAAAAAAGAAAAACAGCGTCTCACGCGACAAGTGGCGACGAAATATTAAAAAATTACCCGCGGAGATAAAAGAAGTTTTTCAACACCAGTCGCAACGACAAGAAGCGACGAGGATATTCAAAGAATTCACGTTTTTGAACTGCAGTCCTAGTCCGTGTTACAATGTGAAACTCTTCACTAGTATAAAGACTGTATGTATCGATATAAAACCTGTTCAGCATGTAACAGAATGGGACACAAAAGTTCTCATTGCAGAACTAGAACTGGAAACAGAAGCAGGATAAGAGCTGCCAGAACAGAACATGAGGACGGAGTGAACATAAGGAAATACGTAGTAGTAGAAATTAGAAACAAATTAATCAAAATACAGCTAGATTCAGGCTCGGATTTGACTATTATCAATTTGCAAACATGGAGAAAATTAAATAAGCCCACCATACAGACAGAATCGCAAGATCAGTAGCGGCTAAAAGAATAAAATTCGAAGGAGAGGTAATTACGAATGTATCATTTATCGGAAAAACAAAAAACTTAAAATGTTCGTTTTTAAAAATACTGAGAACCTTTCCGGTACCGATGCAAAATTTTGACTTATGGGACTTAGTTATTAATACTTTTTACCAGAAAGTGGAAAGTGAACTAACAAAAGCAGAAAAATTGAAAGAAAAATTAAGAGAAAAGTCCCCCGACGTATTTTCACCAGAACTTGGGAGATGTAAAAAGATAGCAGTAAAAATAGAACTGAAAGATGGTGCACAACCAATATTCAAAAAGAAACGGAATGTTTCCTTCGCATCAATAGGCAAAATTGATAAGGAACTCGACAGGCTTGTTAAAACAGGGATATTATCAAAAATAGAATTTAGCCAGTGGGCTGCGCCGACCGTCTATGTTAAGAAGAAATCAAGTGAAATTCGTTTTTGTGCGGATTTTTCAACAGGGCTTAACTATGCAATAAAGGGTTACCACTACCCGCTTCCCAGCCCGGAGGAAGTATTCACAAGATTAAACGGCGATAAATATTTTTCAAAAATTGATCTAAACGAGTCCTATTTACAGGTGCCAGTAGATGAGGAGACCTCTAAGTTGCTATGAATTAACACACACAAGGGATTGTATAGAGTTCAAAGGCTGGCTTTCGGAATTAAAGTAGCACCAGGGATTTTTTAACAAACGATGGATACAATGTTAGCTGGATTAGAATTCGCTATAGCATATCTAGACGACATACTAATAAAGAGCGACAGTGTGGAACAATATGCCAAACATATTCAGAAAGTGTTTATGCGAATCCAAAGCTATGGATTCAAAGTTAAAGAACAAAAGTGCGACTTTTTCTTAAAAGAAATTAAATACGTAGGGCATCTTATAAACAAGGATAGAAAGCCGGACCCTGGAAGAGTAGCAGCATTAAAGGATATGCCGACACCGAGAAATATAGCGGAACTATAAAGTTTTCTGAGATTGGTAAATTATTACTGGGAATTCATCGCCAATATGCATGAATTACATGCTCCATTAAATGAATTACTAAAAAAAGAGAAAGAATGGAATTGGACAGCACAATGACAAGACGCATTTGAAGAAACTATTGAAGGATGTGCGTTGTGGTACAGTGGAATATCGGCTCGGAACGAGAAGCCGGGGAACCGAGTTCGAATTCCTGCTGAATCCATTGTATTCACTTACGCGCAAATACCCTTGGGAAAGGTATTAATCCGTATCTTCCTTCCAGTTATGGGTTAAATAGCAGGACAGATTGGGTTCTATAGCCTTGGTCGGCAACCAGTCTACCGCAGAAAGCAATGGCAACCTACTGCGGGATAATCTTCTGCCCAGTCAGTCATGTCTCTTTCGAGACATGATCGCTCAAGCGTGTATCACGTATGGCACCTAAACTGACAGATTGAAGCATTTATGTCAGACTTGTTTTTGACAGACTATGATCCAAATTTAGAACTAATAATAGCGAGTGACGCGAGATTGTATGGCGTAGGTGCTTGCCTACTACGCAAAATGTCAGACGGAAAGAAAAAAACCTATCGCACACGCTTCTAGAACACTATTAACAGCGGAGAAAAACTATTCCTAGATCGAGAAAGAGGCTCTAGGGATCATATTAGCTGTAACGAGAATTCACAGGTATATTTATGGAAGACATTTCACTCTAGACCACTATTAATAGCGGAGAAAAACCATTCATAGATCTAGAAAGCGGCTCTAGGGATCATATTAGCTGTAACCAGATTTCACAGGTACATTTATGGAAGACATTTCACTCTAGACCATTATTAACAGCGGAGAAAAACTATTCATAGATCGCGAAAGCGGTTCTAGAGATCATATTAGCTTTAACCAGATTTCACAGGTACATTTATGGAAGACATTTCACTCTAGACCATTATTAACAGCGGAGAAAAACTATTCATAGATCGCGAAAGCGGTTCTAGAGATCATATTAGCTGTAACCAGATTTCACAGGTACGTTTATGGAAGACATTTCACTCTGCAGACTGATCATGAACCGTTGTTGACAATGTTCGGTTCGAAGAAAGACTTACGAACATATACAGCAAACAGACTATTACAATAGGGAACCATATTACTTAACCACGACTTCAAATTGGAATACCTGCCTTGCAACAAGACTGGACACGCAGACGGGTTGTCACGATTAGTGCCAAAGAATAATGAACCGCTGGAAGAATCAGTACATACTGCAGCACTACAATCAGAAGGCGAGATAAGGACAGCACTGGGAAATACTGTACGAGAGATGCCAGTAACGTTATTAGAAATTAGGAACGAGACGGAAAGGAACGACTTCATTAGAAGTATGAAGAAAAAATAAAAGAAAGAGACAGAAGTCTCTCCAAAAGTTTTTCGCTTTGCAACGTATTAATATACAATGAGAGAGTCGTAATACCTAAGACCCTGCAAAAAAGAATACTAAAGGATTTTCATATGGGACATCCTGGAAAAAATCGTATGAAAGCTTTAATGAGAAGCTACGTTTATTGGAATAACATCGATGAAAACATTACGCAAATTGTAGAAAAATGTAAGGGTTGCGCCCTAGCTGTTAAGGCACCCCAATGATACAAAAACCTTGGCCGAAAACTGATCGACCATGGTAAATAATCCACGTAGATTATGCGGGACCTATAGATGGATTTTATTATCTCATCAAAATAGACAGCTACAGCAAGTGACCGGAAGTGTTTCGCTATAAGAATCCAACGGCAGAAAACACAATTATCTGCCTAAATGAACTGTTCGCAAGGTTTGGGGTAGTGGATTGTCTGGAAACAGAAAACGGAACACAATTCACATCCACAGACTTCCAGGAGTTCTGTGAGATGTTCTAAGTAAACCACATAAAAACTCCACCGTATCACCCATGTTTTAATGGACAAGTTGAGAGATTTGTTGACACCTTAAAAAGAGCGTTGAAAAAAGCATACAGGATACCCACAGAGAAAGCACTGCAACAGTTTCTACAGGTGTATAGGATTACTCCAAATAATAACACACTATCAGGACTGTCACCGGCGGAGGTGATGTTTGTGAGGAAAAAATCTGTATTCGACAAATTACGACCAAATTTCTTAAATTGGATGGCCATTTTGACAGATGAATTTAACACCTATCTCATCAGCGAGATCAAATATTATATATGGGAAAATAAATTTATTTGTGTGAGTGTCAGTCAGTTAAGTGCCATACGTGATACACGCTTGGGCGATCATGTCTCGAAAGAGACATGACTGACTGGGCAGAAGATTATCACGCAGTTGGTTGCCATTGCTTTCTGCGGTAGACTGGTTGCCGACCAAGGCTATAGAACCCAATGTGCCCTGCTATTTAACCCATAACTGAAAGGAAGAGACGGATTAATACCTTTCCCAAGGGTATTTGTGCGTAAGTGAATACAATGGATTCAACTGGAATTCGAACTCGGCTCCCCGTGTGTGTGTCAAAAACGGAAGTAAGGGTAGGAAAAAATAAAAAGGAAAAATGAAAGATGGAAAAAAGAGACAAGAGGAAATAAGGGGTAGATCATTAATATCGGAAACTGTCACATCTGCCACGCTGGAGAAAGAAAAGAAAGAAGAGGCAATAAAAAAAAAGTAAAAATAAAAAATAGAAAAGAAATGGGTCAAACGAACGGGTTTATTTTGGTCAGTCAGTCAGTCAGTCATTTAAGTGCCATACGTGATACACGCTTGGGTGATCATGTCTTGAAAGAGACATGACTGTCTGGGCAGAAGATTATCCCACAGTAGGTTGCCATTGCTTTCGGCGGTAAACTTGTTGCCAGCCAAGGCTATAGAACCCTGTTATTTGTTTCATAGCTAGAGGGAGAAGAGATGTATTATAGTATTTCGTAGTAATTAGTGGGGGATCAGTTTATTGCTTCATAACAATAGAAAACCAACCCCCCACTTTGTGACAAGTAGAAGCCTTAATCATGTTTCTAACTATTATATTCAATCAATCAGTTAAGTCCCATACGTGATGCACGTTTGGGCGATCATGTCTCGAAAGAGACATGACTGAATGGGCAGAAGATTATCCCACAGTAGGTTGCCATTGCTTTCTGCGGTAGACTGGTTGCCAGCCAAGGTTATAGAACTCAATTTGTTCTATTATTTAACTCATAAATGGAAGGAAGAGACGGATTAATACATTTCCCAAGGGTATTTGTGCTTTAGTGAATACAAGGAGTTCAGCTGGAATTCGAACTCGGCTCCCCGATTTGTCGTTCCGAGCCGATATCCACTGCACCACAACGCACATCCTTATTCTGGTAGAAACATTAATTACAGCCCTTTAAAAGTGGCTTTGAAAAGTCGTAATTTTGTCGAATTTATTTCTTCTTAAAAACAATTTCTATTTTGTTATATTTACTGAATTTATTTTCTGTCCTAATGCAGGCGGTCCTAATGCTTCTGGTTTGTACTCATATACTTATTAAATATGTCAAGGTTACCTAGCAGTTCTAAAGGGGTTAAAAACTGGATCACAGTTGGGTAAAATGAGGGTAGAAAAATACGTTAGTACTGTGCGGATAAGGGAGCAATATTTGCTTAGAGTGAAGTTCTTCGAAACTTCCGTATACATGCTCTAATATCTATGTTGTATTGAGCGCTTAAAAAATCACTAAATACCATAGGAGTCGGAATTTCTAAACTTGTTGGCTCTCTTCATCTGGATATATATATATATATATATATATATATATATATATATTGGGCACTATGGGAGAATGGTAGACTTTGAAAAAACAGTAGTTACTCTAGCACTTACGCATCGCTCATTCAGTAATGGCGTATGACATATCATATGCTAAAAACTAACTACTGGCGTATGACATATCATATGCTAAAACTGGTTACCAAGTGGCACCGCTAATAGTGGATATGCAAAAACTTTTGCATGGGTATTGTATAGACACTATATTACGTATTGTATTGTATAGACACTATATTACGTATATACCGCCTGAATATCAGGAAAAGGAGAAACTCGAGTAAGGAGATGTCCTTCGTTTAATGTTGAAGTTGTGAAACCTTTTTTGTTTTGTTTTATTTGTTCTTTTTGGTTTGGTTTGGTTTTTTGCTTGTTTTTTTGTTTTTTCGGAAATGTCTTCATAGTCTAGACGTTGAGAACTTTAATTTAATGCGTAGGTAAGGTGTTGCCTTTTTGTAGTTGAGCAAATAAGTCATATCCATATACACAAATTAACTAGACAAGACACCTTAAAGAACTGAAAGTTCCGCCAGAGTTCCAGTCTAACTCAATCTTGCTGCACTCTCTGCCTTTGAGCGGAGAGGAACATAGACGATGCTCTGCCGAAAGGCAGAGTATCCTCTGATAAAAAGTACACAAGAGCCTGATTCTGCCTATGCAAGTTCTACGCGAAAACTTTACCGAACGTAATGCACACTTGGGCGATCTTATTTTGAAAGAGACATGACTGACTTGGAAGAAGGTTATCCCGTAGTAGGTTGCCATTGATTCCTGCGGTAGACTGGTTGCCAACCAAGGCGATAGAACCCAATCTGTCCTGTTATTTGTATCATAGCTAGAGGAAGAAGAGGTGCATTATATTATTGTGTAGTAATTAGTGGGGAATCAGTTTATTACTTCATAACAATAGAAAACTGATCTCCCACTTTATTACCAGTAGAAGCCTTAATCATGATTCCAACTATCATATTCAATCAGTCAGTTAATGCCATACGTGAAACACGCTTGGGCGATCATGTCTCGAAAGAGACATGACAAACTGAGAAGAAGGTTTTCCGCAGTAGGTTGCCATTGATTTCTGCGGTAGACTGGTTGCTAACCAAGGCGATAGAACCTAATCTGTCCTGTTATTTAACCCATAACTGAAGAGAAGTAACGGATTAATGCCTTTCTCAAGAGTATTTGTGCGTAAGTGAATACAAGGAATTCAACTAGAATTCGACCTCGGCTCCTTCGATTTATCGTTCCGAGTCGTTATCCACTGCACCACAACGCACATCTGCTCGTACCGAATGCACTCGCTCGCAATTCCCGCTTAAAATTCGGCCTTGTCCACATCCTACCTATGTGGGGAGGTCTCTAGTAAATACCTAGACTTCCGCTTGAACTCAACCACATCAGACTGTTTACCCTCGGGCGGAGAGGAACCCAGACGAGTCTATGTCGAAGGTGCAAAGTTTCATCTGGGGAAAAGTAGACACGACCCAATTCGGTGTATGCGGGGTCTACGGGGAATGTTTGTCCGAGCGAACGAACTCAAAATGCCCCACGTAAAAAAGCGACCTTGCGTCACATCCCGCTTTTTGTGGAAAGGGCCCGGGTAGATACCAAGAGTTCTGATAGAGTGTTCGTTAGAGTACAGTTGGAGTCGTTCAAAACAGAAGATTATAACCGTTAGTAACGAGTTATAACACTTTCTTTTTCATTTCTCTTTCCTTGTTCGGGATTTCTATTTCTTGTCTGGCGTGGTTTTAGAAAGACCCCTTTTCCCTATCTAAAGAAAGCCGCATAACATAGTCAAGAACGCTTATAAACAAGAAAACGACAAGTATGTCGCTTGCAGAACACTTGTTCCAACATGAAAGAAATCAGTCTCTCTGTCAAGAGATATAACTGTGGCAGTGGTGTTTGTAGAAATAGCTTTGATGGCACCAATGATTTTGGAATGTCGTATAATGCAAGAATTTTAAACATCACATATCTGCAGATAGAATCAAATGTTTTCCGAAAATCCACAAAACAAATTGAGACATGCTTGTTAATTTTTTTTTCATTTTTGAAGTATGCAGCGAATTGGGAATCAGTCAGTTAAGTGCCATACGTGATACACGCTTGGGCGATCATGTCTCGAAAGAGACATGACTGACTGGGCAGAAGATTATCCGCAGTAGGTTGCCATTGCTTTCTGCGGTAGACTAGTTGCCGACCAAGGCTATAGAACCCAATCTGTCCTGTTATTTAACCCATAACTGGAAGAAATAGACGGATTAATACCTTTCTCAAGGGTATTTGCGCGTAAGTGAATGCAATGAATTCAGCTGGAATTTGAACTCGGCTCCCCGATTTCTCGTTCCGAGCCGATATCCAATGCACCACAACGCACATCCTATGTATATTCTGGTTTCTGGGGAGAAATAGATCCTGTGATGGTACAACCCTATTAAGCAGCAATTTGTTGTAAACTTTTCCTGCTATTGGCAACTGAGTTATGCCTCTGCAGTTTGATATATATGTTTCATTGCCTTTTTCTTTTTCGGAACAGGGATTTTGGGAAAACTGACTTCCACAGATATCACAGTGGAATGGTTTCTCCCCAGTGTGTTTAAACATGTGTTTTTCGAGAGATGAATTTTGGGAGAATTTACTTTCACAAATCTTACAGTGAAAAGGTTTCTCTCCTGTGTGTGTTAAGATGTGATTTTGGAGATTTGAATTTTCAGAAGATTTATAACCACAGATTTCACGGTGGAAAGGTTTCTCTCCTCTGTGTGTTAACATGTGATTTTTGAGATGTGCATTTTGGGAAGATTCATATCCACAGATTTCACAGTGGAAAAATTTATCTCCTGTGTGATTTAACATGTGTTTTGGGAGAGATGATTTAAAGGAAAAACTTGCTCTGCAGATTTGACAGTTCCAATTCCAATTCCACCCTTCAACCATACTGAAGGAGGCGAGTGATGTTCCAAATGTATCATTGAAGAATTTCGGTAGAATGTTATTAAATACTGGGTCGTTCCACAGAAAAGTAGATATGTTGTTAAGCCCTGGAGATTTGTTGTTGACGAAGCTGCTAAGAACAGTTTCAAACTCGTCCAATGTAAAAAAAAAAAAATGTCAGAATTGATATTCAGGGTGCTTGAGATTTAATAAAGAAGAAATGGAAAGTTGCTACTTTTTGGCTACTCTCCAAAGGTGTCTTGAAGTGGTTAAACCAGTAGGTCTTTTAGAAGTACCACCCTTAAACTTGGTGGACGGCTTAGATTTCCTTCCTGATAGCGTGTTTACTGCTTTCCATGCTTCGGTATCTTGTTTTGAAGAATGTAACTTTGGAATTCTGCCAATCTCAGTTTCAATTTAGTCTGCAACTACTCGCGCACACACACGCACACACACATCTAATCTAAACTTATTTTTAAATGGAACTTTGTGTGTGTGTGTGTCCGTTACCTATAGATTCCGAAACGGCTGAACCGATTTTCCTGAAAATTTACATAGTTGTACTATAAGCCTCTGCGAGTGTTCTTAGCTGGGTTTTGTGTCGAGGTACCCCCGATAAATATCGAAAATCGATAATCGAAAAAATCGGGTTATAGAAGGAGTGGTTCCGATTTTAATCAAATTTGATACACTCATAGACAAAGACATAAGAAACGATATTCAAAAGTTTCAAGGTTGCAGTTCTTACAATAGTGCAGAAAATCGATAATATATATCTAAAAGGCAAGATGTTTGTGTGTGTGTCTGTATGTTTTATTCGATTCTCACCAAACTTCACACAAATATTCTTTAGGCTGAGTCTGAGCTCCAGGACCATGGATTAGTTTTAAAGCTCTCATTACACCTGAGCAACGCCGGGCTATACTTCTAGTATATATATATATATATATATATATATGTGTGTGTGTGTGTGTGTGTGTGTGTGTGTGTGTGTGTACGTATATACGATTTATATATGAATTCTTGATGTTTAAATGCACCGTTGAGGTTTTCGATAAATGTTATGATGAAACACACTTATTTCTCAGATAATGGACTCTCCCCCCCCTATATCAATAAAAGTTAACTCGAGAAGTTCTTGGGAAGTTCTTAGGAGTTCTTAGAAGTTCTAGAGAGTTCTATTGGAGTTCAGTAAAAGTACTAGTTAGTTCCAGTTTTGGACGCAGTTGGTCTAAGGCAGTTGATATTAGTCGGCAGTTAGCCGAATACTAAGGAGTCAGCTTACAGTGGAAGATTACCAAGTTTCTAACATTTTGGGTACGTTAAGCCGATTAGCAACCGACATTGCACGATTATAACATTCAGTGCGAAAACTACTCCAGAACAATAAACCATCTAATTTTCGGCTGAAATGCGATAAAAATAATAAAATTATGAAGGAATTATACAGACAAATATAAGGAATAAAATGAGTGCCTACCAATGATTGAGAAATCAAAGAACCGAGTTCGAATTTAAGTCAGGTCCCTTGCATTCACTTTCGCGCAAATACCTTTGCGAAAGGAATGAATCCATCTCTTCTCCCCTCAGATATGGGTTAAATAAAAGTCAATTTTTTAGCCTTAGTTGCCAGCCAGTCTATCGCAGAATACAACGGCAATCTACTGCTGGAAAATCGTCAGCTTTGTCAGTCTTAAATCGAAATAAACATGATCGCTCAACTGTGTATCACGTATGGTACAACTGACTGATCCCGATATCAGTTCAGTTAAGTGCCATAAGTGATGCACGCTTTGGGCGATCAGGTCTCGAAAGAGACATGACTGACTGGGCAGAAGATTATCCCGCAGTAAGTTGCCATTACTTCTGCGGTAGACTGGGTGCCAGCCATAGCTATAAAACTCTGTTATTTGTCTTATAGCTAGAGGGAGAAGAGATGTATTATATTATTACGTAGTAATTAGTGGGGGTCAGTTTATTACTTCATAACAATAGAAAACTGATCCCCCACTTTATGTCAAGTAGACGCCTTAATCATGATTCCAACTATTATATTCAGTCAGTCAGTTAAATGTCATACGTGAGACACGCTTTGGGCGATCATGTCTGGAAAGAGAAACATGACTGGCTGGGCAGAAGATTATCCCGCAGTAGGTTGCCAGCCAAGGTTATAGAACCCAATCTGTCCTGTTATTTAACCCATAACTGGAAGGAATAGACGGATTATTACATTTCCAAAAATTATTTGTGCACAAGTGAATGCGAGGAGTTCAACTGGATTTCGAACTCGGCTCCTCGATTTGTCGTTCCGAGTCGATATCCACTGCACCATTGATTATTGACTGTAAAACTAGTAAAAAACAACAAAGATTTCTTATATGGACATTTAGTAAAAATAAAAGTGATTATCATTTTACTATTTAATTGGTGACGAAATATTTAAAAATTTATTTTTTACAATTCACAGAGTGAAAAAAGGCTACACGTATTTAGAATGAAATATTACATTAACTAACCTTTCATTGTTACTGTCTGTTACTCTGATTTTTATTGGTTTTTTTTTTAATTCGTCAGACTGTTACTATTTTTTCAAACCTCTGCGCATGCGTAGAACCACGCTTCTGAATTTGTCACAAAACCACAGGGGCATTACTCATCGATTCTTCATAAATATTCGAATTTTCGCGGCGTGCAGTCACGAGAAAACAAAGCCACCACTTAAAACGAAACTTTAACCGCCTTGGGCATCATTTCTCTGCTTTACACCGAAACCATTCCCGTTAAGATAGTCGCCGAGGTTATTGAGAACGGAGAGAAATGCAGCAGATAATTCAAAAATTACTATTAATACGAAAAATTCGAACTTCGTCGGAAAAAAATGAACTCTGTATTTTTTTAAGAACATGCTCTATGTAGGTGAAAACAAATTTCAATATTAGGTTTATATTATCTCCGAATACAAAACTAAATAACTCGAAAACGAAAAAAACATTGAAAGCGTGTTAGGATAAAAAGAAGCAAATAATAAGATTGAATAAAGCTAGTAATAAAAGAATAGCAATAATGAAGAATGTATTAACCACGATTGTTTAGATAAAAAACAACAATAAAAAGATGGATTAAACTATCCATAAAATAATTGTAATGGTGAAGAGTGAGTTATACATAACTATGAAATGGTGAAAAATATTACGTAATACGGAAAATCTCGAAGATTAACGAAATGGTTTTAACAAACGACATATTGAAATTATTTGTCTGAACATTATTTTTAGTCGATACTCGTATTTGAGTAGATATTCTGTTTTTAATCAAAGAGTATATTTATATATTTATTGAAATGATTTAATCAAAGAGTATATTTATATATTTATTTCTACCTGATGATTTACAATAAATATAAATATAGCAACATATCTGAAATGATGTGCGTTGTGGCGTAGTGGATATCGGCTCGGAACGAGAACTCGGGGAACCGAGTTCGAATTCCAGTTGACATTCCTTGCATTCACTTACGCGCAAATACCCTTGGGAAAGGTATTAATCCATCTCTTCCCTCCAGTTATGGGTTAAATAATAGGACAGATTGGGTTCTGTAGCCTTGGTCGGCAACCAGTCTACCGCAGAAAGCAATGGCAACCTACTGCGGGATAATCTTCTGCCCAGTCAGTCATGTCTCTTTCGAGACATGATCGCCCAAGCGTGTATCGCGCATGGCACTTAACTGATCTGAAATTTTGCATTTTCTAGTGAAGTTTAATTATTAATTAAGTCCCTATCTAGTTCTACAATTATAAAATGCCCTTCACAATTCTCCGATTGACTCGTTAAATCAGTTTTAGGTCATGTGAAGTCATTATTTGTTTTGCTTTTAAAAACCATGTCATCAACTATTGGTGATAGATACTTTCTTGTGTACATAATATTTTTCGACTTCAAGCAAGTTGATGTTTCATGTCAAATAAAGAAACCTTATTACGTACTATTACAAAAATAATGGCCCAATTCAGAAACAATTTTCTTCTTGAAAAATTAATTATAGAAATGTTGGAATTAGTCAAAATACGAGCCTTGAGCATCTATGCACCTGTCTTTGCTCGACGAGATCATTTACTCCTCGTTGATAAAAAGTTATTGGCTGTGATGCAACGAAGTCTTTGAAAGCTGATTGCACCTTTTTGAACCTAAAAGTTTTACTATTTAAAAATGTGCTTCTTCTTCTTTTATGTACCTTGTCCCTTCAGGACGTAGGCGATCATGGCCTTCCTCGTCTCCCTATCCCTGGTGGCTCTTGGCACACTTTCTCATGTAACGTCTCTCAACCCCCGTTCTGTCATCCATCAGCTCAGGCCCTTTAAATATGTTATCCGCTGCTTTCCTCTGTCTCCATTTCCCTCTATCTGGGCTGTTTATATCAGGTTCTCCAAGCCCTCCTTCCTCATTACATGTCCCAAGAACTTCATTTGTCTCTTCCTTATGCTCAATATTAATTTTCTTTTCGTTTCCATCATTTACAAACCTCGTCATTGCTCACCTGCTCAGTCCACGATATCCGCAGCATCCTTCTGTAGAACCACATTTGAGCTGCTTCAGGGTTTCCCATCATCTTTGTTGATATTGTCCAACATTCACTGCCATATTAAAGAACTGACATCACATAGCAATCCAGTACTCACCTCTATGTTTCTAGAGGAATTGTCCTGTTTCTAAACTCTACTCAGCTCCTGGAATGCATCCTTGTGCTTTTGGATCTCAGGAATATAAATGTGTAGAAACTAGCATGGCCACAAAATGAGGGTTCAGTTTATATATTGATTGTAATATGGAATTGATCCCCCACTTTATATCCAGTATGCTTCTATAGAATCACATTTCAGTTACTTGAAGTTTCCCATCATCTTTGATGATATTGTCCAACATTCACTGCCATATTAAAGAACTGACATCACATAGCAATCCAGTACTCTCTTCTTTGTTTCTAGTAAAAGTTTCCTGTGTCTTTATACTTTTCTCAGCTTCTGGTACGCGTCTTTCGCCATCTCAATTCGCCTTTGGATCTCTGTGTCACACTTTCCGTCTTCAGTTAGAACACTTCCCAGATTTTTACATTTTTGTACCTACTTGATTTTAACACCCCCGCACACCCGTATTTGGCACTTTGGACTGCTCTTTTTGGGCTGGAGGATGTGGCAAACTCTCGTATCCCAAGTTAATAAGTTTTTGCAACGTTATTCTTGCAACATGTGGCCATGTATTATCGTGTAGCGGAATTGGTCCAAGTCGATTCATCAATGCAGATCTCATCTTTTGCAAGCGTACATGCATTTCAGCAAGTAGATTACAGTAAAGTTCTGCATTAATTATCTGATTGGCTTCCACAAAGTTGTAGTGGATGACAACAATTGCAGACCACCAGACAGTTACCATAATCTTTTGCGGATGCAACTTGGCTTTGGAAAAGTTTGGGAGGCTCATCACAATCAAACCGCTGACCTGATCGTTTACGGTTATCCTAAAGAATCTATTCTTTATCACAAGTGACTAATCAGTCAAGAATGGATTCTTTAGGATATCATTGGTTCTACACAGAAAGAGCATCGAGCACATTTCAAAACGCCTAAGTTTTTGATTTTCATTGAGATCACGAGGAACCCATTTATCGAGCGTTTCTTTTACATTGCCAATACTCTGCAAATGGCGTGAGACTGTTGAAGTGCTGACACCAAACATCTGAGACACTTTTCTGGCACTTTAACGTGGGTTTTACCCAACAACTGCGCGCAGTTATTCGTTGTCAAGACTGCATAACCATCCTCCACTTTCTTCATCTTCAAGACTCTCATCACCTGTACGGAATTTCTGGAACCATCTTCATACTGTCTCATCAGTTGTGGATCTATCTCCTATCTATCTCTGTTGATATTGACAGAAGTTTGGGAGACACTGTGCCCAAGTTTGAACATGGAAGAAAAGTAAACGAATGTTTTGTCATGTTCATAATTAAGGGCTTATATGCATCAAGAATATTTCTGTCTAAAAATAAACTAAAATTGTTAAAGAGCGCACATTATTATGTCTACTAAAATTCACCTAACATTTACCATGAATAGACTAAACTATCGCCCGGTTCACACTCCACCCACGTCTATTGAACAGTGTGAAGAGGCTCATTCCTTGTTTCCTGTTTAGGATGTGATTTCCGGCTTTTTCTTTTCCAATATTTTCACTCTTACGTAGCCCCCTGCGCATCAGTGGCGTTATCGCCTTGCTCGGGAGTGATATGATTAAAAAAAATACTATGTTAAAATGGCTTTTCGAGCGGTCATTATCTTTGTAACAACCTAATATAAATATGACTTACATTTATTTTATAATTATGGTCATGACACCATATATTACTGACAATAATAATTCTGTAAATATTATTAACATTGTGACTGAATTGGCATCTCGACTTCATTCACTTTCTCACCGACGCAAAATGGCTTCCCTTTTTCTTTTCTACAAATATTTTCATGGCAACTGCTCTGATGAGGTTTTTCCCTGGTGCCACGTCCACGTGAATTTAAGCGTTCTACTAGATTTGCAGCTAGGTCTCATCCGTTTACCGTTGCAGTAGTTAAATCTAACTACAACGTCTACTCCAACAGTTTCTTGTCTCGCACTTCCCACCTGTGGAACTTCCCTCTGTTTATTTAGTTCCCTGATATCTACACTCTCCACAAATTTAAATGCAATGTCAATTGCTATCTTCTAGCTTCTTGAATCCCGTTCATCTTTTATCCATTCTTCAGTACCGTCTGTACGCATTTTTTTCACATTCTAACCCCCTGCGCACAAGTAGCAATTGGAATGGAAAATATATAACTCAAGGAAAAAAAATAATGATTTTTAAACATTTTTTTAATCATCTCATTTTTCTTTACTGGGAAGCATTATAACAGAGATCCGAAGGCGAATTGGCATGGCGAAGGAAGCATTCCAGAAGTTGAGTAAAGTATTAAGAAACAGGACAATTTCGCTAGAAACAAGGAAGAGAGTACTGGATTGCTATGTGATGTCCGTCCTTCAATATGGCAGTGAATGCTGGATAATACCGTCAAAGATGAAGGAAAAACTTGAAGCAACTGAAATGTGGTTCTACAGAAGGATGACGCGAATCTCATGGATCGAGCATGTGATCAAAGATGAGGTCTTGGAAATGATGGAAACAAAAAAGGAAATTAATACTGAGCATCAGGAAGAGACAGCTGAAGTTCCTGGGACACGCAATGAGGAAGGAGGGCCTGGAGAACCTGATACTAACAGGCCAGATAGAGGGAAAAAGAGATAGGGGAAAGCAACAGATAACATATTTGAAGGACCTAATCAGGTGGATGACAGAACGAGGATTGCACGGTGTAACAAGAGAAGGCGTGCTCAGAGCCACCAGGGATAGGGAAACGTGGAAAGCCATGATCGCCTACGTCCTGAAGGGATAGGGTACATAAAAGAAGATCTTTAGCAAGGCGAGATTGTTTCTGCCTAAAAATGGTGACATAAATGCACCAAAAACCTACAGAACAATGACATGTCTTCCCACTACTTACAAACTGTTGACTTCTACTCTAACAAAACAGATATGTTTCTTCTTTGAAAAAATGGCATATTACCACTTGAACAAGAAGGATGCAAACGTGGCTTTTACGGATATAAATATTAATTACTAATAGAATTATGTTTGAAAACAGCTCCAATATAAAGGAAAAACTCAGTTCTGTCTGGATCTTCTTCTTCACGTGCCGTGTCCCTTCAGGACATAGGCGATCATGGACTTCGACTTGGCTCTGTCTCCTGTCGCTCTCAATAATTTATCTCTTCTAAGCCCCGCTCCGTCAACGATTTGCTCAAACCTAACAAGTACGTCTTTACCCTGTCACTCCTTCCATTTATCCGACCTGTGAGTATCAAGTTCTCCAGGCCTTCATTCCTCATTACGTGTCCCAGGAACTTCATTTGTCTTTTCCTGATATTTATTATCAGTTTTCTTCTGGTTTGCATCCTTTCCAACACTTCATCGTTGTACACGTGCTCTGTCCATGGTATCCTCAGCATCCTTCTGTAAAACCACATTTCTGCTGCCTCTCCTTCATCTTTGATGAGATCGTCTAGCATTCACTTCCATAAAGAAGAGCAGATATCACATAGCAATCCATCACTCTTTTCTTTGTTTCTAATGAGAATTTTCTGTTTTTATCATAAGGCATTCGATAGTGTATACAATTCCTAGATCTTAAAATCTTTAAAATGTTTCAGGAAAATATGGATCCAAAATGCAGGTTATGTGACAAATATCAGGAAGCCATAGACAATCTAATCTCAAGGTGTTTTGTACTTGCGCCAAATGAATATAAAGAAGTCACGATAGAGTGGGGCGATATTTACACTGGACAATCTGCAAACACTTTGGAAAAGATGTTAAAATACACTGGTAGGAACATCACCTAGCACCGATTACAAAGAAAAGATATAACAATTCTATGGCATTTAACCATCTTCACAGACAGGATTACTGAAGCAAATAGGCCGGACATAATTATCAAAAACCGAAAAGCAAAAACTTACCTCCTAATTGAAATGACTTGTCTGGCAGATTGTAACATAGCAGCCAAGTAAAATTGAAAAAACTATCAAAGTATAAAGACTTGAAAATCGAAATAGAAAAAATGTGTAAATTGAAAACAAGATTAGAGCCAGTCATAGGTGCGCTTGGAATGATTAAAAAGAAACACAACAACACATTGAAAAAATCCCTGGAAATCCCAGCTTAAGAAAAATAGAAAAATGTCTTGTAAGTACAACCCACACACTAAGAACTTTGTCCATATAAAGCGATTGATGTTAATGGAGTTAGAAAAACAGATGAAATGTAACCATAACAACACAACACTGCCTGCCTTAGATCGTGTGGTGATACCAACCGAGCAAAAGCGAGGCACCGGATGTTTGCACCCTCACAACCAAAAAGCAAATGACCAAAACTCGACGGTTCGCAGCTGACTTCGCGCAGATGTTCCGGTTGAAAAATAAAAATTAATTAAATTTTAAATTTTCAGTTCGCGAGCCTACGCGAATTTTATTTATCGGCCAATAGGAAGCCCAGAATCAAATACAAGTGTGAATCCTCAAATGATCTGCTGCAATCCAAAAAGAAGATATAAAAAGCCGATACAGAAAGCATCGGCAGACAGAAAGACAGGCTGACCCGAGAGAGAGGAATGTAATTAGTATCTCCCTTGACCAAGTCAAGTGGCTTACTATGCTCGGCGCCTTTTCTTTCTTCCCTGTCTCAAAACTACTTACTGACCTAAGGAGCGAATACATCAAAGACATTCCTTACTTACAGCGCTCCCACATACCTAAGTATTAATTCTCTTTTCAGCATTTTATTGTCATGAACATTTTAACATCCGTTGGAACAATATTCAAAGGATTACTTTAATTTTAAAAACCTTAATTGATATGTGTATATATAAAATGTTATTTTTCAACTCAATTTGCTTTTCTTAATTCATAATCTTTTTATGACTTATAGTGGGTTATCTACAACAAGGCCAAATTCCTTTAACCTGCAACAATATACAACTACCCTTCACTAGAACGGACTCCCCACTATAAACTATGGATAACACGCTATAATCTTTCCGTGAACTTAGAATATAGCAGAAATCGAAATATGATAAAGATGTTATCTAATTTATTTATAAATGGAACTTTCTCTGTGTGTGTGTGTGTGTGTGTGTGTGTGTGTGTGTGTGTGTGTGTGTGTGTGTGTGTGTGTGTGTGTGTGTGTGTGTGTATGTGTGTGTGTATGTCCGATACCTATCGACACCGAAATGGCTGAACCAATTTTCTTGAAAATTTACACAGTTGTACGATAAGCGTCTGCGATTGTTCTTAGCTAGATTTTGTGTCGAGGTACCCCCAATAAATATCGAAAATTGATAATCGAAAAAATCGGGTTATAGAAGGAGTGGTCCGATTTTAATCAAATTTGATACACTCATAGACAAAGACATAACAATATTCAGAAGTTTCAAGGTTGCAGTTCTTACAACAGTGCAAAAAATTGATTATATATATATATATATATATATATATATATAAAAGGCAAGATGTTTGTGTGTGTGTCTGTTTATCTGCCTGTATGTCTGTATTTTTTTCAGTCGTTTAATTTATTTTTTTCTTCGGGTTTGGCTCTAAGTAGATAGTTCTTAGTCTCAGCCATGATACCATTTACTCAGAGGACTTATTTAGCCTTCAAAATTCAGTTTACGACGAAAAAACTTATTTTATATCGATACCAGGAAATCAAAATTTGACTTACATCCATTCATTTTTCTTTCAGTCTACGGTTTCGCTTTAACTGGAACCAAATATTGCTTTTTAGTCCTTTCGTGCCAACGTCCAAAGAGTCTGAGCTCCAGGACCATGGATTAGTTTTAAAACTTTCATTACACCCGAGCAACGCCGGGCTATCCTGCTAGTTAATAACAATAATAATAAATATTCAATACAGGTATGATGTCAAACAAAACAATGTGACATCATTTTAACTTGCAGAACATTTTATAACAAATGACAGTAATTGCGACAAGTAGCATAAGGTACAAACACTAAAAAATATTCAGACTCTACCTACCTTTTTTTTTAAATGCATGAGGAAAGTTACAAGTTGCAAATTGCTAACTTCTTGTCTCGAGAGAATGAACAAAATGACAGGAGAGTTCTACAAGATCACCAGCATGTTTTGGTTTCATGCCTTCAAACTGGCGGCGTTTCATTCGTTTTGATTCACTGCTTACTAGTACAACCGTTTGCTTTTGGGGGCGGGGCAAATGGCAACAGAGATGAGGACAATAGTCCGAATAATGTAAATACTGTAAATACTAACTCATCTCAGAAATACAGACAAATAGAATGATCTATTATTAAACGTCGTACAAATGGCAACAAAGATGAGGACAATAGTCCGAATAATGTAAATACTGTAAATACTAACTCATCTCAGTAATATAGACAAATAGAATAATCTATTATTAAATGTCGTACGAATGGCAACAATGATGAGGACAATAGTCCGAATAATGTAAATACTGTAAATACTAACTCATCTCAGAAATACAGACAAATAGAATGATCTATTATTAAACGCCGTACAAATGGCAACAAAGATGAGGACAATAGTCCGAATAATGTAAATACTGTAAATACTAACTCATCTCAGTAATATAGACAAATAGAATAATCTATTATTAAATGTCGTACGAATGGCAACAATGATGAGGACAATAGTCCGAATAATGTAAATACTGTAAATACTAACTCATCTCAGAAATACAGACAAATAGAATAATCTATTATTAAATGTCGTACGAATGGCAACAATGATGAGGACAATAGTCCGAATAATGTAAATACTGTAAATACTACCTCATCTCAGTAATATAGACAAATAGAATAATCTATTATTAAATGTCGTACGAATGGCAACAATGATGAGGACAATAGTCCGAATAATGTAAATACTGTAAATACTACCTCATCTCAGTAATATAGACAAATAGAATAATCTATTATTAAATGTCGTACGAATGGCAACAATGATGAGGACAATAGTCCGAATAATGTAAATACTGTAAATACTACCTCATCTCAGAAATATAGACAAATAGAATAATCTATTATTAAATGTCGTACTAATGGCAACAATGATGAGGACAATAGTCCGAATAATGTAAATACTATAAATACTACCTCATCTTAGAAATATAGACAAATAGAATGATCTATTATTAAATGTTGTTCGAATGGCAACAAAGATGTGGAAAATAGTCCGAATAATGTAAATACTGTAAATACTACCTCATCTCGAAAATATAGACAAATACTGACAGACATTTTGTTGAAATATTGTTTAACATTATCAAACACTATGTTTTATTTTATCTTACTTTTCTTTTCTTAAATCGTGCTCTTCTCTCAATTGTTGAGAAAATATCGGATGAGTTGCATGAAACATTTTGTTTAATAATAATAATAATAATAATAATAATAATCTTGAAGTAGAAAAATAACCTGCAATCTGGCAATATTTTACTGGCACGGTTCCTCTAAGAATTAATGAGAATGGACGCCGTCAGTGGATGATTCCAAATAATTGTCTACCGCAACCAATTCCAACTTGTAAAGCAAATGAAAGAAAGAAAATATCTAAAGAAGAACGTCTAGAAATTCTGGATTAAAGTCTGAAGCTGAAGGCTTTATTCTTGCTGTGCAAGACCAAAGTTTTTCACGAGAAACTTTCAGGCAAATATTATACATAATAATATGGATCCAAAATACAGGTTCTGTGATAAATACCAAGAAACGATAGACCATCTAATTTCAGGATGTTCAATACTTGCTCCAAATGATTATAAAAATCGTCACGATAGAGTGAGGCAATATTTACACTGGACAATGTGCAAACACTATGAAAAATATTTAAACAAACACTGGTATGAACATTACCCAGCACCGCTTACAGCAATAGAAGATGTCACCATTCTATGAGATTACACCATCTACACAGACAGGAAAATTGAAGCAAATAGGCCGGATATTATTGTTAAAAACCAAAAAGAAAAGATTTGCCTATTAATTGATATGGTTTGTCCAACGGATTGTAACATATCAATCAAAGAATTCAAAAAACTGTCAAAAATGTAAAGAGCTGGAAATTGAAATAGAAAAACTGTGGAAATTGAAAACAAGAAACGTACCAGTGATAGTAAGTGCACTTGGAATGATAAAAAATAGAAGAAAACAACACATTGAAAGAATCCCTGGAAACCCCAGCTTAAGAGATAAACCAAAAAATTGTCTTATTAAGTACAGCCCACACACTAAGGAAAACTTTATCTATGTAATGCTGGAGATGATAGGGAAGATAGAAAAACATGAAATGGAGCCATGACAACACGCCACGACCTGCCTTAGGTCTCCCCGCAGACTTGGTTGGTAGTGAGACCAAAGCAGAAATCGAAATATGATGAAAAATGACATAATAATAATCATCACAGGGTTACAAACGATTACTTTGTTCGGGACTACCAATATGATCCGCAAAACCTTCTCCATCTGAACCAAAAGTCCCAAATACGAAGTCTGATTAAAAATTATCGAGGCTGGTGCTATTAAAAGAAAAAACTACAACACATATCAATTCTGCATTTAATCTCCTACGAGGTAGTCCCCTTCTGAAGTCACTCACAGAGAGAAACATAAGATTTATACTAAGTTGTTTGATTAATTACACTTATTAACTGATATTCGTTGTGGTGCACTGGATATCCACTCGGAACGACAAATCGAGAAGTTCGAATTCCAGTTGAATTCGTTGCATTCACTTACGCACAAATACCCTTGGGAAAGGTATTAATCAGTCTCTTCCCTCCAGTTATGGGTTAAACAATAGGAACAGATTAGGTTCTTTAACCTTGGCTGGCAACCAGTCTACCGCAGAAAGCAATGGCAACCTACTTCGGGATAATCTTCTGCTCAGTTAGTCATGTCTCGAAAAAGACATGATCTCCCAAAGTGTGTATCACGTATGGCACTTAACTGACTGACTAAATATAATAGTTGAGAACAATTAAAACGTCTAGTGGGCATGAAGTGGGAGATCGGTTCTCTATTGTTATGTAGTGATAAACTGATCCCCCACTAATTACTAATTCATATAATAATATAATATAATCTGTCTCTTCTCACTCCATCTATGTGTTGAATAGCAGGATAGATTGTATTCTGTATTCTTGGTTGGCAACCAGTCTACTGTAGAAAGCAACGGCAACCTACTGTGGGATAATCTTCTGATCAGTCGACTTCCAGCCATATCACAGGTTCTCGTACGATCACGGAAGTTAAGCAACACCGTGTCTGGTCAGTGTCTAGATTCGTTACAGCTTGTGAATACCAGGTACTGAAAGATTGAATTTGTAGCTGGTGTAATACAGAACGACCCGAAATTGGAAATCGAAGAACCAATATCAGTTGAGTACGTTATATTCGTTTACTCGCAAATACCCTTGGGAAAGGTAAAAATTCACCTCTTCTCCCATAGGAAATAAAAATATTATGTCTTTACATAACCTGTATAGAGTTGATAACCCTTTAATTTTAGCGATTGATTCGTTTTTCAAACTTCTCCTTCATGGGCATGACGGTAAACTGCAACCGGCAGCAAGGCCTCTGATTGGGAGGTTGTGAGGAGCATGGAACCATCTCTTAATTGCTGTTGTTTCCAGGTCCACTCTGAAAAATTGGTATAGAAGAAAAAAATGCAAGAATCCGTGAACGTTTTGTTTAAATGTAAATTGTATTGTTATTATTATTATTATTATTACTTGCTTTTTGTATGATATATTAAGTGTCCCTCATGGCATTTGTGTTGCTACGCGTGTTTCGAGTCTAAAGTTGACTCTCTTCAGGCGAATAAACTTGTGACATTACATATCGAAATAATAATAACAGCAATAAATTTACACTTTAAACAAAACGTTGACGGCTTTTTGAACCTTTTTCTTATATATATATGTACTAAACGCGACCAACTCCGAAGCCCCATAGGCAAAGACCTACAAGACCTCATTCAACAGCCAAACCGGCGGAAGTGGACATAGCCATTCAGGCTGGCGTAACACAGGCGGAACTTGACAGAAAAAAAATCCGACAGTTCGATGCAAGCAGGTTTACCAGATCTCGCCGGTCTCAGTCCCCTTTCAGCTGCGTGGATGGTGTTTCTATTTGAGTGTGTGCACTTTTGCGTCACGCAGAATTGTCCACCGAAATCAAATAGAACCAAAAAAAAGCAACAACCTCATTAACTGAAAAGAATCCCTTTCTCACTGACGAAACGTCGCAAGACTTTCGTTGTTCTGTCGCCATTTCCGTGGAAAGTGCTTAAACGAACTATATTCATTAGTTCCATTAGTTATAATCTTCAGAGCTAAGACCGGTCATGTTACATACATTGTAGCGAACCTCGTTCATTCCATATATATTCCAATGGTGAGATGTAATAACCATATTAAAGTCTAAAAATTAACCTCTTCAAAGCAATCACGCCGCAAGCATTGTGTTGTTCTGTCGCCATGGAAAGTGCTTAGGAGAACCACATTCCTTAGTTCCATTAGTTATAACTTTCATGACTAAGACTCTCTATGTCACGCTTATTTCCTTTGTATTTCACTGGTGAGATGTAAGTTCCACGTGAGCAGCATCTTCCCACTAAACGCTTTCTGTGGAACCGGTTTTCAAGGGGATGCTCCCCAAATCGCTACAATCTTAACCTTTTAAAGTGTAGGACTAGCCGTTATCTTTCCTATATATCCACATAAAATATGACGCTTTAATCGCCTGCCTCGAGTTGCTCTCAGAGCTAAAACTAGTCGAACAACATTGTAAAAAAAAAAAGAGTATTCTGCAGTTCAGATAATGGGCATATCCTTCTAGTTCTTCATTTTATTTTGAGTTATTCAAAAAGCTTTTCTTTGATTATCATGAATATTATAACAAATACACTCCTGTGCAAATTATTTGAAACAAAAGATATAATGTCTTTTTTGGATCTTTCACACTTTCAATGATCACATATACGTCGTCTCTTGGCGTTGTTTTCTCTTCTGACCGCATTTACCTTTTTTTTTTTACTAATTTTGTTCATTCCATATATATTCCAATGGTGAGATGTAATAACCATATTAAAGTCTAAAAATTAACATCTTCAAAGCAACCACTTCGCCTAACTGAAAAGAACCCCTTTCTCACTGACGAAACGTCGCAAACCTTTCATTGTTCTGTCGCCATTTCCGTGGAAAGTGCTTAAACGAACTATATTCATTAGTTCCATTAGTTATAATCTTCAGAGCAAAGACCGGCTATGTTACATACATTGTAGCGAACCTCGTTTATTCCATATGTATTCCAATGGTGAGATGTAATAACCAGTAGTAAAGTCTAAAAGTTAACATCTTCAAAAGACACCACTTCGCCTAATTGAAAAGAATCTCTTTCTCACTGACGAAACGTCGCAAACCATTCATTGTTCTGTCGCCATTTCCGTGGAAAGAGTTTAGACGAACTACATTCCTGAGTTCCATCAGTAAAACCTTCGCGGCTAAAACCCGTCATACTAAAGCACATTGTAGCGAACCTCCATCACTTCCTTCGTATTTACTGATTAGATGTAACTGCCATTCTTGTAATTTCTTCGCACGAACCTCTGCTTCATAAAACTGCCTCCTAAGAGAATTCTTCCCGGTTACTACAATCTTCAACTTTTCAACTTAAAGGTTCTTCTCTTTTCCACATATCTGCATAAGCTGTGCCTCTTGCTCTGTAACTCTTTATTTCAAGTGGCTCACGGGCCTTGTACAGAATCCGAAAAAAGCCGTAGGTAACCTACTTGACTTGAATGTCTGTCGTCAAATTTTTCGAGTGTGGAACGATAAGTATCCATATCCTAAAGGAACACGGCACAAAAAGAGATATTTACGTCAGCAATCTCCATTTTTTTTTTATAATTGAATCATTTTTAAGACATATTTGATAATCTTATTAATTACTGTTTCCCCTTAGGACCCACATCGATTATTTAAAAGAATTCGTTACGACATTTTCTACAGAAAAAAAAAAGACGCACGTTTTGCGAATGCCATTAAATTGGGACGCTAATACTAGATTGACAACTTCAGCACTAAATCGACAATCACGAGTCATTCTTTTGCGGTTGAAATTGATAGATTAAATTTATGCCAATAATTTCCCCACTTCTCGCCCATGAAACACTCTTCTTAGTGGAATTATCGCCTTCATTTGGGAAATAATTAAAAAAAATATGATTGATCTTCGACAAGTTATTTTACGGTTTATCTACCCTTTGTGGGTTATTTAAAGCCGAAACATAATTTGGATAGTGAGAAAAATATGTTTGTCAGATGAATGCATTTGTGCAGTAATCCCTATTTTATATAGGTTTCATTGAAAACGACTGAAAATACAGTGCCATTAAGCATTTCATTAACTTTTCCTTGAATTTGTGCAAGTGATTTATTTTCTGAACATAGAATGTGTAAAAACTGTTCAAATGATGTGCAAATCCAAGCGCTTTCAGTTAATCTCATAGCCATCATGAAAATATTTTTCTTTAACTGAATATGTATGTGTGTGTGTGCGCGCGTTTTTAGGCAGTAACTCATCACACAAACATTTTTTATAGAATTATATAGACATATTACGTCTATTTTTATAATAATCCTTTCTAGTCTTCTAATATAAGAGAACTAGAAATAATAACCTTGGCTGGAAACCAGTCTACCGTAGAAATTAATGGCAAAAAAATTATCTGCCCAATCAGTCATGTCTCTTTTTAGACATGATCGCCCAAACATGTATTACGTATGGCACTTAACTGACTGACTAATCCCGTATGTCAAAGGCACAAGGGCGACCTCATTTTCTTTTCAAGGACGTCTTCAAGGACGACCTCATTTTCTCTTCAAGGACGTCTTCAAAGGCGACCTCATTTTCTTTTCAAGGATGTCTTCAAGGACGACCTCATTTTCTCTTCAAGGACGTCGTTCAAGGAACATGAGAGCAGTGAACATGGACATCCAGAGATGAGAAGATGCCGCCAACAAACGCCCACGTAGGAGACGCGATCTACACCGAGGGCTCTACCAGTGGGAGGGGAAGCCGGTGGAAAACTCGCTTGATGGAAAGAAAACAATAAGGCGACATCAGGGAAAAAATTCTTCACATGCATTGATTGCGATCGAGACAGTCATAATGTACCTCCATTAGCAACTGAAGCATACCTCTTTGGCCGTAGATACATTCTCGAGACCAACGGCTGCCCCCCCAACACACGCATATATATATATATATATATATACCCAAATGAATAAGGAACGAAGAAAATATTTGCAACGTTCAAAACATTAATTTAAAACAGTGCTCAATATAAAAATAGAGCAATGAATATTTATTAATAATTATTACTTTACAGCATCTATAAACTACAAACTACTACAAAATTGTACATTTTGTTTCGTCATTGAAAGAACAATGTCTCATCAGGTAGTTACTAATGATGTTACCATTATTTTGTAGTAGTTTGTAGTTTGTACATTTTCTAAAGTAATAATTAATAATATATATATATATATATATATATATATATATATATATATATATATATATACGCTTACGTAACGCGGAATTTTTGAACGTGCAATTTTAAAATTAGAAGAAATTATAACGATTATATATATATATATATATATATATATATATATATATATTCCAATTTTCGAATAAGTTGCTTTATATGTAATGCTGTGCTTTAGCCGTTCACCCGGGACATCATACGTGACATCACCGTGACTGATTCAAACTCTCATTTCTATGCAAAATACCAGGATGTAGTCAACAGAATCTTGCCTACCACACTGACATGGTTCTTGATAATGAACGCGACGTGTGAGTATGTCCTAATGCTGGCTTCTGTGTACTTTGTATTGGCTTTACGCAATTATTTTTTTTAATTTGAACAATATTTGTTAACTAGAAAAACCTGTGCAAAATTTCACAGTTTTCTTAATTAAATTTTCTGATGACTCTTTATCCTTAACTCTTAAATTAATGATTGAATGAGCTCATGGCGAGTTATAACAGCGAAATATCCACATAAATTTCTCGATCACGTCGTTAATTATTTAAGCTTAATAACTTTAACAAAATATTTAAATAACATTCACAAATGTGAATGCTGGTCTTTATTTTAAGAAGTAAGCGGGTACAAATAGAAAACTGAAATCGACTACTTTTTCTTTTTTACTGAAACAACCGTTAAACACAACGATCTTTCCTTTCCTTTCTTTCATTTTTCTAACTGAAAACAAGCAGTGTCCCCTTTTTCCTCCTTTTTCTTCTTTTTTCCCCTTTTTCCACGCGATCATAACGGAATAGTTCATTATTTATGAAGTATTGACAGGAAACGTTAAACACTTTATCGTTTCTTCTTTTGAGCCAAATTTCCGTCTTGCGAACATTTTTGTAATAACAATAATTTATCATGTTATTTAATTCGTAGGTTTTCTTTTTCTTTTTACGATTGTCTTATTCGGTTTAATGCCTTTCATACAGTCAGTCAGTTAAGTGCCATACCTGATACACGCTTGCGCGATCATGTCTCAAAAGAGACATGACTAACTGGGTAGTAGGTTATCATTACTTTCTGCGGTAGACTGGTTGCCAGCCAAAGCTATAGAACGCTATCTATCCTGGTATTTCACCCATAACTGGAGAGAAGAGACGAATTAATACCTTTCCCAAGGGTATTTCGCGTAAGTGAATGCAGGGAATTCAACTGGAATTCGAACTCGGCTCCCTGATTTGTCGCTCCGAGCCGATATCCACTGCACCACATAGCACAAAGTTTCATACAGTGCAACTGAAAAAATGGCGCTTCCTGTAACAGTCATCATCGATTCTCTGGTTTTTAAGCTGGGATCAAAGTTTAGTATCAGTTATAATCAGTTTAATCCGATTCTGTCACTCTCTCTCTCTCTCTCTCTCTCTCTCTCTCTCTCTCTCTCTCTCTCCACTTCTATCTTCCCTTCTTTCTTTCTTTCTTTCTTTCTTTCTTTAATTTATTCACTCAAACCAAGTAATGTCTTTTTTCCTTCTTTACATGTGATCAAAACGTGGAATAGTCTATTATATATTACGCATTGTCAGGACGTAACGGTCGTACTAACTAAAGAAATTGGGAGAAGCCCAATTATAATGGGATTTTATAAAATTGGGTTCTTTTTTTAGTTTTCACGAAAAATAACTAACTCCTGTTTTGACAAGCCAAACAGTAGAAACATTCAATATTTTATTTATTCGAAACAGAAAATCGAAAGAAAATAAATATATATTATTTACGCATCTGAAGCCAAAGAAATGACCCCAGATATTTACATTATCGACCAACCATGGCAATCAGAGATTTTTATTTCAAGCTAGCGTATAAGTAAATTTGGAAGGGTTGTTGGCTCGGTCCGCGAGAATGAAAAGATTCTATGTGTAGAGCACGTGTGCACTTAACGTAAGAAACGCGACCGGAGGAGTTAAAACTGGTCAAGTGTGTTGTGATTTGACTCACGACTATCGACCTAAACATCTACTGTCGGCCCATTCTGAGCCGAGCAATCGGTAACACTGGCTTTTCTCGTCCGAATAAATCGATCAAATCTGACAGCGATCAAATGTTTCTCTACCGTCCGACTAGAGGCATCATTGCTCAGTCAGATCAAATGAGGTCAAATGCAAATGAGGGGCAACTGTTTTGATCTGGTTTTACAAGATTAGTTCACATCTGAGAAAGTCGCTTATAATCGCTAAAATCTTTTTTTTTTTTTGCCGTCTCTCTTCAGGACGTTGGCGATCATAGCTCTCCACAATTTTCTGTCCTTTGTAGGTCTTTAATAGTGTTTGTATTTTTGCTATCTCTCCTTTTACCAACCACTCACACAAGTTTGTTCTACTTTCGTGCTCCTTCTGAACGTGGTCGATTATGGTTCTCCACTATTTCCTGTCCTTTGTAACCTTTTAATAAAGTTTGTATTTTTGCTCTATCTCCTAATCCTAATCCTGCTAATCCTTGAGACAAGTTTATTCTTATTGTATTGTGTTCCTGCAAGAGATGAGCGATCATAGCCCTCTACGATTTTCTCTCTTCTACTTAATAAATTTTGTCTTTTTTGCGATCTCTCCTAATCCCTGTTCTGACAACTATTTACACGATCTTTTCCTCTATTCTATTCATTCATACCGTGTGTGATCATGGCTCTCTACACCTTCCTGTCCCTTGTAGCTCTTAATAATGTTTGTCTCTTAGTCATATATCATTTCCCTCTTTGGCCAAGCTCGTTCTTCTTCTATGTTCCGTGTTCCTTGATGATGACGGTTCTCCACAACTTTCTTGTCTATTGTAGCCCCTAATAAAGTTTGCTTTTTCGCTACAAGTTCTTACAAATATTCTGCAATTCATTTAAACGTAGTTTATTCACTGCTTTCCCTTGTCCATCTTGCTTTCAATATACCCTGTCAGTGTCAGATTTTCTAAGCCTCTTTCCTCATGGTGTGCCCTAGAAATTTCAACTCCTTTCTGATATTTGCTCACATGTTCAGTTCATGATATTCTCAGCATCCTTCTTTGTCACTAATATTTTCCTGTTTTTTATATTTTGTTTAGCTTTTGGAAGGCACCTTTCGCTATGCTAATACGCCTTCAAATTTCGATTCTTAAACGCGTTGCTATAAGTAGTAAAAATAAGATTTTATCAGCATGGAGATGCGGGCGGTGTAGTAGATATAGCGGTTTGGAATGAAAAACCGGTGTTTTGAGTTCGTTATCTTTACTTATGCGCAAATACCCTTGAAAAAGGATCCATCTCCTTCCCCACAACTATGGGTTAAATATTAGGACTTGTGCCTGGAAATAGCATTCTTATCCGCAAAAAATGATAATGCAATATTCATTCACGTAAAAAGAATTATTCTTGCACTCCAAAATATGTTTCGGATTTTATTAACCCACAAAGGGTTGATAATCCATAAAAATAAACCATTCAATCATTTTAACATCAGGCTAAATTTTATCTGTTTATCTCCACCTTACACCAGCAGAACAAAACACCTTACGATTTGATAGATTAAATGTGGCCAAAGACCAAAATATTGGTGACTTATGGCTACATAACATAGAAACACCGCTTCCCGTATGATCACCGAAGTTAAGCAACATTGATCCGGATCATTACCTAGATGAGTAACCACTTGGGAACACCAAACGCTGTAAGCTTAGGTGTGAGAGTAACTTAATGGATAACAACGCAAACTTATTAATCAGAGAGCCGAGTTCCAATTCCAATCGGGTTCGTTATACTCAATTACGCGCGAATACCTCTTCTTTCTCCAGCTGTGGGTTAATTAATAAGACTGTCGCTAAATCATTATTATCCCCCCCAAAAAATATTCTTCTAATCTTAAAATATTCTCTGTCTTTAAATAAGCTGCAAATGGTTGATAAGCCGTAAAAAAAACGAATCCAAATGCAGTGCTGTTTTATCTTTAACAAGATATATTGGGCATCCAGTAAAGATCGAATTCCCTATTCTGTCATAAATGATCTAGCGTGACAAGCCTTATTAACCATTATACCTTGTCGAAGTGATCTTAATTGGAGTAGATAGACTAAACTATCGCCCGGTTCACACTCCACCCATGTCTATTGTACAGGTTAAGAGGCCTTGTTCCCTGTTTAGGATGTGGTTTCCGGCTTTCTCTTTTCCAATCTTTTCACTATTATGTAGCTCCCTGCACCTCAGTGGCGTTACCGCCTTGCTCGGGGTGATATGATTAAAAAAAAACACTCACATTAAAAATCACGGCTAGGTTGCGGCTACTATACCTCTGATTATTATAGATTGGTAATATTGTATTGAATAATTTCCATTAACTTTGTCTGCTTTTGATGTATGAAAATATAATTACTTCTTTTCCTCTATTACGGGTATTTGTTCATTGGGGTAATGGTAGGCACCTCCTATCATTTTTAGACAACTAAATTTAAAATGCACGGGGTGATACGATTAAAAAAAATAATTAAAAAAATACAATTACCGAAACTTATATATATATATATATATATATATATATATATATATATAACGATTTACTTAGCTTAGATATGTCACGAGGCCGAAATAAGGAGCACCCAGGGAGGGTTGAACTTTCTACTTAGTTGTAACTGAGCTAGCAATAGAAGTGTACTAACCATTAGCTTTTAGATAATTACCAAAAAATATAGAGATATACT
The DNA here is from genome assembly GCA_037127315.1 of Ascarosepion bandense. Classification (NCBI taxonomy): domain Eukaryota; kingdom Metazoa; phylum Mollusca; class Cephalopoda; order Sepiida; family Sepiidae; genus Ascarosepion; species Ascarosepion bandense. The sequence continues at coordinate 3,486,356 of JBBBDQ010001084.1, read as the reverse complement.
TATCTTAGATGTGGCACAAGTGATCGCAGTAAAAAAAAAACTTTTATATCTGCCTTGTTAAAATTTAACCGTAACGGAGAAAAAATATCAGTTTGTTTGCATTTAAAGAAAACATAAAATACTTCCAAAATCTTTTTTCTTAAGAAAACGACATAAAGTCAACAGTTCTACAGAATATTAAAAGTTTTATGCAATTATATAATTTTAGGCCTGGCAACGTTTTTTCAGACAAAGTTCATAGTTAAGCATCGTTGTTATCTGATATTCCACCATACGACAAATTAGTCGAGTAGAGAGGAAAAAATTACGAAATTGTCTAAAGAAACCAAAATAATCAGTTTAACTATATTTTCTTAAAACCGTAGAGGATGATTTAAACAAATTAAAGATATTAAGTTTGATGAGTCAATTTTATTATTATTAATGAAGTTTTTTTTTTATATATGAAGAACAATTTTAGGAGGATCTATGAGAAAGTGGAATAATTTCATTAAAAAGCAACACACTTTCTGGAACAATTTCACAAAGAAGAAAATGTATAGAAAGTCTTTTAATCGATTGATAATTCTCAGAAATTTACGCGCAGGTTCTCAAAGAATTTCCCTAATAATTGTCACCAGGAATGCATAGGTAAAATTTGAAATGATTTGTTTGAATATTATTTTTGATCGATACTTGTATTTAAGTAGATATTCTGTTTATAATCAAACAATATATATATATATTTATTTCTACCGGCCTGATTATTTACAATAATTTTGTTGTTACAAAAATATGTATCATTCGGCAGGATTTGAATCTGTGACCCCTATCCACATAGGCAGGTCGTCCAAAATCGGCAGTTGCCCCGGAAAACACCAAACAAATCCAGAAAGTCGTTTGGGCCGATCGTAAATTGAAGTTGCGTGAAATAGCAAAGGAGTTGAACATATCAGAAGCCAGTGTATTCACCATTTTGTATTAATGTTTCAATGAATCCACCACTTCACGCTAGAGTTAAATCGGCGGTCAGCTGAGTAAACATCCGCAGGTGAAAGCCGTCCAAAGCGACCAGAAGTGCAAACATCAGCAAGCAAGGTTTTGGTCTCCGTATTTTGGGATACGCAAGGTATTTTGTTCATCGATTGCCTTGAGAAAGGAAGAACCAAATATTATATATCATTATTGGTGCGTTTGAAGGAAGAAATCGCCAAAAACCGTCTGCAAATGAAGAAGAAGAAAAAAGTGATCTTTCACCAAGACAACGTACCGTATCATAAGTCGATCGCAACGATGGCAAAACTGCATGAATTGCAACTCGAATTGCTTCTGCATCCATCTTTTTCTCCAGATCTGCCCCCTCCAGAATCTACTAAGTATTTGCAGACCTCAAAAGTATATTTCAGGGAAAGAGAAATGGCTCCAATGAAGACTTGGAACTGAGGCATATTTTGGGGCCAAAGACAAATCATTCTACAAAAAAGGTATTGAATTTTTAGACAAGCGTTCGAATCAGGGTATCACCCTAGAAGGAGACTATGTTGATGAATAAAGTCGAATTTCACTGAAAAGTTTTGTTTTATTAGTTAGGCCCGGGATTTATTAAGTTATGTGTTATATACCGACATGAGAACTGATTTCATTTTGCTGATAAACCATACATTCTGTCTTTTTTATACATAGTTCCATCCATATATATTTCCTTCTCTACCATCTGCCGGAGAGTTTTCTATTCTTATTTAGTAATAAACCGGCTCCCAAAAATGAATTCATTATTACATGAAATTTAAAGACATGAAAATCATCTAGCCACAGTAAGTGTATGAAAAAATACGTCGAAATTTTTGATGGCGTGTTTAAATTCAAATTAATATAAGATCCGACTGGACATAAAATATAGTATTAGCTACTAAGTAATAAACAGTAATAAACAATTGTCATTAAGAAAAAACAAAAAAACACTTTACGAGCGTTTTCCCGACCACGTAAATTTAACCGTGCTACATGATTGGCAGTTAGGTTTCACACTTTTACCGTTGAAACAGTTAAATGTAATCTCTACTCTAACAGTTTATGGCCACATACTTTACAACCGTTTCTGCCAGTGAACTCTACCCAGACATTCCATTTTGATTCAGTTATCATCTCTTATATGCACTGTGGGGTTCCGTTGTGGGGCAGTGGATATCGTCTCGGAACGACAACTCGGGGAGCTGAGTTCGAATTCCAATTGAATTCATTGCATTCACACACGCGCAAATACCTTTGAGAATGGTATTAATTCGTCTCTTCCCTCCAGTTATGGGTTAAATAACAGGACAGATTGGGTTCTATAGCCTTGGCTAGCAACCAGTCTAACGCAGAAAGTAATGCCATCCTACTGCGGAATAATGTTCTGCCCAGTCAGATATGTCTCTTTCGAGACATGATCGCCCAAACGTGTATTACGTATGGCACTTAACTGATTGACTGATCATCTCTGAGTTGATCGATGTTGGTTTTCAGTTGGACATCCTTTTGATCTTTTCCCATAATCTGGATGTCATAGTAGAAGCTGATGCATAGTGAATGTAAATGATTCCCTCTGTCTTATCTACAAATATTTTCGTGGCAAATCATCAGACGATCTTTTTTCCCTGGTGCCCCGACCACGTAAATATAAGCGTGCTACTAGATTGGCATTTAGGTCCCACCCTTTTACCGTTGAAATAGTTAAATGTAACCGCTTCTTCTACAGTTTCTTTTCTTGCACTTCTCACCTGTGGAATTCTCTTCTGTTTAATTTCTTTCCTGGCAGCTAAAACCTCCAATAATTAAATGCAACTTCAATTGTCTCGTTCTATCTTCCTGAATTTCATTCATCTTTTATCCTTTCTTCAACTGTGTGTGTGTGTGTGTGTGTGTGTGTGTGTGTGTGTGTAACCTCTTGCGCACTAGTGGTGGTCCCGCCTTGCTTGGGGTGATATGATAAAAAAATAATATAATAGTTGAAAGAATATAAGAAGAACCCATACGTAAAAACATGAAAGGCCTAAAAACATTTCCCGTTATTTTACCGACATGTTTAAATTAATAAACAAACAGTTATCCATATTATTTGAATAATTTTTTATCGTCATAAAAAAAATACAAGAAAAAACAGAAAAGAAAATCGATTATTTTTAGGTTATTTATTTATTTGCATCGTATGTTGTAATTTTTTTTCGTTCAGCATGATTCGAATTAAAATATTTTCCTGACATTTTTATAGCTGTTTGTAACAACATCTATAATGTTGACTATGATGGCTGTAAACACTTCCGGTTTCACCAGGGAATGCTGGGAGCAAAACACATCTAGCCTCGCCGCGATCAAAAATCTGGTGAGGGTGACAAAGCGCTGCCGAGTTTGAGAAGGACCTCCAATCCGTGGTGGACTGGGGTAAGAAATGGCTCGTAAATTTTAATGCTTCCAAAACGAAGCTACTATCAATTAACCATCATAGACAATCACTCCTACCTCCCATTAGCATGGAACAGGCTAGCCTCCTTGAGAGTAAAACACTGCACCTCCTTGGCCTCACACTCTCAGTAGACTTTAAGTTGAATGACTATATCGAACCCATTGCTAAATCCGATGCTATGAAAGTCGGTTCTCTGTGCATGGCCAGGAGGTTTTTCCCGTCTGAGTCCATCCTGCACATATATAAATCTACCATCCGCCCGTGTATTGAATATTGCTGGCACATCTGGTCGGGTGCTCCTGCTATTCTCCTCGGGGTTCTTGACAAAATACAAGGAAGAATCTGTAATGTGATCGATACCAACTTGGCAGCCCGGCTACAGTCACTCTCTCACCGGCGTGATGTGGCTTCCCTGTGCCTCTTCTATAAATATTTTCACGGCTTCTGCTCCGATGAACTTAGATCACTGGTGCCCCATAGGTATGCATTTTCACGAGATACTATATTAGCAACTAGATCCCACTCTTTTACAGTGAAACAGATAAAATGTAAACGCAATTTCTACTCTAACAGCTTCTTTTCTCGCACTTCTCCCGCTTGTAGAATTCCCTTCCATATACTTGCTTCCCCGACAGCTACAATCCCCAGGAATTTAAATGTAAGGTCGATAGACATCTCTTATCACACCAACTCGTATCCATTCTCTCAAACTCTCTTCCAATCTACCCAACCCTCGGTATCCACATCCGTCTATCACCCTCCTCTCGACATTACCTATAACTAACCATTCTTTATCATCACTTTCCCCTATGTAACCCCCTGCGAAATAGTGGCAGTGGAATGCCTTGCTTGGGGTGAAATGATTATGATTTTTTTTTTAAAAAAGCTGCAGTTTAAATCAAAATTATCATTAAGTTTACCACGTTTCGTGTTGAGTCAACTTATCAGCGGTCAGTCTAATGAAATTTATCTTTTTACCCTAAGTGTTACAAGCTTTATTTCTAAAAGAGGAAAATGATTTTATAATTGAAGAACAGGGGGCCAATTTTTCAAAAAACGTATTAAAAAAGTAGAAAAAAATGTTCAAATTAACTCCAACAGAACCGTTTAACTTTAGAAATCCGGAAAATTGGCAGTAATTTTGCTGCCATTTTGTTTTTGTAACCTAAGGGAATCGTAAACAGAAATAGGTCATATTTAATTGTTCTGTAGCGAACGCATAGCCGACAGACAATTTCGTTTGTGAAAAATATTAATTCTGAACAAATGAATTAAAGTTCCATGCGAGTAATCTTATTGGAATCGTTTCATTCGCTCGATTTGCATCCATGGATAGCGTTCATTTTCCAATCTTCTTGGCCTGTCGATAACGATAGAAAAACCTCGTTTATCGTTTGGTGGAGAAGGTATACAGAAAACAAATCGATCGGCGTTGGAAACAATGGAACAACAACCAGAATAAATGAATCGATTATAATCTCCGGATTCTACAATTAATCCGGAATTAATTCACACTAGGGAGACGCGATTCAATCGTTAGAGCGGCGGATATGTGTAAGTGAGTTTTGTATCAGTTGTTGGCAAGAAAATGGAGCATTTACTAAAACAGGGCTTCACAGCCAGAGGGGAATTCTCCTTCCTGGGCAGGTTCATTGGCGGGTTTCAGGTGGAGAGGGGAAAATTATTTATTCTTTCTTCATTTTTTTTTTTTTTTTTTTTTTTTTACAAAATTGTTTTTATTGAATTAAAACATCCTGGTATTTTATTGAACTTGATGCTTACTGAAGTATGCTTCAGTTTATTTAAAAATTAGTTATGAATTAAAACAAATTATTGCACATCTATTCAAGTTGAAAAATCCATCAATGTTTTCAACTGAGATTAAATTTGTAAAACAATCTCTCTAAAAATAATCCATGTAAATCCTTATGGATTAATAGGGAAAAATAGTTTTCAATAATATGCATATTATTTGGAATGCTTCTTTTCTCGCACCTGCCGATAAAATGTAAACGCAATTTCTACTCTAACAGCTTCTTTTCTCGCACTTCTCGCTTGTAGAATTCCCTTCCGTTTCCTTGCTTCCCCGACAGCTACAATCTCCAAGAATTTAAATGTAAAGTCAATAATTATCTCCTATCTCACTAACCTGCATCCGCTCTCTCATGCTCCTTTCTTCATCCACTCCACTCTCATCAGTATTGTCATCCTTCTCTTACCCACTTCCTGACACCCCCTATAACCTTGTCACTCTTTCTGATAACTTTCCTCAGATATAGCCCCCTGCAAAACAGTGGCAGTTTGAGGCGATACGATTGTTTAAAAAAATGCACCTTATGAGTCGGACAATCTTAGAAAGGGGGTGAATGACGTTTTAAGTAATGGTGAAAGTTGTGCATTCGGTAATAAAGTTTGAGGACTACAGTACTAAAAAATTATTTGAAAACGAGAACACACACACACAAGTATATATATATACATATAAAATATTATGAAATGCATTGAATCAGGCATATTTTTAATTTAAACATTATTCTCATTTTACTCTTTTTTTCTTTTTTTTTTCGCTATTATTAAACTTTATATTTATTTAAATATACTGGCCTGAATAATCAAAAATATAAAAAATGTGCGTTCGCCGACAGGATTCGAACCCGCGTCCCTAAGAGAAACTGTCATTAGCTTTGAGGTGTCTTAGACCGCCCAGCAACGAAGGATTTCCCCGATATCGCAAAGCCCGAATAGCGCTTTTGAACACACATCATTTCTGAAATATTCATATTAATTTAGTTTCGTCACTTAATGCAAACAAAGACAATTTATTCATGAAGTCCATTACAAAATGGATTAAATCCGACATATTTTTAATTTATTTCTTTAAACATTATTTTTAATGGATATTTATATTTGAGTAGACGCTCTATTTGTTATTAAACAGTATATTTATTTAAATCTACTAGTCTGAAATCATGTTAGGAAAATATGCTTTTTCCGGCAGAATGCAAACCAAGGGGAAACCATCATTAGATCTGACGTGTCTTAGACCGTTTGGCCACGTAAGAATTCCTGATCAAATATGATTATTCATTTATAATAATATCGGATCTAATGACGGTTGCACCAGGTTCAAATCCTGGTGTAAGACGCATGTTTTCCTAACATGTTTTCTCGATTATACATGTTAATAGATGTAAATAAATATACAGTTTAATAATAAAACAGAGTATCTACTTAAATATGAGTATCCGTTATTTTTTAATGGATACATATATTTGAGTATATATATATATATATATAGATGTAAATAAGTATATATATGTGTGTGTGTATACGCTCAGATACACATCAATGTATAAATATATATCAGGTGTTAATAGAACAGTGCTCAGGGTAAACTAAAAGAGAAAAATGTATATATGAATAACTATATATATTATCCTACGTTTTAAGCACGACACAGAGTTTCATGCCTTACGCAATCTTCAAGTGCATGTTATGAGTTCATACAGTATCTGAAAGAAAAATTAAGCAATACTGTAAAAATGTGATTTATTTTAATAACTTTGATATTTTTTTTCTATTCAGTATTGTGCTGAATGTGTGTTCCGTCTCTTAGCATTTCATTTTAGTACATTTTTGGAAATATACTTTTTTAAAAAAAATAACCCTCTTTATATATATATATATATATATATATATATATATATATATATATATTTAATCCGAAATGGAAAAGTAGGAAGGTAAATTCCAAGAACCTGATCCTATTTAATATTAAAAATTTTTAATATTAAAAAATGATCCAGGAGGAGAGTTCAAAGTACTTAAGTTTACAGAGCCAATATAAATTAGAGAAAATTTTCAAAATTCAAAAGTGTCGGATGCACATTTCGACATCACCCCAGTGACATGGTTCCACTCCAGAATGAAGAAAACACTGGGATAAATTACCACACCCCTTCACTTACAAAGAAAAAAAACCAAAAATAGACTGACCTTAAAAGAATTCTCAAATCTTGACCGTTATTTATTTTGGCCTCCCCACTTTATCCCAGTGTTTTCTTCATTTTGGAGTGGAACCACGTCGCTGAGGTGATGTGAAATCTCTATTAGAGATTTCATGTGGAAATGTGCATCCGACACTTTTGAATTTTGAAGATTTTCTCTAATTTATATAACGTATGCTGAAACCCCTGCCAACAGGGCGGGATAGCGTTTAAATACATGATTTCATTTCACACGTGATTGAACTTCATCCATATATACATATTCTGAAAAGTGACGCTTCAATGAATCTTTCTATATGATTAATGCATGGCTTTTGAATCTTAAGTGTTTTAACATTAAAAGTGAAAATAAAATGCATTTTCATCATTTGATGCTCTTATTCTTGGAAAGAAATTATATTTCTTTATTTTATCAAAGGTCTCACTCTTTATATCATTTAAAGGTGCTACAGTATTTATACATCAAATCCCGCGAACCTTCCCTCTATAAACAGAAGGACTACTAGCTGGGTTTGAATGTTATTGGAATGTTGGTCTTCCTTGCACTTTTTTCTCGCCTTCATTAATTATCATTTATTGTACATGTCTCCTATTCCCAGAAATAAACTTGAAAAGGCTGGGACGAAACCTTTTTTTTTTTATAGTTTTAAGTGAAAATGTCATTTAAACTACGCGTATTCCTAGCTATTATATATATATTGCCGGTCATTTTACTATTAAAATGTATTGTTAGTCATTTTACTATAAAATTTATTGTTAATCATTTAACTACAAAAATGTATTGTAAATTTATTACAAAAATGTATTTCCATGATCCGCTGGAATTCCGAATGAACATATTTAAAAGTTTTACATTATATAAGTATTGAACACTTTTTGTGCACAAAAGATTTACTACAAAAATATTCATTTCTGTAGTAAATTTAACTACAACAAATTTTTGTAGTAAAATGATTCAAAATAATTTTTTTTATCGTCAAATGATAAACAATGCATGCATACATACATTTTTAATACGACTGTCTACTGATCTACTTTAATTCTGACCAATAACTGGTTAATAATTATATATATATATATATATATATATATATATATATATATATATATTATCCTCCTGATTACGTCCATCTCTTTCTGCTCATTAATAATGTTTTTGTTTCTAATTATTACACATTCATTACACATTCTGTAACCACTTGTGTTTACTGCCTTGCTTATGAAAATCATTTAAAAAAACCCCATATATATATATATATATATATATATATATATACATACATATATATATATATATACATATATATATATATATATATATATATATATATATGCTAATCAAAATCTCTTTTAGAGTTTGGCCTACATGCATCCCCAGTGTTTATCCTTTTCCCCATTTGTAGTTATTCGTTGGAAATTCCTTAATAAAACGAGCTTTTAGCTACAAATAAACGAATACACCTGTACTTGACGGGCACAAGACGAAATAAGACAGACTTCTTTCGCTGTGCTTTCAGCTTGAGAAAAAGAATCGCTCCTTTGTGCCGAACAAATTAAACGAAACGCCGAAACATTATAAACTATGCTTCGGCGTATAAGCCATTCATCTTCAAATGCAGAGCGAATTCAGTACAAAACTTGGATTGATTTGTCTACTTAATGGAACGACAACGCACAGCCAGCGAACTATATCTTGTGATGTGCGTTCACCGTCACTTCTGAAAAGCCGTTTTCAAATGAATCGTCGTCTAAAGTCGTGTAGGTGATACACCAATGGCAGAATGGTCCGAAATCAAAGAGCTCTATGACGCTATACCGTATCCCAGTCTTGTGTTCATTAGAACCGTTGTACTAAGCTCGATGAGTCCGTGGCTCGAAGTAGGGGGAACAGTTCTTTTCTTCGAGACCAAATGAGAAGTGGATTTGTTTTTGAAGTTATCTTTTCCTCCCCTTGAAAAATGCTAGAAGAAGGATCTACAAGGCAGCAGGTAGTTTGAATTCAGAGGTTTCCTTCCCCTAGACCAATGGTTCTCAACCTCGGGGTAAATTACCCCAGTGGGTTAATGAGCCCATATTTTGGGGGTAATGGATATTTGGTTTGGGAAGAGGCAATCAGCTTATAATTTCACACTGTGCCAAATTATTAACAAGACAGCATTTCAAGGAAGAATTTCCTCTAACCCAATCTCTCTTAAAGTATCTTTCTTTCAAACCTTGTGGAAAAAAAATCAAAATTTCTCCACTTTTTAGGCACCAGATCATAGAACTGTGGTCAGAGTCAAATTTTGGTAATTGTTGTCACTAAAGTATAAATCAATATATCCGATCCCTTAAAATATTTATTCTGTACTAATTATAATGTGTGTGTCTGTGTATGTATATATACATGCACACACACACATATGCCAGCAGCATGAATGCACTCAAGAATAAAAGACTTTCAAAATATCTATAGAATTGTCTCTGTGTGTGAAGACAATGTATTGAATTTTGAGTGACCTCAAACAGAGCCATGCTGGCTGGAATTCAACCACTTATCTATGTGAACAAGCTTTTTCTACTGTTCTTGGAATGAAGACCAAAAAACGTAGCAGACTCAACGTCACAAAGCCAAGAATAAATAAACTGGCACAGGCAATACAAGCTCAACACTTTAACTGGAGTAGATAGACTTTAATTGGAGTAGATAGACTACACTATCGCCCGGTTCACACTCCACCCACGTCTATTGAACAGGTGAAGAGGCTCATCCCTTGTTCCCTGTTTAGGATGTAGTTCCCGGCTTTCTATTCTCTTTTCCAATATTTTCACTCTTCTCTTTTTTTTTTTTTCAATTAGAGTAGATAGACTAAACTATCGTCCGGTTCACACTGCCACCTACGTCTATTGAACAGGTGAAAAGGCTCATCCCTAGATTCCCTGTTTAGGATGTGGTTTCCGGCTTTGTCTTTTCCAATCTTTTCACTCTTTTTTTTTTCAATTAGAGTAAATAGACTAAACTATCGCCCGGTTCACACTCCACCCACGTCTATTGAACAGGTGAAGAGGCTCATACCTTGTTCCCAGTTTAGGATGTGGTTTCCGGCTTTCTCTTTTCCAACTTTTTCACTCTTACGTAGTACCCTTCACTTCAGTGGCGTTACCGCCTTGCTCGGGGTGATATACTTAAAAAAAAAACACTCAGATTAAAAATCACGGCTACGTTAAGGCTACTATACCTCTGATTATTATAGATTGGTACTATTGTATTGAATAATTTCCATTAACTTTGTTTGCTTTTGATGTATGAAAATATAATAATTATTTATTTTCCTATTTTACGGGTATTTGTTCATTGGGGTAATGGTTAGGCACCTCCTATCATTTTTAGACACCAAAATTTAAATTGAAAATTTTAAAATAAATAAGTTATCTTCAAGCTTTAAAATTAGGTATATTTGAAAGCCAAGGGATTAAAGTTAGTAATTCCAGTAACACTGGTGTATTTTAAACTGAAATTGGAGTCAGAAATCTTTCGAAAAAAAAATTCAAATTTTGCGCCATTTTTGATTGATCGACACGTTTCGTAAACAGTAGCCAACTTTCTGTTTAAAAAATCTTGCAAAAATAAAATATACCTCGCAGATACGTTTTTTAAGTCAATTGTTTAAATTGAAACTTACCTTAATCTGATTTCAAATTACCGTAATGGATAATAGTGAAATTGTATTTTGGGGTAATCGCAGCAAAAAGGGTGGGAACCTCTGCCCTAGACTGATTGCGAATCAAGTTTATCGCACCCAGTCTTTCCTGCGATTTACCCATAGTATGAAGAGATAGATTAACTAACAGCTTTCGCAAGGGACGGAAAATTCATAGCCCGCAAGTGGATGCAATGAACTTGACTAAAATTCAAACTCTGCCCTCCGATTCCTCAATTCGAACCGCCATTACTTCCCCTCCTCGCGCCTCCAAATCAATCAACGTTCTCTAAAAGGTAAGCAGAATGCGAGGCAGTCATATATACCAGGGCATTTATATCTATTCCCACGTTTTTATCATCAAATGCAAAAGAACAAAACAGTTCCATATTCTTCAGTTAAGACGGTCAACAATAGTCCATCAAATCTTCTTCTACGTGCCGTGTTCAGTCAGAACGTGGGCGATCATGACTCTCCACAATTTCCCGTCTTTTGTAAATTTTAGTAAGATTTGTCTTTTTGCTCTTCTTCCTAATCCCTGTTCTGCCAACCATTTACACAAGATTACGTGCTTTCCTCTTCCTCTCTTGCCTTTAATATCTCCTGTGAGTATCAAGCTTTCGAAACCATCTTTCTGAAATATGTCCTCTAGAAATTTCAACTGTTTCTTTCTAATGCTCCATAAAAATGTTTTTTTGTTTCCATTTTCTCTAAAACTTTGTCATTGGTCACGTGTTCAGTAACAATCTGAGAGATTGCATCGTAAATAGCAGTCTACGGTAAGGCGTCTTTGTATTCACGAGTTTGGCTTAGACTAGAAGAAGCTGACGTGGCTTCCATTTGTTTTTTCTCTAAATATTTCCGTGGAAATTGTTCTAATCTTTGGTATCTCGATCGTATTAATTGTAGCGTACGACTAGATTAGAAATTAGGTCCCACCTATTTACAACTGAATCAGCTAGGTGCAACCGTAATTTCTATTCTAATAGTTTCTTCTCTCTGTAAAACACTTTTTCGGGTGTCTCACCTCCCTGCCATCTACGATCTTCTAAAATATTAAATGGAACGTTAATCGCCATATTTTGTCTTCTCTGTTCTTTTATTATCCTTTCTCTTAACTAGTAGCATCTCATTTTCTTTCAATCACAGTAACTCCAAGCGTCTTAGTGGCTTTATCGCCTTGATAGGTTGAAATATTTGAAAATGTGTTTGCGCGTGCGTAAAACCGTAATCACGACTGAACGTTGCTTTTACACTGTTTTTTGTATATATATATATATATATATATATACATTCGCCTGAAGAGAATCAACTTTAGACTCGAAACACGTGTAGCGACACAAATATCATTATAAACACTTCATACAACACGTCATTCTGCCAAAAATACTCTGGCCTGTAACTATCTACGATTTTACTTCCTCCACGGTAGAACTAATGGAACGAAGCATAACATCACGACTACGTAGGTGGTTAGGTTTGCCAAGATCTCTATGCAGCGCAACGTTATACGGGAAAACAAACGCACTGAAACTCCCTTATTTAAAAGCCTACACGAAGAATTTAAAGTAGCTAAAGTGAGAGCGACAATCCAGTACGAGTGCTCGGAAGATCCCAAAGTAGCCGGTGCGGGAATATCAGTATATACAGGAAAAAAAATGGAGTGCCTCGAAAGAACTGAATACAGCAAAAGAAAGAATCCGAGAAATGGCAATACTAGGGACCGTAGCTACTGGACGCGCGGGCCTCGGGTTTTTTCCCTCAGAAAAATATGAAAAATTGCAAGGAAAAAAGAAAAGTCATCTTTTGCAGTAAGAAATCAGAAACGGCGAAGAAGAGAAACGAATAGCAATCCAAGTCGGGATGAGACAGCGAGGGGCATGGACTAAATGGAGCTCTATGTTGAAACGCCAAATCAAATGGTCCGAAATATGGCACGGTGACACCAGATTAAAATTTCTGATTCGGGCAGTATACGACACCCTGCCAAGCCCCACAAACTTACAATTGTGATATAAAACCCAGTCGCCAAATTGTCATCTTTGTAGGCGCAGAGGTACCTTAAAACATATCCTGAGTAGCTGTAAATCTGCACTAGCTGGTGGGCGTTATATGTGGCGCCATGACGAAATTCTAAAAGAGATCGTGAAAATAGCTCAAAATGCTATCAAAGAGAATGTTTACAACCCAGACACAAGGCAGATAAAATTTATTAAAGCAGGCGCTAAAATCCCACGAAATAGAAAGGTAAATCCAAACCTGCTATCTCCTGCAACAGACTGGGAACTAAGGGCCGATATAGGCTCAAGATTGAAATTCCAAGAGCAAACATTGCCATCACAAAACTTCGCCCAGATATAGTTTTCTTCTCTCATAATTTGAAGAAGATAGTCTTGTGGGAACTGACGGTCCCCTGGGAAGAAAACGCAGAAGAAGCCCATGAAAGGAAGACGTTAAAATACGACGAACTGCTGGAGAGTTGCAGGGTTAAAGGCTGGAAGGGCTAGCTGCACTCCTATAGAAGTGGGGACTTGAGGATTTGCAGCAAGGTCCTAAAGCAAAGCCTTAACAGATATCGGAATAGTGGGAGTAAAAAAAAGAAAAAAAAAGCACTCAAGTCCATAACCGAAACAGCAGAAAGAACAGCTAATTGGTTATGGATCAAAAGAGCGAGTGCCTGGATTTCAAAACAAATTGTTACCTAAAATTCCCAGAAATTCTGCATTTCTGATTTCTCTTCATTTTATTAGTACTCGTAAATAAGATAAAATGCATAAATAAGTTTAAATTAACGTATCGTGATTAATTCGTAGTCGAGTTTTTTCCTTTTTTTTAGCCGTACAATAGGTAAATTGTTTCACATTTTCGGAAGAGCTCATGTACGGTTCGCCTCTAAATGGAAAGTGGCTCTGACTGTCGCCAATCAGAAGCACTTGCAAGGTTTCGTACCGGGCCCAAACGTAATTTTCCCAGTGTCTGAAAGCGCTTATCGAGGGTGGGCCAGAAACTGATCATCTCTGGTCGGGTCGGCGCGGTGAGGGGGGTATGATGTTGAAAGACCCGAAACCCCGTAGTGATCCACACAATGACATCACTGATGACACCCTCTAGCGCCCCCACTACGGTGCGTATGTTTGAAATGAAATATCATACAAACAGCAAGTAATATAAATAATAATAACAACAATAAATCTACACTTTAAACTAAACATTCACGGCTTCTCTCACTGTTTTTCTCATATATATATATATATAGTCATCTGCAGACAGATCTGTTTCGCTGTATCCCAGCTCATCAGTACGGTTAGACATCCGATTGCTTTTTACCCAGGATTAAAATCCGACCGAATTGGGATCAATCGGCGATTCTACCTCTGAGCAACGGGAGCTCTGTAGAAGGAGGCAGACTTTTTAGCATGTATATTACCATTATATACGCCCAATAACTGAGTGTGTTTTAATTAATTGCTGAATGACCGATGCGGAGATGCCAGAGAAGCTACTGTTTTTCATAATCTACCATTATATAACCGCCATAAAAAGACAAATTTATTACCACTCATGATAAGGAAAAAATAAAAATTAAAAACGAGCTAGCTAACCGGTTTCGAACCTCAACAAAGCTAAATCGAGGCTAATAAAGACAAAATCATCAAAAAAAAAAAAGAGAATTGTGCAATATGTATAAAAAATATGCTTAGATAATAATTAATTCCAGGTCAAGTATATAGTCCTTCTGTTTTCATAGCGAAGGTTTCAAAGGTGAAATATCCAACATCTTTATGTGGTAATTTGAGTGGAACTTACTAAGAATGGTCAATGAGTCCACACTAAAATTAGCTGCACAGATATGGTTATTTATTAAGGGGTCCACGATGGAAGACCCGTATATGTTGGTTAGACTGTCTGATCTTTCGGATCTTTATAGACATATGTTGCTTTATTCTGACACCCAGTCTTTGAGTCATTCTCGCCATGTAGTACGAATCATAACTATTTTTAACTTGAGCAATATATAAATTAAATATAAATAAAGTTTAATTGTGGCCAAATCTTACAATGAGAAAAGCGATAGATGTAATTTATGCCTTGATGAAAAATTAGTTATCTTAGCACACTTAAATATCCCTAACTTGTAAAAGAACAAGAGAAATGAATTGATGATTACAAGTAGGCATAAAAACAAATATTTTTTTGAAATACGTAAATCCAGATTACTTTTTAATGCAATTTATGGGTTGTTTTTTTGTTTTTTGTTTTTTTAAAGAACCAGTAATCTCCCTTTATGTTTGATATAAAAATATAAAACGTTAATATTCACAAATCTAAAGTAATTTTTGCACACACACACGCACACACATATCTGCCTCCTTCTACCGAGCGCCCATAGCTCAGAGGTAGAATCGCCGACTGACGCCATTTCGGTCAGGTTTCAATCCTGGGTTAAAAGCAATCGGATGCCTAACGGTACTGATTTTTTAAACTACCCCATTCAAACTTTCTGGGGACACATTTTTACAGGGAAGCCAGGTCGACACATACTTTTTGAGTTTAAGTTCAGCAATTTTCTCTTTCGCACTTTTTGGCCAATGGGGCCGATTGTTTACATTTGCTCCGTAAAACATTAAGATCTAAGATGGTTGCTAAATTGCGTCACAAAAATCAAATCACACTTGTCAAACGCGACTAAAACATTTTTTATTAAAAAAAAGTGTTTTTTTTTTAAATAAAAACAAAATATGTCAAAAAAAAAGTGCCAATGGTTAATTTAATTATTTAAATCTGCTTGTTTTTTCAGATTTAATATTTCATACTTCAGAAAATAAAATTTAAAAAAAAATAAAACCTCTTTTATTTCGCTAAATATTTCATGCAAGAAATCAACTGTCTTTAATTCTTGTGGCATTAATGTAACTTTTCGTCTAAAATTAAATGTCTACATTTTTAAATATTCTTCGAGAATTTCAGAACTGAGAGCGTAATAGTTTTTATATTTCTAATTTCAGTAAAACAAAATAATTTTTATTTTTATGTTAAATTCATTTAGTCAACAAAAAATGTAAATATTTTCCCCAGGAATTTTGAAACAAAAACAAAAGCAAAGTTGTTTACAATGTCACACAAAACATCAAATCACGTTTACGCAAAACAAAAGAAAATAGATTTTTTTTAATGGAATTTTTTAACAATTTCGAAAAGACAATTTTTTGGACAAAAGTATGACCGGCATTGAAACTACACTCTATACTCCTTTCGAATACTACAGTAACATGCATTCAATGCTTTCTTCTTAATGCTGAAAATGGTTTCTAACAGCCCCTCAGCTCTCCTTTCCAACTTTCAATAAATGATTTCCATCTACTCCTCTCATTGGCATCTTCTCCTACTACTAAAATGTTCTGAGTTGCACGGGCAACGCCGGGTTATGATGCTAGTATAATATAATGACGCTTGTTCGTTTGATCAGATTTTGGGCAGTGGATCTAGTCATACAATTTACAGCCCCCTTGTTTCATGTGCATTTATTGGTATTCACCTTGAGATCGCCAAATCAAGAATGATTGTTAATTTTTCCTCTGTCTTTTCTACAAATATTTTCATGGCAGCTGCTCTGACAAGCTTCTTTCCCTGGTGCCCTGACCACATGCATTTACACATGCTACTCAATTGGCATCTAGGTCCCACTTATGCTGTTGAAATAGTTACATGTAATCCCCACTTCTACTCTAACATTTTTTCTCCCACTCCCTGTTTGTGGGACTTCCTTCCGTTTACTTGGTTCTCTTATAGTTACACTCTCCAAAAGTTTAAATGCAACATCAATTGCCATTTTCTTTCTCATCGATTCCCATCCATCTATTATCTTTTCTTCGATATCCTCTGTACTTTGTTCTCTTCTCTAACTGTAACCCCCCCCCCCCCCGCCTGCGCACCACTGGAGGTCCTGTCTTGCTTGGAATGAAATGATTATAAATAAATGTGGCACTTTAATGTGATTAAATTGATTTAAACAAATTTTAATATAATTTACGATATAACTTCAAGAAATTTTTTTCCACAATGCTATTCCTGC
This sequence comes from Ascarosepion bandense, assembly GCA_037127315.1. NCBI lineage: Eukaryota > Metazoa > Mollusca > Cephalopoda > Sepiida > Sepiidae > Ascarosepion > Ascarosepion bandense. The sequence goes on along the minus strand of JBBBDQ010001084.1, from coordinate 3,469,175 downwards.
TGTACAATCTACTCGATGTAGAGTGATAGAGAGTAAGTGACACAGTTTACGGAGATGTTTGAGGAAGATAACCGTTAACCCTAGGCTTGAACTGGTCAAGACTGTAGTGATCGGGAAAGCAATCTCTTGGTAGTCGGTTCCACGAAGGAGTGGTTCATGAGTCTTAAATGGAACTTGCATCTCACCAATAAAATACAAAGAGAATGAGGCGGTTCTCTATAACGTACGGGGCATGGTGGATTTTTACTGTGAAGGTTAGAATTGCTGAAATTACGGAATGCAGGTCGTCCATGGAAATAGCGATAGAGCAACGAGAAGCTTGCGAAGTTTTGTCTGTAAGAAAGGGATTCCTTTCAGTAAAGGGTTGGTGGGTGTTTTGAAGATGTTAATTTTTAGACTTTACTGCTGGTTATTACCAGTGAAATACAAAGGGAATGAAGGAGGTTCGTTATAATGTGCCGAACATGGCTGGTCTTAGCCGTGAAGGTTATAAGTGTTGGAACTAAGGAACGTAGTTCGTCTAGGCACTTTCAATGGAATAGCGATAGCGCAGTGGGAGGATTGCAACGTTTCGTCTATGTGAGAAAAAGGATTATAGGGTGCAAAATAAGTGGTCACCCACAAGAATGTGGGTGTATCTATCAAGACTGGGAAGCGATAGGAGTGGGCATCTTCTGCCAATAAATTACTTCGAAATATTTCCTCTTTTATTTAAGGATTTCAGGAAAAGGATTTTTTCTTCTTTATACACAAATAATCACTTTCATAAACATAGAAATTATGTTTGTTGACTCTTCAGGATAGGTTTCTTGATTTTTTTTTTTTTTTTTACAAATATTGACTTTTGTTTTAAGTAACGAAATACGTCTGTTTCGATATGCTTGTCTTTCACTAAAAACAATTGTTTAAGTAAACACGAAATCCTTTTTTTCTCTTTAACAATATCTTTATTTTAAACACTTTCATAATAACGCGGTAACAATGAGCATTTAAATATCGTTTAATTAGATGAAGCTAATACTAGCTGTGCTGGGAGTACTTTTGTCCAACACCGACACTAAATGTGTCGCTATCCGTGGAATGAGGAGCTTTAAAAATAGACCTCCATTTCTTGTCCTTAGTTACGTGAGCGTTCTTAAAAACACGGTAAAAGCAGTTATTACAAATCGCCTGAAAACACCACATGGTAGAAACCTAGGTCGCATAATGACTCGTTTATAAATTATATATATATATATATATATATATATATATAATACAAGACCACCCATACTACAAGACTACTACAAAATCATATATATATATATATATATATATATATATATATATATATATATGATTTTGTAGTAGTCTTGTAGTATAGGTGGTCTTGTAGTATATATATATAGTATATAAGGTAGTATGGGTGGTCTTGTAGTATATATATATATATATATATATATATATATATATATATGATTTTGTAGTAGTCTTGTAGTATGGCTGGTCTTGTAGTAGAGGACACCATGTGTAGGAAGTTAAGAAAATTAAACACAGGATAGTCTCTGCTAGGGATACTTTTGTCCAATGCCATAAGATGTTCAGTCAGTTAAGTGCCATACATGATACACGCTTATGTGATCATGTCTCCAAAGAGACATGACTGACTGGGCAGAAGATTTTCCTGCAGTAGGTTGCCATTACTTTCTGTAGTAGACTGGTTGCTATAGAACCCAATCTGCTCTGCTATTTAACCCATAGCTGGAGGGAGAATATACGATTTTCCAAGGTTATTTGCGCGTAACTGGACTTCGGATTCGGCTCTCCGATTTCACGTTCCGAGCCGATATCCACTTCACCACAACGCACATTCTCCACTAAACCAATATAATGACTCGAGAACTCAAAACTGGAATTCGAACTCGTCTCTTTTATTTCTCATTTTGATCTGCTATCCACTAAACCACCCGCATATCCACACCAATTAAAGTGGGTAGAACATGTAACTAGAATGAAAAATAATCATATAACAGAGATATTGACTTTCCATACTATTTTAAACAAAAGGCTTGGAAGGAAACTCCCGTCCGTACTAGAAAGAGCAATAACAATTAGTGAACTTCATGAGTCTAAATTCATGAAATACTGTTTTAAGTAAAAGTTTTTATAGATTTCAACTGACTATGACGGTAACTATTCGCTCACTGAATGCTGAATGTTTGGAAAAATGCTGAATGTTTCTTGTATGGAAAAATGCTGAATGTTTCTTGTATGGAAAAATGCTGAATGTTTCTTGTATGGAAACGGTTGATCTCATCGATATTATAACTACTGAATTTACGAAAAGAAGAAATTTAATAACGCGTTATTTCTTTCCTGAAAAACAAGAGGTTCTCTTGCCTTTGATGCCCACTGTGAGGTTTAATACCCACACGCCTTCTTTCTACATAATATGACACTAAAATTTCACGTCTCTTTCTGGTTCATATTAACTGTTCCTTCGTGGTTCCTGTTTTCTTTTAAAACTTTTAAGCGTTTTAAAACGTTTCCCAGATGTAATAAGATCCCAAGTAGGCATATACGCTGACGAGACTACAGTTTACTTTCGCATCGATCAAAAATTTGCTGAGGCTAACAAAGCAAACCTCGCTGCCGAGCTTGAAAAGAACCTCCGATCCTTAACGCACTGGGGTAAGAAATGGCTCGTGCATTTTAATGCTTCCAAAATGAAGCTGCTATTTATTAACCATCACAGACAATCGCTTCTAAATATTAGCATGGATCAGGCTAGTCTCCCTGAAAGCAAAACACTGCGCCTCCTCGGCTTAACTCTCACAACTGACCTCAAGTGGAATGACTATATAGAATCCATAGCTAAATCCGCTGCTAAGAAAGTCGGTTCTCTGTGTAGGGGCAGGAGATTTTTTCCGCCTGAAACAATCCTGCACATATATAAATCTACCATCCGTCCGTCCATTGAATACTGTTGCCATATCTGGTCGGGTGCACCTGCTATCCACCTAGGTGTTCTTGACAAAATCCAACGGATAATCTGTAATGTGATCGATCCCTACTTGGCAGCTCAGATACAGTCACTTTCTCACCTGCGCAATGTGGCTTCTTTGTGTCTCTTCTACAAATACTTGTACGGCTTCTGCTCCGATGAACTTAGCTCACTGGTGCCCCCTATATATGAATTTACTCGAGCCACAAGATTAGCAACTAGGTCCCAATAAGCAACGAGGTCCCTGTGAAACCAATAAATTGTAAACGCAAATTCTACTCCATCAGCTTCTTTTCTCGCACTTCCCGCCTGTGGAATTCCCTTCCATTTACTTGCTTCCCCGACAGCTAAACTCTCCAAGAATTTAAATGTAAAGTCAATAGTCATCTCCTATCTCACTAACCTGCATCCTCTCTCTCTCTCTCTCTCTCTCTCTCATCCTTCTTTCTCCCTCTACTCCACTCTCATCAGTATTCTCATCCTTCTCTTAGCCATTTCCTGACACCCCCTATAACCTGTCACGCTTTCTGATAACCCTCCCCCTATGTAACCCCCTGCAAAACAGTGGCACTAAAATGCCTTGCTTGGGGCGATAGGATTATAAAAAAAACTTTCTTGTTAGTTACATGTTGCGAACGGCTTACATTTAGCTACTGATGTTTTAAGTATAGGTCAATCTTGATGAACCTCTGGAATGTGTGCAGGGCAGAACCCTGTCTACCGATCCTCCAGTGTAGGAATGTTCATTGGGCCACTACTGAATTGAATCGCACCATGCGTCACTGCAACTTCCTCTCCAGGATTTACTGAACCCAGTCAGTATATATATATATTTTTTTTTTTAATCATTTCACCCCAAGCAAGGCATTCCACTGCAACTATTGCGCATGGGGCTACATAGGGGAAGGGAAAGAGAAGGAGTGGTTAGACATAGGGAATGTCAGGAGGAAGGTGACAGATGAGTAAGGATATCGAGGATGAGAGTTGGGCAGATGGGAAGAGTGTTTGATAGAATGGGAGCAGGTTAGTGTGTTAGTGTGTTTAAACTCCTGGAGATTGTAGCCGTCGGGGAAGCAATCGTGTGGAAGAGAATTCCACAGTCGGGAAGTGCGAGGAAAGAAACTGTTGGAGTAGAAGTTGCGGTTGCATTTTATCGGTTTCACTGTAAAAGGGTGGGATCTAGTTGCTAATCTAGTATCTCGTGTAAATTCGTATTTAGGGGGCACCAGTGATCTAAGTTCATCGGAGCCGAAGCCGTGAAAGTATTTATAGAAGAGACACAGGGAAGCCACGTCGCGCCGGTGGGAGAGAGACTGCAGGCGGTCTGCCAAGTCGGTATCTATCACATTACAGACCCTCCTCTGAACCTTATCGAGAAGCCCGAGGAGAATAGCAGGGGCACCCGACCAGATATGGCAGCAGTATTCAATGCACGGACCGATGGTAGATTTATATATGTGCAGGATAGATTTAGACGGAAAAAACTTCCGGGCCCTACACAGAGAACCGACTTTCATAGCAGCGGATTTAGCAATGGATTCGATATAGTCATACCATTTGAGGTCCGCTGAAAGTGTGAGACCAAAGAGGCGTATATATATATATGTGTGTGTGTGTGTGTGTGTGTGTGTGTGTAAATATATTTATGGTATACGATATTTATGGGTTAACGTGCACAATATCAGTGAAAGAGCGTATGTAAATATGGAAATGGAAATTGAAGTCAACATCCAATGGCGACAGTCTGTTTCAGGTTAAAATACTGTCTTCAGGCCTGACGATTGCGTTTAGAATAAAACAGATTGTCGAATCAGAATGTTTATTTATGTCAAGTATCATATATATATATACATATATATATATATATATATATATATATATATATATATATATATGGAGAGAGAGAATGGAAAATAATTATATAAATATATATATTATTAATTATACTCTAGAACATGTTAAAAACTACAAACTGCTACAAAATTGTACATTTTGTTTCAACATTGAAAGAACAATGTCTCATCAGGTAGTTAATAATGATGGTAATAAACGTTTGTTTGTTTTTTTTTATAAAAAAAACATCACTTAGTTTTATTTTTGGAAATCTTTTTGTACGAGGTAAGAAGATATTTAAAAAAGAGGAGAAAAAAGAAAGAAGCTAGAAAAGATGAGAAATCAAGATGAGACATTAAGAAAGAGGAAAGAAAGAGGAAAGAAAGAGGAAAGAGAAAGACACAGAGAAAACAAAAATCAAAGAGGAAAACAAGAGAGAAAGCACTGAGAGGAAAGAGCCAATGGAAACGGCGAAAGAGTGAGAGAGATTTTAAATTTAGGCAGGTAGTGAATTGTAGACAGACATTGATATCGGTTACATGATGTCTGGGCTCAAATATTTTTGCATTAAAAAAAAGGAAGCAGAAAGCGAAGAAAAAGAGAACAAAGTGAGGAAAATGCATCGAGGGAAGACACCATGACTTGTTAGAACAATCATCGACAGTTCCCAGAAGTTCCGTCTACTCAATTCCACTCAGCCTAGGTCAACTCGTAGTATGGATTTTCTGAAACTTTCTGAATGATGCCACTCCCTGGGATCGCCTTCCCAGGCCGACGACATTACCTTCCTTGAGTTTCCAATCAGAGTCACCCAATTAGAAAGCGAACGTTGTAACCACTCAATCACTCACCCTTTAAGCGGAAATCACAAAAAGAAACATATTTATTAGACGAAGTAGTACATGAAAACCGATTGTTAGTATTTGCCGTACTAAGATATATGTACTCATCAAAGTGAATGAAATTGTGGACTTATTTGCCTAATGAATAATGCAATGTATTTCTGTAGGAAAGTAAATTTTAATGAAAGTAGGATTTTTCTTATGGCTTTCTGCATCGATATTAATGTCTTCTGATCTGACCGATCTCACACGTAGTTTCTTCCTACAAATCTTCGTGTGGAGTATCGGAATAAAGAACTCCTGGAAGAAATAATTCCGTCAGTAACAAAGACAAAAAAAGAGTTCGAATATGCAATAATGCAAATATTTCAACTTCTGAATTTAGAAAACAACAATTTAAATATACAAGTTTTGTTTTAATCATCCTTGTTGCCATGGAGGGGAGTTTAATTACAGAAAATCGATTGTCAAAATGCAAATGTCGTTATTATGGTTTATAAAAAAAAGTTTCATTTGGTCATTAAAGAAAAGGAATAAAAATGTAAATCCATCAAAATTCTTAATCAAATATAAGGAAAATAATTTCGTCAAGGCTACTTGTGGATGCTAACAAGGTTGTCGGTTTTGTGTGTATTTTTAAGTGAAAGTGTGCGGCAAAATGAAATAAAACCAATAATAATAAGAATAAAGAATTTTTAAAAATGAATAAATTCTCATGATTCAAGTTATAAAGAAACCGGAAAGAGCTTCTGGTCACCGGCGTGATTTTATGACATCACTTCCGGGACAGGACAGAATCTTTTTCTTTCCACTTTCCAACGAGATCGTTCGGACGTGTTTTCAGCAACCATTCTCATGAAGCAGAGATTCAGTCGTCTCAACTCAGAACGAGGCTGACTTGATCGCGACCATCTTTATCCGTTCTTATCCTTACTTCCCATGAATTATTTCTGAACCAAAAAGCAAACAAACGGACATACTCAAGAAACAATTGACTTTGTTTCAACACAGTCAATATAAAACAAATAAAGCTCTACAAGAGAAACTCGATTTTTTTTGTCTGCTTCTTCTCTTTTATTTCTTATAGAAGAACATAATATTGAACACGAACCTTCACCAAAAATATACAAAACTTTGTTTACCTCTGCAGCAGGGATGTTAAAACACGCTCGAACAATCTCCTTGGAAAGAGTTCAGAGGGTTCAGTCGTCAGTAGACCGGGAAAACGAACGTTCTCTAGTGCGAACGCTGTCACCGTGTGATTCACGTCAAAAAGACAAAGAAAAAGATTCTGTTATTACCGGAAGTTGGTTCATAAAATTGCACATGTGATTAGAAAGCTCTTTCTTTATAATTTTCATAATGAGAAAATATTTTGTTTTGTTTTGTTTTTTTATTCGTCATTATTATTTTATTTGCTGGTTTTAATTAATTTTTCAATAAACTATCCTTGGCATATGAACTAATTAACACGAATAATTGTGGAAATAATTACAATTTGAATTCTGAAAGATCGTTATCCCGTCAGAAATCGTACAACACACTTTAAGAACAAGAAAAGAAAAAAGGCTTAAATGATAATTTAAATTCAGTTCCATTAACTGCGCTCCATTCACTTGATATACGCTGACGTAGCAGGAAAAGTCGATTTTGCAACTGTGATATCACACTCAAATAAAAAGGTTGGGGTTTGGCATAATAAATAATAACACAGAATATTTATTTCCAACTCGTTACCATTTTTTAAAGAAATGAGTTTAAATGTTTAAGTTTAGGTTCAAAATCGTTGAATTCTGGTGATCAGTGAAGGCTTTATGGTATGGTGAACAAAGCAAGTTTTCTAAATTTAAATATTCAAATCTGATTCATTGTTAGAAATAAACGAATTTTCTGGAATTTACAAACTTTGGTTAACACACACAAAACTTGCGAAATTTCACACCTAGATGTGAAATGTTTGTCGTCCAATGGAAACCCCAGAATGACATCCGGGAATGAATTCCCAAGCGAAATAAACGATGAGCAAGTTTGACCGTCAGTCTGAAAGAAATCAGATGATCACCTATCCTTGACAAATGTCAAGCGATCGTATTATTATTGCCTCTCTCTTTCTCTCTCACCGCCTTCTTCTTCATCCTTCACCCGTATACTTGATAACCATTGATGCACTTTGTCTACTGATGCTTAAGTATTGCAATCCCATCATGAAAGTGGGTGGCATCTTGATCATCAAAAATCTCATCAACAGCATATATGATTTCCTCATTGTTTCCAAAATGGCAACCACACAAGTAGGATTTGAGTTTAGGAAATGGCAAGTCATCAGATAGAACTAAGTCTGGTGAGTAACTGATATTTCTTTTTTATAATCGTGTCGCCCCAAGCAATCGCATTTTACTGCCACTGTTGTGCAGGAGGTTACATAGGAGGAATGTTGAGAAGTTAGAGGTTGCAGGGGTTGTCAGGAAGAGAGTAGGAGAGGGAAGTGAGTACTGATGAGAGTGGAGGGTTGGATGTAGAAAAGCATGAGAGAGAGGATGTAAGTTAGTGAGACAGGAGATGACTATTGACTTTACATTTAAATTCTTGGAGATTGTAACTGTCAGGAAAGCAAGTATGCGGAAGAGAATTCCAACAGGCGGGAAGTGCGAGAAAAGAAGCTGGTGGAGTAGAATTTGCGTTTACAATTTATTGGTTTCAAAGCAAAAGGGTGGAACCTAGTTGCTAATCTTGTGGCTCGAGAAAATTCGTATATAGGGGGTACGAGTGAGCCAAGTTCATCGGAGCAGAAGCCGTGAAAGTATTTGTAGAAGAGACACAGTGAAGCCACACTGCGTCGGTGAGAAAGCGACTGTATCGTAGCTGCCAAGTCGGGATCGATCACATTACAGATTCTACGTTGGATTCGGTCGAGGACACCTAAGTGGATAGCAGGAGCACCAGACCAGATATGGCAGCAATATTCAATGGGCTAGCAATTTAAAGCCACAGTTGGCCGCTTTAGTTACTGCAAACTGAGCGCCGTGAATGGACAAGAGCAAATCTTCTCTTAGATTCCCTCGTCCTTTAGACTTGATTGCATCCATTGTCTTTGAAATCCACATGAAAAAAAAGGGTATAAACTTTTCTTACCGACCCAATATTAAGGTGGGATTGTACCGGTCATTCGATTGGTTTGTTTTGGTTTATTTTGTTTTACCTCATATCAATCTGAATTGGATATTTAATGCCAGCAAGATTTTTTGGATAGGTTAGTGTGAATAGAATATGTATTTTTTGTAAGAAATCAATTCGTAGATCAGGTTTCATTGACGTATTTTTGTAAAGAGGGTCGCATTAGTTTGTTGAGTCTGATTAGCGGCATATCAACACCTACTTGAGTTATTTAACTCCGAAATCTAAATATTTTGAATACAATTTTATGGCTTCAACTGAATATATTTTACACATAATTTTATACATTTCGAGTAAAGGTATGTATCTTAGATATATATTTCGTAGATCATAAAATGTATTTTAGGTACTTTTACTTTAAAAAGGTATTTTTAATTTTTTTTAGTTTTGCAATGTCATTTTGCTATAAAATGTCTTGTTGGTTATTTTATTATAAAAATGTACCGTTGATTTTTGTTTTGGAGTTCACTATTTACCCATAGTTGGGACCCTAACAGCTGCTACCACACTGGGTCAGGGTGAACCTAGGAACAACACTAATTAAGAGATGATTGCATGCTCGTAAAAAACTCCATTCCAACCAGAGGCTTTGCTACCAGATATAGTTTATCGTCATGCCCAGGACGCCAAATCATTCAAGGAACCCTTTTGATTTTTTTCCATAACAACTACACTATCAGCCATAATTACTAGGCCATTTCGGTGTTTTAAAAAGATTATGCATTTCATACTATTTTTTAGTATGTATTGCCAAATGAATAATTGTAAATGAAAATAGAATGGTTCTTTTGTTAATATTGCACATAACATGTGCATCAAATGAATTTATAAATATTTAATAATTACCTATATTTCAGTTTCATCAATGAAAAAATGAAGAAAATTTAGGGTGATTCGGACAATTCTGGTTGAGGCTTAGAACTTTTTAAACGACACTTGTATATACGACCTGACCAAAGGCTGGAAAAATTCCCGACACCTTATACCGCCCTAGAAAACACCAGACACCACCTAGCGTGTTCGTTTTACAATACTCAGATCAGACCAAAAAACGGATTTTGGCTGCCATATCCAAGCTTTCGCTTTCTAGACTCGACAGAGTTCAACAGCATTTACGCGCTCTTGTAGGTGACCTATTATTTTTCACACTATAACTCACTTTCTCAAAGTCTAATCATCGTAAGCCTATCAATAATCTATTGCTATTTCTACAGTAAATTTTCAGGCGTACCTCAATCTTTAGTATCGCCAGTTCAAGCTTTTACAACCAAGACTCTCTCTGCCGTATCCAGTCAGCGAAACAGACGACTGCCCAGCGCCCAACAAGTTTGTCTATACGGATGTTAGTTTTCCTTCTTTTTTTTTGTTTTGTTGCTAATAGGTTTGTTTGTTTTCAGGGTTTTTTTTGGGGGGGGGGCTTTTTTTTTTTGTTTTTTATTCTCTTCCGAATCACTAAGCACAAGGAATTTTGGTACAATTTTGGATCTATATTTATATGCATCAATTCAAAAGGTTTATGCTGGCTGTGGCTTTGTAAACACATTACGCTTCATGCTAGGAAAATAGTTCACCTTTCTCTCTCTCTCTCTCTCTCTCTCTCTCTCTCTCTCTCTCTCTCTCTCTCTCTCTCAACTCTGTTTCTCCCTCTCTCTTACAAGTTCATTACCAACATCAACACCATCTATTTTCCTAAAGCCTGTCTCTTTTTTGTCCTTTCTTCAACCCCACCCCTCATTCCCACTTACTTTCACTTTCACTTTCACTCTTTGTACCCATGTGTTCTAGTTGCATTACTGCCTTGTTGCTTGGGTGAAAAAATATAAGATTAATGTGGGGAGGTTTGCCACTTAACTGAGCAGAGTCATGCCGACTTCGAAGTTTCGTGAAGGCACGACTCGGTAAGGGCTTAATGTCAATCTGCTGATTGAAGCAAATGAAATTAAGCCCTAACGAGTGAGGACATCATAATTGTACCTTCACGAAACTTTGAAAGTGGCATGGCTCTATTCAGTCAACTGACAAACTCCTCCACATTAATCCCACTAAAGTTCTCTGTCTGGATATCGAGCACTTTACTACAAAAAATCTGCTTGCCAAAATATCTTTTTTATCAGCAAACCACTGAAAAAACAACAATCTTGTCACTAAGCATTATCACAACTCAGCACTGTATATAGATAGAAGAGACTGCGATAGATAGATAGATAGATAGATAGATAGATAGATAGATAGATAGATAGATAGATAGATGTGTGTGTGTGTGTGTGTGTGTGTGTGTGTGTGTGTGTGTGTTACCATAACTTTTTCTATTCTATTTTCATATAATTATTTTATGTGCTGTGTCTCTTTAGGATGTTGGAGATCATGACTCACTCTTACAGCTTGTTATGACATGCATTAAGCTTGCTAGATAAGTTGTGTGTTGGTTTTCTCTGTCCCTCGTCTTTTCTCTGTCCTGTGAATACCAGATTTTCCAAGACTCCTTTCCTCATTATGTATGCTATAAGTACATATCCACGGAAACTACCTATTAAGCCTTCTTACATCAGAACTCTTACTCATTGTCTCCCTCTATCTCTCTATCACACACACACACACACACACACACACACACACACACACATCTCGCTTTCTTTCACAGCAACACTCACTTACACACTATCACGAAGATACACACTCAGTCACTACCTCCCACATACAGTCAATCAGTCTCTCATTCTCACTCTTTTAAACTCACTCACTCTAAAATACACAGAACTCATTCACTCTAAAACACACAGAACACTCACTCACGCACACACACTCTTTCCCTCATACACACTCAGACACAATCCTATCGACTCACTGACACTCACTCCCTCTACCACTCATACACGCACCTATTGACTCACACACGCTAAGTCACTCACTCAGACCCATTCACTTGCTTTCACACATACACTCACTCTCTCACTCACACACGCACACACACTATTTTTTACATTCAATCCCTTTCCACACTCTTTATCACCCACCCACACACACACACACACACACACACACACACACACACACTTTCTTTTTATTTATCAAATTAATGCCAATTTGAACGGGGAAAGAATATCTAAAATTTGTTGTCTCTGGGATAAATCGTAAACATCCAACCGAAGCTGCACAACACATATAAGGCTATTTTATCTTTGCAATTCACACTTAATTCAAGTGGTCGCCGTTAGGATTTTTTAGGAAAGCAAAGTGAAAAAGAAATAAATAAACGCTACAAATCTGTTGTTAACGAATTCTTTCCTATATTTTGCGTTGTACTTACTTTGCTGTGGGGTCTGCAATTTCCAAATTCAACCATCAATGATTATTATCAATTAAATTAATCTTTCCTTACGATGCTTTTCAGGCACTTAAATATCACTAGAAAACGCGATGCTATCTACCTTTAATTAAAACTTTCCATTCAATTGATTGAAATGATCATTCATTTTCAAGTTTTGTTAATTATACAATTGAATTGGCAATTCAGGGTTCGTTTTAACACGAATGTACGCATGCCGTCAAAAACGACGGCAAAATATTTGAGAATATATTAACTGTTTCCTCATAGGCTATCCCCCTAAGCATGAAAGGAAACGAATATATGTATATATAAGAAACAGCTATTTATAGTTATTTTTATTTTAATTTATTTATCTTTCTACTTTACTATATTAGGTCGAATGAATTTATATCTTCCTGTGTTAACTTTTTTAATATCCTTTATTTTACGTCTTAGGAATAATTTTATGTTTGTGTATGTCATTTTTTGGTGATATCGACCGAGCAAAAGCGATGGACCGGATGTTCGCACTTTCACGAACAAAAAGCAAATGACCAAAAGTCGTCGGTGCGCATCCGGCCTCGCGCAGATGATCCGGTTGAAAAATAAAAATTAATTAAATATTAAATTTCCAGTTCGCGAGCCTACGCGAATTTTATTTATCGGCCAATGGGAAGCCCAGAATCAAATACGGATATGAATTCCCAAATGATCACCTGCGATCCAAAAAGTCGAAATAAAAAGCCAATACAGAAAGCATCGCCAGACAGACCGAGGAAAACAGGAAGCAGGGAGGCAATAGTTATAGAGTTTGAAGAGAAAAGATGAGAGTTCAGATTTACATTTCAAGACAATGACCGGGATACCGTCACCACCGCTCGCCTTATGGCAGGCGTCAAGCTTTGAAATTATGTTAGAGACCAGAGAGGGGTTCATGTAAATGTCTCTCAGTTGAGCCTCAGTTCTAGAGGGAAAGTCAGGTGCGGATACTTAAGACGAGTCAAATGTAGAGTTGTTGGAGAGTCTGTGAGCAAAGCACTCGGCCTTGTCCACTGAGACTGTGAAGACCTAAAATTTATTGATTAAAGGAAGGATGAAGGGTTTGCTGTTGTTCAACACACTTTTGAAGAGTTGCCAGTAGTCTTTGGGGCCAAACTTGCCGGCTGCTATACGCTGCTTCATCCTATCAGCAATCAACTGCTGAGCATCTTTGGGATTCCCTTACATTACATCACGAGCAGAGGTATATTATTATGGTCAGGCGCGTGGCTTCGATATAGCCGGAAGAAGGGATTCCTGTGGGCAATAGCGGCCGAGGAGCAGGAGAGAACCAGGGCGACAAATGAGGTTTCAGACGGAATTTCCTGACCGGGATAAAGGCATCGATGCCAGCTTTCACCCAGAAATAGACCTCAGATGCTCAGTCTTCAACGGGGAGGCTAAACACTACTTCCCAAGGAACGTAAAGACAGGAAGGTTTCGTTGGAAACAAAAAAAAATACTGAACTGTTATGTGAGCTTGGCGAATCGAATATTCAGAAGACAGGTAGCGGGAAAGAGAGACGGGAGAAAGCAGCGTGAGACATGCTTGATGTACATGAGCAAGTAGATGGTAGAGAATGGTTTAGAAGAGATACTAAGAGAAAAAGTATTAAGAGCGACAAGGGATAAGATGATGTAGTGGGCCATGATCAACGTCCTGAAAGAACACGGCACATAAAGAAGAAATTATAATCTAAACTTGTTTATAAATGGAACATTGTTTGTGTGTGTATGTGTGTGTGTGTGTGTGTCCGTTACCTATAGACTCCGAAACGGTTGAACCGATTTTCTTGAAAATTTACACAGCTGTACTATAAGCGTATGCGAGTGTTCTTAGCTAGGTTTTGTGTCGAGGTACCCCCGATAAATATCGAAAATCGATACTCGAAACAATCGGGTTATAGAAGGAGTGGTCCGATTTTAATCAAATTTGATACACTCATAGACAAAGACATAAGAAACGATATTCAGAAGTTTCAAGGTTGCAGTTCTTACAATAGTGCAGAAAATTTGATATCGATAGCAGGAAATCAAAATTTGACTTACATCCATTCATTTTTCTTTCAGTCTACGTTTTCGCTTTAGCTGGAAGTAAGACACGGAACAGGAAGGTAGGTTCAAAACAGTGTATTAATATAACAAAGAAACAAGATATTCAAAGGAAGTGTTAACAATAAGTAACTAGAAATCAGTAAGTCCGAAGGTATTATTACGCTGCTTATTGCCTGACTACTAGCTGTCGTTAACCGCTTTTGTTAACTGCTTCCGTTAACTGCTCTTGTTAACTACCCTTTCGGAAGTCACGCAGGTAACTATATATAACAAGAGGAAAGTTCATTCCTCGTAGGAGAGCACCATAACAAGTACATCTGCCCTTAAGTAAGGTCAATAAAGGACAAGGGTGGTTGACAGTTATATCCGGCTGTAAATGATGTCAATAAAGTGCAACCAACAAAACACAGTAGCAACAACTGGCTTGAAAGGTGATAGCCAATAAGGATGTTGTTGAGAAGTACATCCGGCCATAGATAAAAGTCAACCAAAGACAAGGATCGTTGGCAGACATATCCGGTCGAGGATGACGTCAACAAAGCGACAAACCGAAAAAGCAAAAATGCGTGAGAGTTTTAACATTATATAAAATCTAGAATTCTTGATTGAAGGGACAAAACTGACTAACGACTCCCGACGGCGCCTTCGTGTACGCGAATCTCTCCGGTTGATTATATTTTTATATATACGTGTTTCTCGCTGAACGTCAAGATCCAGCGGCAGTATATAACATCTCTTCTGCTCTATCCCCTTCTCTCAAAATTCATATATAGTTTACGAAGTTAATTTTTTTATAACCGTGTCGCCCCCAAAAAGGGCATTTTACTGCCACTGTTGAGCAGAGGGCTACATAGGAGGACAGTTATGAGAAGAGTGACAGGTTATAGGAGTGTCAGGAAGAGGGTAAGAGACGGATGAGAATACTGATGAGAGTGGAATGGACGAAGAAAGGAGCATGAAAAAGAGAGAGAGAGAGTGAGAGAGAGGATGCAAGTTAGTGAGACAGGAGACGATTATTGACTTTACATTTGAATTCTTGAAGATTGTAGCTGTTGGGAAAGCAAAGCAAAGCAAAAGGAAGGGAATTCCACAAACGGGAAGTGCGAGAAAAGAAGCTGCTGGAGTAGATTTTGCGTTTACAATTTATTGGTTTCACAGTAAAAGGATGAGACCTAGTTGCTAATCTTATGGTTCGAGTAAATTCATGTACAGTTGGTACTAGTGAGCTAAGTTCATCGGAGCAGAAGCCATGAAAGTATTTGTAGAAAAGACACAGGGAAGCCACATTTCGTCGGTGAGAAAGTGACTGTATCCGAGCTGCCAAGTCGTGATCGATCACATTACAGATTCTCCGTTGGCTTTTGTCAAGGTCCCTAGGTGGATACTAGGAGCACCCGACTAGATATGGCAGCAGTATTAAACAAATATTTACTTGTACAAGAAAAAAGTAAAGTTTTAGTATCAAATATAAACGACTAAAATTTACTTCAACCCGAAATAAGTAAAATGCGTACAGAAACAATTTTACTCATATTCAAAATTGAATTAACGTTGGATCCAAATAAACAGCTTATCAGTGTTCAATATTTAAACGTCACCTTTTAAATACTTATACAGAGTGAGATAAGTAATATGTCTTCATTTCATATTTTTCATTTCGCGCATGCGCGTTGCTTGTTTTTTATTTTGTCGACTGCGCAGTATAGTAAGGTCAGTTGGGCAACGTCTGCGAGAAAAAAACAGCACCATAAGCTTCTGATTCAATGCGGAGGCCTACATCTAGTGCCTTGAAGAGGGAGTACTGCCCTGGATCAAAAGAGTGAGTTCTGGAAGACCCTGTGTCTAGCAACATGACTCTGCACCGTGCTATGCAAGCAAGAGAAACCAATCATGACTGTCAGAAAATTTCTGCGACCACAACACCCCTTACACCTGGCTACATAACTCCCAACCCTCTTGATTATGTGTTGGGTGTAGTTGAGCGAAAGGTATATTGTAACACCAACGATGAACTGAAGGGTTATGGCAGCAATTTACCAACTTAAACAATGAGATCGTCCAAAAGAGTTGCAGAAGAGCCCAAATTCTATGGAGGCCGTGGTTGAATCCAATGGTGATTTTATTGAATAAATTTACTCTAAAATTTGGAATATATTTTTGTGTAAATTTGGTAAATACACTGCGTGCCAGAATTATATGCAAATCGAATTTTTTTTCTTCTAACTCCGATAGTTTTTAATAAAAATTAGTGAAACATGGCACGTTATATGGCAACACTAACACATGCGCTGATCTAAAATTCTAAGCTAATCTGCACAAAAGTAAACAAACGGCAGCCATTTTGGTGACTTGCAGCCTGTTTCAGCGTGACGACTTTATATGCAAATCATTGCTAAAGTGTCAAATAAGTTCCCACCCTTTTACAGTTAAATCAAACAAATGCAGTCAACAATTCTCCTCCTCAGCTTCTTTTCTCGCACGTCCCGTCTGTGAAACTTCCTTCCATATACTTGCTTTCCTGACGGCTACAACCTCCAGGAATTTAAATGCAATGTCAATTCCCATCTCTTATCCACTTGATTCTAGTCCTTTCTACATCACCCCGTGTATCTTGTTCTTTACCTTTCACAAATGTCTTCACAACTGTGTTCCTATCCTTCTCTTGCTCTTTCTCTGTCACTCCCTCTAAATGGTTCGTTTTTCTCCTCACTCTTCTACTCCCTAACACTTTAACTCTCTTATGTAGCACCCTGCATATCAGTGGCGGTACCGCCTTACTTCGGAGGAAATGATTAAAAGAAAGAACCGGTAAAGAAGCCTTAGCAAAGAGAGAAAAACTGAAGAACCACAAGGGGTAGGAAGTTGTGGCGAGCCATGATCACCTTATTACAGAAGGAACTTAGAAGAATATACTCGTCGCCAGTCAGGAACACACGCTGCATGGTTACGAAATAAGTGCTTGAAACTTTCGGCTTTGTGCCACATCTAAGTTACACTTAGAAAATCATTGAACACTTCGATTTGGTGTAATAGTCAGAAAGTTTGTTTCGCTAAATCAATTACGACTGTATAGCGGGTTCGATCCTAATTGAATGCCCCATACTTCCGGACTTGTACCACATATAGGCTACGATTAGAAAATCATCCACAGTTACGAGGGGTTTATTTGTTTTAACTTTAAATTCGTCACTATTCACTCTTTCCGGTAAAAAAATATTAGAAATATTGGAACATATACCCGCGGATAAGGAGGGGGCTGCCGCATTAATCATTTAAAAGGTAATCGATGAAAAATTTGATTAGTTGATATATCGTGACTGGCATTTTAGACATACGAGAAGAAATCAATAACATAAGTGAGCGTTTGTTTTACTCTTGTTTTACGAAAATCGATAATTCACCGAAAATTATTTGGAAAATAAGATCATTTGTATTATTTGTCACTGAAAATTAATTACCCACAATAATTACAAATTAGTTTGAAAAAAAAACATTAAAATGATTCACATTTATTGCAATTTATACATATTTATTTAAAATATATGTCTTCAGAAATTAATTATTCTATTTCTGAAATAAAGTATTTTCTTTCTTTCTAGCTATATTGTTTTGTTTTTGCTTTCATTTTAATTGGTCCTTATTTTATCATAACTTCCAAGACGAAACGGGCGTGCAGGTGGTGCATTTGTTAAAGGCTCAGATTAAATATTTAAATTATCCTTCGTATAAACATCTTTGGCATTTATCCCTCCCTTCTCGCCATCAACTATGTGTTAAATTGTAGGGCAAATGTCATTATGTTATCTTGAACGTCGGGTGTAATTGACAGGTACATCCTGCCGTAGGTAAAGTTGACGAAGTGACAAGGGTAGGGTTAACAGATACATCCGCCCGTAAAAGATGTCAACAAAGAACAACGGAAAAATTAGCCTTTGTGAGAGATGAGGCGTGGCGTAAGAGTTTTATGACGATATAAAGTCTATAATTTTTGGCTGAAGGTACAGAGACTGACAGCTCTTTCGTATGTGCGAACTCTCTCCGGCTACTTCCCTGTTCCAAACAACCGTCACTGACGAAAAACAAAAATATCAAATTACCATTTTTATATATGCGTGTGCTTCAATGTTTGTTCCAGATCCAGAGGAAGTATGTAACACAGACTGAATTCTCTCGTGATTGGCAACAACTTATAGAAAAAAAATTCTGAATTCGAAACCGTATATGGTTCTGGAATTCTCAAGAGCAATAAATATTTCACATTTTATCGCAATCCTTATCATTGCCTTTTTAAACAATAAACATTACCGAAGAGCGAAAGGTAGTTAAAAAAAATAACGGTGTAAAAGGTGGGAAAAGTCCTTTTCATACTCCTATTTTGATACTCCTGTTTTGATGCTCCTATTTTGCTGTCACGAAGATCTATGTTTGCCAAAGCTTCTACGCAAACTTTTTAATGAACTAAAAATCTGTCTATTTTTTATCAAGTAGGTGCAGAAAATTAAATACCTGGGAAGTGTTCTGACAGGGGACGGAAAATGTGACACTGAAATCCGAAGACGTATTGGCATGGCCAAATACGCATTTCAAATGCAAAATAGAGCATGGTGACACTACTACATGAATTTAAGCGTGCTACTAATCAAGCAGGTACAGAAATTTAAATACCTGGGAAGTGTTCTGACAGAACAGGGAAAGTGTGACACTGAGATCCGAATTCGTATTATAATTGCCAAAGATGCTTATCAGAAGCTGAGTTGTCTATTATGACACAGAAAAATTTTGTTGGAAACAAAGAAATGATTGCCGAACTGTAACGTGATATCTGTCCTCCTGTATGACAATGAATACTGGATAATCTACCCAATGATGAAGAAAAGACCTGAAACAACAGAAATATGGTTCTACAGAAGGATGCTGAGGAGATCATGGGTCGAACATGCGAGCAACAACGAGGTTTTGGAGAGAATGAAAATGAAAAGAAAACATCTGGAAGAGAAAAATGAATTTATGTGTACATAATGAGGAAGATGGGCGTGACAAATTTGATATTCACAGGATAGATTGAGGAAAAGAGGGACAGTGTGTGTGAAATGTGTCTATAACTGAAGTCATAAAAGAATTATCTGTCGCAAAATAATTGTTACATTTTGTGTATGAAATGTGTTTACAACTGGAATAACAATTTTCGAACGGAAGTAGCCACTTAAAAAAAAAACGTTTATAATCTAAATTTTTTTCCTTCGAAAACGTTACTCGTCTCCCTTTCAAACGATGAATATGTATCATGAATTAAATTTAAAAAGAAATGACTCTAACTTAAGATGGCGACCTTCCACATTTCATGCGTCAATTCTTTGCGTCAGTTTCTACAAATGGATTCAGATTCGCCATCAAATCTTCTGCTCCAATTAATTTTTATTCAAATATTTCTAGAAATGTTTTCCATTTTTATATTTATTGATTTAATTTTACAAAGCACAAATGATCGTTATTTCACTTAACGAGATTTTACGTTCTGTTTCAGTTTCGCCAAAACTGTTAATGTTTGGAGTTTAATTAGTTACGGAGTAGGAGAAAATTCTATGAATTTTGATCAGTCAATTATGAATTATTTTGTTTTTAATCAATTCTATAACAGAAAATGTTTGTTTACATCTGAAGATAACAGATATAATTCTGAAAGAGTTTTCCTAATTCTAGATGTTTACAAGGTTGTAATTGCCAAAAATGGATAATGTCTGAGGTATTGGAAATAAGGGAACTCACCAAATTTCATTTTTAATAATCCATTTGTTCAAAAATCTACCTGTAGGTCACTAGGCTTCTTCATTTTTGCTTCATATCTAAAATGTATTTATAAAAGCAAATATATTTTTATTGGTCACGAGTTTTACGATTTTATATAATTTCCTTATATCTAATCTATAATTACAAACTATAATTTTCGAAAAAGAAAATTTCATTGAAATATGCCGGAAATTTGTCAAGCTTTCATCTGGAAATCAAGAAAATACAAAATGGCCAAAATATATGAAGAAAAAAAGATATCAGTTTAAACAGTTAGTTAATATGGAGTAATGGGTTAATCAATCTTCAGGGTTCATTTTTATTTTGCCGAGACCTTTACTGTTTTGGGTTAAATTAATTATTGAGAGCAGCAGATAATTCTTCAGATTTTAATCAATCAATCATGATTCCGTTTGATTTTAAAACAGTTTCAAGATTGAAAACGTTTGATTACATCTTAACGAAATGGTAGCATATCTGCGAATTTTCTTAGTTCTTGAAAATGTTCACAGGGTTGGTTGGTTGTTTTGTGGCATATCAACCTCGGCGGGTCATTTATTGCTAACTAAATTTTATTTATTTATTGCTGGTAATACTATTTTCTTTCAACAATTTATTGTTGTTTTTTTATATAAGTTTTGTGCATAGTAATACATTTTTCTTTTCGAGTATCAAGATTCACTGGAATTTGTTTTTAAGGGCAGGGTCCCCAAGTCCTACCTTTGTTATTTAACCCATAACTGGAGGGAAGGGACGGATTTTCCCAAGGGTACCAGTGCTTAAGTGAATGCAGGGTATTCAACTGGAATTCGAATTCGGCTCACCGATTTCTCTTTCCGAGCTGATATCCACTTCACCACAATGCACATCCGTCACTAAACACTTACAGCACCTGGTATTTCCAAGCGGTCACCCATCTAAGCACTGACCAGGCTCAGCGTTGCTTAACTTCGGTGATCTAGCGAGAACCGGTGTATTCAACGTGATGGGTCGTAAGCCTTGTTCACGGGTTAATGATTGCACAGAAAGCAAAACTCACAGAAGAAATTGGTATGTAGGGAAGCATATCAAATTTCTTTTGCAATAATGAATTTGTTTTCAACAAAGTATACAGTATCAAATAGATAAATTGTTGTCTAAATTACACCGAAGTCTCTTTTTAACAGATATTTTTTTTTACCAAAATTACATAAAAGCATCTAGAAATACTAAAGAGTAAATTTATTCAATAAAATCGCCATTGGCTTCAACCCCTGCCTCTAGACGACTTTGGAATCTCCTGCAACATTTCTTAATGGCCACTTTCTTTAAGTTTGTGAAATCGACTATAATCTTTGTTTTCAATTCATCTTTGATGTTACAAGGAGTTTTATTCGCTTCTCGTTCAACTGCGCCCCACACGTAATAATCAAGGAGGGTGGTAGTCTGATGAATTAGGTGGCCAGATGTATGATCCTTAAATCGATAGCCAAACTCTCTGAAATGTTTGTACTGAAGCTTCCAGTGCGAATACCAAGCAGTACAGCATGCTGATTCCAAATTTCTGGCGGAAGAAATTGCATCACGGTTTTTAATGAAAGATTGCTGCCCAAATATATATATATATATATATATATATATATATATATATATAGAATAAAAAGTGTGAGAAGCCGTGAACGTTTTCTTTAAAGTGTATATTTACTGTTTTTGTTATTATACATGTTATGATACTTTAAGTGTCCATAATGGTATTTGTGACGCTACACGTGCTTCGAGTCTAAAATTGACTCTCTTCAGGCGAATAAATTTGTGACTTTATGTGTCCAGTTCCTTTCAAATTATTTCCCAAGTGTCAGGGAGTGGTTAAGAGAAAAATGAATGTGGCCATAAACTGGGGGATCAATTTATATATTGATTTTAATGTAGAATTGATTCCTCAATTTATATCAACATTATAATAGTATCTAAAAAAATTTTTTCTAATCATATCGCCCCAGGCAAGGCATTTTACTGCCACTGTTGTGCAAGGGGTTACATAGGAGGAACGTTATGAGAAAGAGTGACAGGTTATATAGAGGGTGTCAGGGAGTGGCTAAGAGAAAGATGAATGTGGCTATAAACTAGGGGATCAATTTATATATTGATTGTAATGTAGAATT
This sequence comes from Ascarosepion bandense, assembly GCA_037127315.1. Lineage (NCBI taxonomy): Eukaryota > Metazoa > Mollusca > Cephalopoda > Sepiida > Sepiidae > Ascarosepion > Ascarosepion bandense. The sequence continues at coordinate 3,447,014 of JBBBDQ010001084.1, read as the reverse complement.
GGCTCCTCACTTTATATCCACATTATAATAGTATAGAAAAAAAAATTTTTTCTAATCATATCGCCCTAAGGAAGACATTTTACTGCCACTGTTTTGCAGGGGCTTACATAGGAAGAAGGTTATGAGAAAGAGTGACAGGTTATAGAGGTTGTCAGGAAGTGGGTAAAAGAAGGATGAGAATACTGATGAGAGTGGAGTGGACGGAGAAAGGAGCATGAGAGAGAGGATGCAGGTTAGTTAGATAGGAGATGACTATTGACTTTACATTTAAATTCTTGGAGATTGTAGCTGTCGGAAAAGCAAGGTAAATGGAAGGGAATTCCACAGGCGGGAAGTGCGAGATTTGCGTTTACAATTTATTGGTTTCACAGTTGCTAATCTTGTTGCTCGAGTAAATTTATATATAGACGGCACCAGTGAGCTACGTTCATCGGAGCAGAGACCGTGAAAGTATTTGTAGAAGAGACACAGAGAAGCCACATTGCCCCGGTGAGAAAGTGACTGTATCTGAGCTGCTGAGTCGGGATCTGTCACATTACAGATTCTCCGTTGGATTTTGTCAAGGACACCTAGGTGGATAGCAGAAGAACCCGACCAGATATGGCAGCAGTAGTCAATGCACAGGCGGATAGTAGATTTATATATGTGCAGGATCGTTTCAGGCGGAAAAAAAACTGTTCTTCCGTATGGAAATAAATGTTTGACGATCTCATTGAGAAGGAGAGGCTTGAGGTAGCGGAAATCTGGTTTTACAGAAGGATGTTGAGGATACCATGGACTGATTACGTGAGCAACGATTAGATGTTGGAGAAGGTGCAAACGAGAAGAAAACTCATACTTAACATCAGGAAATGAGGAAAGAGGGTCCAGAAAATCTAATACTCACAGGACGGATAGAAGGAAAGAGAGTCAGAGGAAAGCAGCGCGAGTCATACTTGATAGGCTTGAGCAAATGGATGGCGGAGCGGGGTTTGGGGAGAGATAACAAGAGAAAAATATTGAGAGCGAAAAGAGACAGAACCAAGTGGAAGTCCATGATCGGTACTTGAAGAAGAAAATGCTAATTTTTGGCAAATCTTTTGAGGTAACTAAATAAATGTAACTTACTTCGGGTTTTACATATTTTCTGGTAACAATAATTCACTTTTTAAGCACCCTAACATTTCAATAAATCCAACTATCATTACTTTTTTAATCTTTCCTTGGAAAATGTCATCAGTTACCGAACACCCAAATATGGATGACATGAATAAACGGAAAAGTAAAAATAAAAGTTGTTACATCTGAAGATGCTAGAGACCCAACAGAGCAAGCCCAAGCAAACAGTCCCTTTGTGTACAAAGGGAGGGTCGCCTGAACCTGATAAACAGCGTCTCCAACACCTTCAGATGGAACAACGAGAGTGCTCTGGCGAAAAGAGAAAACCAGTTCACACTAAAACCCGCAACACAACTCGGATTATTTATCAAGTGATCCTCAATGGAAGACCCGTATGTATTTTGAATGGTATCACCAGACGAAAAATTTTATTGAGTATTTTTGCAGACACGTGTTGTTTAATCCTAACATCCAAACGCTGAGTCGTTTTACCTATGTAGTCGAGTATACAACTACATTTAAAATAACAGAATTAATATGGTGGTGGGGAGTAGAACGTCTTTACGCATAGATGGCAGGACAGACTTGGTATGAAAAGCAACACGAATGTTAGCTGCATAATATATATATATTAGTCATCCGCATACAAGCCTGTTTTCGCTGCATCACAGTTCATCAGTGTGGCTAAACATCCACTTGCTTCGAGCCGGGATCGAAACTCGACCGATTTGGTGTCACTCGGAGTGCCTACTCCCCAAGCTATCGGAACATGGAATGAGAGCAAAAGAAATTTTAGCGTGTTATTTACATGCGGTGTATTATTACGAAACGTCATTACTTGAATACACTTATATATATATATATATATATATATATATATATATATATATATATATATATATATACAGCTACAATTTCCAAGAATTTAAATGTAAGGTCAATTGCCATCTCCTACTCTGTGACACGCATCGTTCCCCCATGTTTTTTCTTGGTCCACTCTACTCTCATCAGCCCTCTTCACACCAGTATTCTCATCCTTATCTTACTCATTCTCTGACACCCCCTATAACTTGTTCCTCTTTCTCATCACTCTTCTCCTATGTAACCCCCTGTACACTAGTGGCAGTAAAACTGTCTTGCTTGAAATGAAATGTTTATAATATATATATATATATATATATATATATATATATATATATATATATATATATATATATATATAGTACACGAAATCTAAAATTGAGCCACCACCGACCGCGGTTTCACACAACGGATCGTCAGGGCAATTTTAGATTTAGTGTGCTGTATTTTTTGCTCTACTTTCGTACTTTCGTATAGAGCACTTTACTGTCAAGATTTCGTTGTGGCTTTTTTTTCTTTCAAACGAGCCCTAGACGTATTTTTCTTGTCCGCGGTTTGTTTCTTTTTTTCTTCCCCATTATTTAACCTACGAGGAAGTCCTCTTTGGGTTATTTGACGATTTCAGTTACTGTTAAGTTAGCATTACGGATGTTTAGTCTGTAATCATTAGTGCCGCCTTATTGTAATTAAGTATCTTTATATATATATATATATATATATATATATATATATATATATAATAACTATAGCAACAACAATACTAATAGTAACAGAACTAACTCAGCCGAAACTAGTATTAATTAAGCTATAATTTAAATCGTCTTGTACAACCCACCGAGAACGAACTCGTAGGGAAAAGAAAGGGAAGTAAAAAAAGAAACAAACGAAGTACATAAACAAAAAGTCAAGCACTCGTAAGAAAGAAAAAAAAACTCCAAGACGAAAACCCTAACACTAAAGCGCTCAGTACGAAAGTAGAGCAAACAAATATCTTTCTAGTGTTTCGTTCGTCGGCTTAGAAAAAATGTAATCAAAATAGAAATTAAAAATTATGTTGAAAGTTAAAAAAAAATAAATTGTATATATATATATATATATATATATATATATATATATATACAATTTATTTTTTTTAGCTTTCAACATAATTTTTAATTTCTATTTTGATTAAATTTTTTCTAAGCCGACGAACGAAACACTAGAAAGATATTCCCAACCCTAACTAAGAAAACACACGTCTATTCTAATTAGTTTTATACCTTTATTTTCTTGTTTTTCTTTTTTCTCGTTCGGTTTTTATCGTCTTCAAAATTTTATACGTGACTCTACCTCTTTTAACCTTGTGTACTGATGCCACACACACGCACACACACAGATATATATATATATATATATATATATATATATATATATATATATTAATGCAGGTTTCATTGATTAATATAGACAAGTTCTGTCTATTGATCCTACACAAAATTAATAGACAGAATTTGTCTATATTATTCAATGAAACCTGCATTAATGAAAAAATGCTGCCAAAATACACATAATATATATAACCTTATCAATATACTCGTTTCGAAAAAACCCCGACTATATACGCGGAAGAAAAAAACGGTTTTAAAAAAATAAAGAGCTAAGCACGTGAACATCAGTCAAAGTACGTAGCCCAAAGAAAAAACCCGAAACGAGTAATCTATAACACAAAAGCGCTCAATAGGCGACACAGGTTTTTAAAAAATTATGTATTTCATACTATTTTTTGTATTTATTGCCAAGTGGATAATTCTAAAGGAAAATAGAATAGTTCTTTTGCTATTATTACTTTGCAAAATTTTACAAGGCAAATAGCGACAATTTACCCATCGCACTCTGTAGATTTTCTATATTAATCAATATATATATATATATATATATATATGTGCATATACACTACAGGCCAGAATTATTAGGCGACCCTAGTTTTTTAAAAGAAATGATGTATTTCATACTATTTTTAGTATTTATTTCCAAGTGGATAATTTTAAATTAAAATACAATGGTTCTTTTGTTATTATTACTTTGCAAAATTCTACAAGACATCCAGGAAGCGTTTGCTTCGGCCATCCAATAAAAAGAAGAGACTAGCATGGGGAAGTGAACACAAAAATAACTGGACACCAGAACAGTTCATTTGATGTACATGTTAATGTGCAGTATTAAAAAAAAGAACCATTCTATTTTCATTTAGAATTATCCACTTGGCAATAAATACAAAAAATAGTATAAAATACATAATCTCTTTCAAAAAACTGGGTGGCCTAATAATTATGGCCTGCAGAACCTTGAATAAGTCCTCACTGATTTTTCAGTAATATTTTTGTTATGTTACCCTCCTACGAGGAATGAACTCTTCCTCTTACTATATATAAACTACCTGCTTGACTACTAGAGAGCAGTTAGTTAAGAACAGTCAGGCTCGCAGTTACGAGCAGTTACGAACAGTCACGTTAGCAGTTACCAGCAGTTAACAGAAGAGTTAAAGAGTAGCTAGTACAGTAGTTAATGGAAGCAGTTAACGACAGCTACTAGTCAGGCAGCGTAATAATGCCTTCGGACCTTACTTATTTCTATATTACTTATTATTAACACTTCTTTGAATATCATGTTTTTTTTGTTAAAAACTGTATTTGAACCTACCTTCTGGTTTTGTGTCTTACTTCCGGTACAATCTGGTCGGTACAACTTTGAGGCGAAGTTTCGCTAAAGATCCAAAACAAATTGGCGACGAAGATCCACAAGAATTTTATTTACAAAAATTAGTCTATAGCAATCTCCCGTGATGGTTTTGGTCGGTTTGAACAGCTCATAATAAACTACACACAGCTGATCCCACCAAATGCGGAGGAGAAGCTTCGATCCATGGATATTCGGCTTTGCCGTCGATGCTGATACATGCCCTGGCTTACCCTGCAATCTACTACGCTTAGTGTTATACTAGTGTATCCACTTTTCATCGCCGGTCACGATACGATGCCAAAAAAATGTTTCCTTTTATGTCGTTGAAGCAGCTGTTCATACGAAGCAAGACGCTGTTCGACGTCTCTCGGCTCCGTACGGCACCCAAAGTCCATGCTTTTGAATCATTCTTAATGCTTTCAAACGTTTCGAAACTGTTGTGTGATCAACTCCTAATGTTTCTTCAAGTTCAGATTGCGCCTGACATGAGTCTTCATGAAGTAATTCAATGCTCGGCTTATACGCATCAGTAGTGGTCGAAAGCGATGTCCCGTGATGGTTTCGGTCGGCTAGAGCAGATCATAATAAACTACACCCAGTTGATCTTACCAAATGTAGAGCCGAAGCTTCGAACCATTGATATTCGGCTTTGCCGCCGATGCTAATGCATGGCCAGGCTTACCCTCCAATCTTCTAAGCTTATAGTTATCGAAGTGTACCCACTTTTCATCGCCGGTCACGTTACAATGCAAAAACCCTTTCTTTTTCTTCCGTTGAAGCAGCTGTTCACAAGACACCGTTTGATTTCTCTCGGCTCCGTACGGCACCCAATGTCCATGCTTTTGAATCATTTCTAATGCTTTCAAACGTTTCAAAACTGTTGTGTGATTAACTTCTAATGATTCTGCAAGTTCAGCACGCGTCTGACATAAGTCTTCATGAAGTAATGCCGCCAATTCTTCATCTTCAAACTATTTTTGGTGCGTCAGAGCGTTCTTTATCTTCAACACCAAAATCATTATTTTTGAAGCGTCCAAACTAATATCTATATGTTGTTTTCAACAGAGCATCGTCACCGTAATTTTCAACAAGAATTCTCTGTGCTTCAACTGCAAATTTCTTTTCAATAAAGTAGTGCAGTAAAGTTCCCCCAAAACACCTTATTTAGCACGAAATCCGACATGTTTAACGCTACGAGAAACAAAGTTGTTAACACTTCGGCGAAATGACAAACTCTGAATTTCAAGCATGTTTATAGTACTTTCCTTAGAGATACATTACCATCTGAATCTACTCATATGCAGTTCTGGGAATGCTATCTGTTAGAAAACAGCGAGAACTTATTCAAGATTCTAACATATATATATATATATATATATATATATATATATATATATATATATATATATAACGATTTGTACCCACAGAAATTACTAATGGCATTAAAAAGAACAGACGTCATATTATTTAAACCCGAGGAACCTTTCGGCCAACTCTTATCACGGGTTCTCGTTGGCTTTAATTTTAAGGGAATTAAGGAAAAGGACAAGGCAAAATAAATTACTTACAATTCTGTTATTTTGCGGTGCAGTTACGTGTTGTTTTTCAGACTAGACCTGTGTTTCCTTCCTTCAGTAAAGATAGGTTGTCCTATTTTCGAAAAAGTTACATTGTTTATAAATTTAAATGCTGTTGTGATGCGGCATACATAGGACGTACCGATCTGAGGTTGGAGACGCGGGTTTCACAACACGTCCCCGCTAATATACGTTCCAGTGGCTCTCTCAGACCTATAAGAACAACACAATCTGTTCTGGATTCCGCTATTGGCTGACATCTTTTGGACAATCAAGTGTGTGCCTCGGCATATGAGGACAGCTGGTTTACTGTCTTGCACAGTGCTCGATCTACACATCATCTTCGTATTTTGGAAGCAATTTGCTTGAAAATTAATCAGCCGAGCCTGTGCAGACAGAAAGGGCGGTTTTTACGCTCCTTACAATTGCTGGTGAGTCTGTAACATTTTTTCACTTTTAAACACTCTTGTGGAATTACATGTGTACACCCCCGCTTACATTTTATGTGTTTATTTTTCAATAAATTTATTTTTAAACGAGTTCCATCGTCTCCCAGCATTGTAAGTAATTTATTTTGCCTTGTCCTTTTCCTTAATTCCCTTAAAATTAAAGCCAACGAGAACCCTTGTTAAGAGTTGGCCGAAAGGTTCCTCGGGTTTAAATAATATATATATATATATATGAATGATAGGTTCAGTTAACAGTCACAAATCCGGTAAGACAGGAACAAGAAGTAGGATGTGACGGTAACTTTTCATTGTCCCATGGATTTACAAATAAACTATTAGAGAGAAGGCAAGAACTCGCATAATCCGCATGTCTTACGTCCTCCTCTCAGGTCCATATCTCATTCAGTAATTCTCTACCTTGAGTGACTCTTGGGCTTTGCATTGGGGAAACAACGCCGTAGACATTACAAGATCTAAAAGCAAACCACATAATTGCTGTCGGATTGCCGTTTTCTATGCGAATGCGGTGTATGGGTGTTTGCTGTTGGTATCGATGGACACATTATGTAAAAATAGTTTCAACAAACGTCTGGTTTTGTGTGTTCTCAATTCATCGATGCCCAATGAACTTGTACCTTCTTCGATCAAGCTGATCAACTCTCTTTCTTGACGCCAGTGAGTAGATATGAATCAATATTTTTATTTTAAATGTTATCAATAAGTTTCTTTCACATCTACCTTCTGCCGTCTCCTGTTCAATCGACACATTTCTTCTCCTATCAAACATCTATAGCTATACAAGTGTCGTTTTCCCTCTTTTTTTTTCTGATTCCACCATAATATGATGTAGAAAAGAAACAGCCTCTGTAAAAAGCCTAATATAGAGTTGTCTTATTGATCTTGGTTATAAATGGGCAAGTATTAAGCATCGGCTGTTGGCTTGTACTTGCTGCTACTGTCAGTGATAACGGGAAGTACGGTTCATTCATGACGCTTTCTGACCGAATTTCTAGGTGGAGGACTTATCACTATTTACATTCTGATTATTGTCCTCATCTTTGTTGCTATTATTACGACGTTTCGGCCGTTAGGTACGGAACAATGAAAAGGCACCGCCAAATTCTGCTTCTACCCGCTTTTTTGGCGAAACTTGTGACCGTTAATTGATTCTATTATATATATATATATATATAGATATATATAGATATAGATATATATATATATATATATATATATGTGTGTGTGTGTGTGTGTGTGTGTGTGATCATTTTCACAATTTATTTTAGCATAACACCTGAAGAGAAACAGTTTTGTTCTGAAACATGAAAATGTTTGTGTAATCATATTATGCTTTTATAAACCATTGTAATAACAAAATTACAATATTAAGCTCTACTCTGTATCGAGCACTCTTTATAAAAGTAAATGCTTGAACAGTGGGTTCTTAATCTACGTGTCCTTTCACTTTTTGTAATATATATATATATATATATATATATATATATATATATATATATATATAATTATTTAGTTTTTGTTCATAATTAAATTAGACTAGTGCACAGTTGTATTAAAGTGTTCAATCATTGTAGAACTTGAATATTTTTCATTTGTAAACGAATTATTACACGACCCAGGTTGTAGCATAGGGTGCGTAATAACTCGTTTACAAATGAAATATATATATATATATATATATATATATATATATATAGTATAGGGGGTTATAGGGAGTTAAAATGAGAGAAAAACTGAGTACAGGGAGGATTAAGGAAAGGACAAAAGATAATCTGGATTCAAGAAAAGTGTAGTTGTCATAGAAGCAAGTAAACACAAGGGAGTTCAACGGTCGGAACGTGCGAAAAAAAGAAACTGTTAGAGTAGAAGAGAGGGTTACATTTAACTATTTCACCAGCAAAGGGGTGGGGCCTAGAATTTAGTAATTTGATACTATCTACTAATATTTGTCTAATATCTATCTATCTATCTATCTATCTATCTATCTATCTATCTATCTCAGTCAGTTCATGCTATCTGTATATCAATTCATGCCTTCTATTTATCTTCATTCTTATATTTTAGTGGCTTTATTGCCTTGCTTGGGCTGATATGATTTTGAAAACGTTAAGAAATTTAATTTTTCGGAAAAGAAGTTCTAGAAGTTCTACAATAAAAAAAATGTGTATTTATTGCTGTAAAATACAAGTGTAGCACAAGGCCGGAGGTGCCGTAGGATAAAGCTGGTCAACGTCAACTATCCTAAACCTACCTAATCAGATTCACGACCCATTCATTCATTACAATTTACTCATTCACCACAAACACTCATCTATCACCATTCAATTCTACAGATACTACAATACCACATATTCACAGGTAACCTAGAAAAAAACCCATGCCATGACATGAAAATTTAATTTATATACAAATTGTATGTCCTTTTTTTCACAATATCTAAACTTATTTATAAATGAAACTTTGTCTCTGTGTGTGTATTCGTTACCTATAGACTCCGAAACGGCTGAACCGATTTGCTTGAAAATTTACACAATTGTACTATAAGCATCTACGAGTGTTCTTAGCTAGGGTTTGTGTCGAGGTACCCCCAATAAATATCGAAAATTGATAATCGAAAAGATCGGGTTATAGAAGGAGTGGTTTGATTTTAATCAAATTTGATACACTCATAGACAAAGACATAAGAAACGATATTCAGAAGTTTCAAGGTTGCAGTTTTTACAATAGTGCAAAAAATCGATAATATATATATATATATATATATATATATATATATATATATATATATATATAAGGCAAGATGTTTGTGTGTGTGTCTGTTTATCTGCCTGTATGTTTGTATTTTTTTTCAGCCCTTTTATTTTAGTTCTTGCTTCGGGTTTGGCTCTAAGTAGGTATAATTGTAGTTCTTAGTCTCAGCCATGGTAGCATTTACTCAGAGGACTTATTTAAGCCTTCAAAATTCAGTTTACGACGAAAAAAACTTATTTGATATCGATACCAGGAAATCAAAATTTGACTTACATCCATTCATTTTTATTTCAGTCTACGGTTTCGTTTTAACTGGAAACAACTATTGCTTTTTAGTCTTTCGTGCCAACGTCCAAAGTGTCTCAGCTTCAGGACCATGGATTAGTTTTAAAGCTTTCATTACACCCGAGCAACGCCGGGCTATACTGCTAGTATACAACAAATATATGTATAGCGATATGAAATGTAGGGGAATGGATGAACCCACAAAACGAAAATAAAAAATAAAAAAATATATAAACTAAATGTCACAGATGTTAGTAAGACCCGTCAACCCAACAAAAATAAGAACGGCCGCTGTATTCTGCCGATAGGCATTTTTTTTTTTTTTTAATCATTTCACTCCAAGCAAGACATTCCACTGCCACTATTGCGCTTGGGGCTACATAGGGGGAGGTAAATAGGAAGAGTGGTTAGATATAGGAAATGTCAGAAGGGGGGTGATAGATAGTTGGGTGGGTGGGAAGAGTGTTTGAAATAATGGAAGTTAGTTTCTTAGGAGGTGTCTATTGACCCTACATTTAAACTCCTGGAGATTGTAGCCGTCAGGGAAGCAGTCATGTGGAAGAGAATTCCACAGTCAGGAAGTGCGAGAAAAGAAACTGTTGGAGTAGAAGTTGCGGTTGCATTTTATCGGTTTCGCTGTAAAAGGGTGGGATCTAGTTGCTAATCTAGTATCTCGTGCAAATTCGAACCTAGGGGGCACCAGTGATCTAAGTTCATCGGAGCAGAAGCCGTGAAAGTATTTATAGAAGAGACACAGGGAAGCCACGTCGCGCCGGTGAGAGAGAGACTGCAGGCGGTCTGCTAAGTCGGTATCGATCACATTACAGACCCTCCGATGTTGAATAGGTGGGTGATACATTATCGCACGTGTGTGCGAGATCGATTGACACTAGATGTCCTTGGTTGATACGAGCCGTCAAATCTCCAACATAGTCCCAGAACGAGCCCACCTGAGGATAATGGTAGAAGACGTGCTAAGCTGTTTCCTCTAGACCAAGGTCGTACCGATGACAGTCGGACAAATCTGCTCACCCTTCCCTGAAGGCTATTTCATTGACAGATAGCTCGTTCCAAATCCATCGCGAGTAAGCGAATATTCAGCGTTGTTGAGGTAATCCGTTGCTGGCGCCAAAAACCAGAAAAGGTGCAACTCGGTTGCACACAAACCGAGCCGTCCACAGAGTGGGTCCTTCTCGGTCCCTTCCACTAATTTCCGATACAAGAGCCTCTCTCGTAGTCTGTGGACCGAGCAATCGTCTTCAAGGCTAATCGACACTCGATTGATTCCGAGGCTTACGACGACGCTCAGCACAAGAAACAGAAGGAGTGATAGTAAGGCTAGGGAAGGCTTCCCTGACACTCCTCTCTATGATCGAATCCTCTGTCTACGCACAGCGTAGGAAAGCCGACCCTGAGGAGTATCAAATGTAGCATGCCCAACCAACTCATCCCCATAACACAGACTTCTACAATAAAATAATGATTCCACTATATTAAATTAATTATTTTGTCATGTTAGTTTGGAGTATAGGAACAAAAAGATAACTGCAAGTAAAAATCAGAGAGATTTAAGTGAAATTTTTGGGACACATGATGATGAGAGGACATATTGGCTTACGTCCATATCATATTGAAACGCCGGTTCTCGTACGATCACAGAAGTTAAGCAACGCCATGCCTAGACGGATGAGCGCTTGGGAATACTAGGTACTGTAAGTTTGGATGTGGAAGTGTGGTAATGAAATTAGAAATTGGAGAACCGAGTTCCAATTCTAGTTGGGTTCATTATATTCACCAACGCGCAAATACCCTTGGCAAGTCCACCTCTTCTCACACAAGATATAGGTTAATTAGTAAGCTATTTATCAATAAATCATTTATCAATAAATCATTATCTCTGTTGGAGGATCTCCCCTCTTTCTATGATAATGGACTCGACTTGAGTATACATATACTCCTGCCTTAGAACAGTAGAAGTCCGTTAGAGACATCGTAGAGATCCGTAAGATACCGAACGATACCGAAGTTACACAGATAATACCACGTCAGTAGTCATAGTAGCGCTGAGCTCCACTCAGCCAGAATAGTATTACACGGATATAATAATTCTAGAAATAATGCTAGAATTATATATATATATATATATATATATATATATACTAGCAGTATACGGTCATGTCACGTTGAATACACCGGTTCCCGCTGGATCACCGAAGTTCAGTAACGTTGAGGCTGGTCAGTACCTAGGCGGGTGTCTGTTTGGGAATACCAGGTGCTGTAAGCTTTTATGGACGGATGTGCGTTGTGGTGCGGTGCATGTCGGCTTGGAAAGGGAAATCAGTGAGCCGAGTTCGAATTCCAGTCGAACACTCCGCATTCACTTGCGCACTGGTACGATACCCTTGAGAAAGGTATTAATCCGTCCCTTCCCTCCAGTTATGGGTTAAATAACTGAAGTCTGCTGTTCTTGCGATCCGTGGCAAAAATTTCTGCACCGATTGTTTGCTATCAGCAGTTCCAAAAAGTGTGGATGGTGCTTCACATGCCTTCACCACTCTAAACAATTCTTCATGTGGCAGTCTAACTAAGTTAGACACTCATATGTCGAAATCGACGGGAGAGTCCATAATATATATATATATATATATATATATACATATACATATATATATATATATATATATATATATATATATATATATATATATTCCTTAATAATCGTATTCCTGGATTACTAAGCTGCCTTCCAGTTGTATCTTTACGTTTAATATAACCTATTTTTCTATCTCAAATACGTGTTTTGTTGTTCATTATTTTGTGCGGTTCCTCACACGGAATCCACAACAATCTCAAAAAATTATTATAATCCAAAAGAATTTTGTGGCTTTAAATAACCTGAAAATGGTTGATAAGCTGTAAAAATAAATTAATAAGAACATGTTGAATGCAATAAAGAATACTATAATGAAACGGTCGGTAAAACAAGGACAGAATAGGAGAGTGAAATAACAAGAGTTACTTAATACAACAATGGGCGGGTACTTGGAGCGAGCCATCATTTTCCATGAACTAAAAGGCTATGGTAAATAACATAAGAAAAGGAAGTTTAAATTGATGACATATAAAATAAGATCTTTTAATATTTGGGGTAATAGTTATACCATTAATATGGTCCAAGACGCAACCTCAGATGGTTGCTACACCGTTGATATAATCATTAAGCCATACTGAGAGGAGCCGCCAAAAGAACATTTGATCACTTCGATATTCTTTCTCTCTTTCTTTAAGCTTAGCCGGGAGGAAAGTTTTACATTTGATGACCCGAGATTGTGTGGGCCTGTATGATGAGAGATCCTTTTCATGCGAAGTTCATAAACATGGGTGACCTTTCAAAGACGGTAGGTAAAATGCTAAGAAAATTAGTTTTGATTCTTGTATGGAAGTTAACAGAGGGCCCTGAAATATCAACGCTTATTTAGTCCTTTGGTGTTTTTTATTCTTCCTTCCTCTCTCCCCTTCTCTTCCCCTCTTTATTTCCCTCTCTGACTCATACTTTCCCGCACACCTCTTCATCTCCCCCTCTCTCTCTTTCGATTTCTCTCTCTTCATCTATATATTTGTCTATCTCTTAATTACTTTTCTCTTATCATTTCCTTTTTACTTCTTTATTTCTCTCTCGCTCTCTCGCGCTCTCTCGATCTATCTATCTATCTATCTATCTATCTAGCTCATCCTGTCTCTCATCTATCTATCTATCTATCTATCTATCTATCTATCTAAGTTTTTTCATTATCTATCTATCTATCTATCTATCTATCTATCTATCTATCTAGTCTTTTCATTATCTATCTATCTATCTATCTATCTATCTATCTATCTATCTATCTAAGTCTTTTCATTATCTATCTATCTATCTATCTATCAGTCTTTTCATTATCTATCTATCTATCTATCTATCTATCTATCTATCTATCTCAGTCTTTTCATTATCTATCTATCTATCTATCTATCTAAGTCTTTTCATTATCTATCTATCTATCTATCTATATATCTATCTATCTAAGTCTTTTCATTATCTATCTATCTATCTATCTATCTATCTATGTATCTATCTATCTATCTATCTATCTATCTATCTCAGTCTTTTCATTATCTATCTATCTATCTATCTATCTATCTATCTATCTCAGTCTTTTCATTATCTATCTATCTATCTTATCTATCTATCTATCTATCTATCTATCTATCTATCTCAGCCTTGTTCGCATCTATCTATCTATTTATCTATCTATCTATCAGTCTTTTCATTATCTATCTATCTATCTATCTATCTATCTATCTATCAGTCTTTTCATTATCTATCTATCTATCTATCTATCTATCTATCTATCTATCTATCTATCTATCTAATGGTTCAGCATTTATTGTTCAGCCATTTGCCTTCGAATCTTACCATAGTGAAAGTCTTGATAATATCGGCCTGGGAAGACAGTCCCAGCGTCAAGCACCGTAAAATAGTGCCTGAAAGCGTACCAGTCATCGATGAAAAGTCATCGATGAAAAGTCATCGATGAAAAGTCATCAAAAGCTGCGCGAGCATGAGGTCATGAGTCATAATGATTGAGGGATTTCGGCACACTAGCTTGTTTAACTGGGAGACGTTCTAAACGTCACCTACCATTGGAAAATGTCAGAAAAACATATCACGAAGTCCCAACTCATATTGACTGGAGGTTTCGGTGCACTGGCTTTGTTTCACTGGGAGACGATTTAAGCGTCACGTACCATTGAAAAGTGTCAGAAACACATATCACGAAGTCACAACTCATAGTGACTGGAGGTTTTGGCTCACTGGCTTGTTTAACTGGGAGACGATCTAAGCATCACGTACCGTTGGAAAGTGTCAGAAAACTATATCGCAAAGTCAGAACTCATACTGACTTCAAATTTTGGCGCACTGGTTTTGTTTAACTGGGAGACGATTTAAGCTTGACGTATCGTGGAAAGTGTCAGAAAACCATATCACGAAGTCATAAGTCATATTGACTGGAGGTTTTGGCGCACTGGCTTTGTTTCACTAGGAGACGATTAAAGTGTCACGTACAATTGGAATGTCAGAAAACTTTTTCACGAAGTCACAACTCATAGCGACTGAAAGTCTTGGCGCACTGGCTTTGTTTACCTGGGAGACGATTAAAGAGTCACGCACCGTTGGAAAGTGTCAAAAAACCATATCACGAAGTCATAAATCATAATGACTGGAGGATTTGGCGCACTGGCTTTGTTTAACTGGCAAACGATCTAAGCGTCACGCACCGTTATAATGTGCCAGAAAACTATATCACGTGTTAATTCATGCCTTGTGAGTGAAATTGCATAGTTGGTCACAATTTATCTTGCTTGAGGATTCGTGTGTAATTGCGTTAAGCTGCTGATCCCGTCGGATTATGTACTCTCTTCCAAAAACTGTAACTAAGGTCCGTTAAGTATAATTGCAATATAATCCACAAGCGAACTCTGTGGGTGTTAAACACAAATGAGTTTTTTGTTTTTTAATCATTCACCCCGAGCAAGGCAGAAATGCCACTGATGTTCAGGGGGCTACATACCTGTAAGAAGATTAATTTAGTAAAGAGTGAGGAGTACAAACTAGTTAGAAAGGAGCAATAGAAGGCTGAGAATGCAGGTACGATGAGAGCTAGAGTCCAGTGGTTAATAGATGAGTATTGACATTGCATTTAAATTTCTGGAGGTTGTAGCCGTCAGGAAAGCAAGAATATGGGAGCGAGTTCCACAGGCGGGAAGTGCGAGAGAAGAAGCTGCAGGAGTAGAATTGTCGTCTGCATTTGGCTAACCTGACTGTGAATGGGTGGGACCCAGTTGCCAGTCTGGTTGCACGAGTAAACACCTGTTGAGGAGGCACCAGTGACGTCCGAGCAGAAGCCATGAAAATATTTATAGAACAGACAAAGGGAGGCCACATTTCGACGGTGGGGAAGTGGCTGCAGTCGAGCCGTCAGATCAGTACCTATCACATTACAGACTCTCCTTTGGAGCCTGTCAAGAACACTGAGGAGAATGGTAGGGGCGCCTGACCATAAATGGCAGCAGTACTCCCTGCACGGACGGATGGTTGACTTGTATATATGCAGGATGGATCTAGGCGGAAAAAACATCCTGGATCGACATAGTGACCCAACCTTCTTAGCAGTAGATTTTGCGAGTTTGAGCAGATGTTCTCAACACAGTCTAGCTAGCCACCCTAACAGACGAAACAAAAAGCTAAATGATTACTAATTCTCTCTAATCTAATATATGTTGAAGTCGTTCACTGAATTTTAAATGAAATATTTTTTAATTTTCAAAAACGCGTGAATATTTTTTCCTTTTTTTATGTAATTACTGTCTAATGTTAGTAAAATTAATAATCAATATTGAATTTTTAAATAAGATTATTTTATTATTATTTCATATAAATACTTATTACGCTTTATCATGACAAGTTGGTGGGGCTTACAATAAACTTTATGGATCAACTGGAGAGGAATCAGTCAAGAAGTCACCTTCCAAGTGAAGACTTATCTAAACTTATTTATAAATGGAACTTAGTGTGTGTACGTGTGAGTGTGTGTGTGTGTGTGTGTGTGTGTGTGTGCGTGTCCGTTACATATAGACTCCGAAACGGCTGAACCGATTTTCTTGAAAATTTACACAGTTGTACTATAAGCGTCTGCAAGTGTTCTTAGCTAGGTATTGTGTCGAGGTACCCCCGATAAATATCGAAAATCAATAATCGAAAAAATCGGGTTATAGAAGGATTGGTCCGATTTTAATCAAATTTGATACACTCATATACAAAGACGTAAGAAACGATATTCAGAAGTTTCAAGGTTGCAGTTCTTACAATAGTGCAGAAAATCGATAATATATATATATATATATATATATATATATATATATATATATATATAAGGTAAGATGTTTGTGTGTGTGTCTGTTTATGTGTCTGTTTATCTGTCTGTATTTCCTTTATACAAATCCTCAATTTTTATCCGATTCTCACCAAACGTAACACAAATATTCTTTAAGCTGAGTTTGAGCTCCAGGACCATGGATTAGTTTTAAAGCTTTCATTACAGCCGAGCAACGCCGGGCTATACTGCTAGTATATATATATATATATATATATATATATATATATATATATATATATATATATATATATATATATACGAATATATACGAATATATATATATATATATATATATATATATATATATATATACACACACACTAGGTGCGATTGGTAAATTGTCGCAATTATTTTATTATTTCAAATATTCTTTAGGCTGAGTCTGAGCTCCAGGGCCATGGATTAGTTTTAAAGCTTTCATTACAGCCGAGCAACGCCGGGCTATACTGCTAGTATATTTAGAGACTCATATTTAAAATAGGCCTCTTTCTACCTTTATGACTCAAGTGTAAATCGGAGACTTTGTTACCTTTTTGACTATAGCGTGAAACGAACATATGACTACGTTTTTCACTCTAGTGTACACTGGAATGTGCGTTGTGCATTGTGGTGCAGTGCATATCACCTCGGAACGAGAAATCGGGGAGCCGAGTTCGAATACCAATTGAATTCCTTGTATTCACTTACGCGCAAATACCCTTGGGAAAGATATTAATCTATCTCTTCCATAGAGTTATGGGTTAAATAACAGGACAGATTGGGTTCTATAGCCTTGGCTGGCAACCAGTCTACCTCAGAAAACAAATGGCAACCTACTGCGGGATAATCTTCTGCCCAGTCAGTTATGTCTCTTTCGAGACATGATCGACCAAGCCTGTATCATGTATGGCACTTAACTGACTGACTGTACACTGGAACTTCCGCTACCATCTTTACCGCTCTGTCAGCTCGGGCTTTAGAATACACCGACTGCACCTCTGCAGAAGGGTAACCCTCCTTCTATATGGGGTGTCCTGGGTATGACGATAAACTACATCCGGGTCCTGGGTTTGACGATAAGCTGCATCCGGCAGCAAGGCCTCCAGCTTGAAAGTCTTGAGAAGCTTGGAACAAACTCTTAATTGCTGTTGTTCCTAGATCTACCTAACATGGGTGGTAGCACCTGTTATGGGTCCCAGCTTTGGGCAAATAGTTAATCCCCAAACTAGAGTCAATACATTATAAAAGTATAAAAAAATTATTTTTATAGTGAAAGTTTTAGCAATAATTTTTGGAGACGAAAATATTAACAGCAATACATTTTTTAAGAAAAAAAAATTATTAGCAATATATTTATGAAAAAAAATATTACCACCTATACATTATTGAAGAAAAAATAGTAGCAATAATATATTTTTGAAGAAAAAAATATATATACCATTAATATATTTAACTCTTGAAAAAAAACCTCTTTACAAAAATACGTCAATGAAACCTGATTTCTTACAAAGAATACATATGCTATTCTTACAGTATTTACATTATTCGGACTATTGTCCTCATCTTAATAATGTAAATACTCTAAAAATCTTATCAGCATTTAATAACCCATTGAGGTTTATGTGACACAAAACAATATAAACCCAGAGCCTGATCAACGAACTGATTTCTTACAAAGAATACATATTCTATTCATACGAATGTATTGTAAAAATATTATCGGCATTAAACAACTCATTGAGGTTGATAAGCAAACCAAACCAAATCTACCTTTTTACTCGAGTACTAATTAGCCATTGTCTATCTTTTTGACTAGTCTTCAAGAGACCGATATCTATATTTTTATTCTAGTGTAAACCGGACCTAGGTCTACGTTTCTGAGTTTCGTGTAAACACATCCTAATCTATGTTTTTTTAATCTTATATAAGCCAGACGAATATCTATCGTTTTTAACTTTGTGTAAACCTGACCTATATCTACCTTTTTGACTCTAACGTAAACATTACCAGAATTTTGCCTAAACTATATCTAAACACACAAATATATATGTATATATATATATATATATATATATATATATATATATATATATATATATATAGTCATCCGCAGACATATCTGTTTCGCTGTATCACAGCTCATCAGTACGGTTAGACTCTGATTGCTTCTAACCCAGGATTGAAACCTGACCGAATTGGCGTCAGTCGGCGATTTTACCTCTGGCCTATGGGCGTTCGGTAGAATAAAGCATATATATATATATATATATATATATATATATATATATATATATCAGTGTAATTTTCATATAAATATAAATAACTAAGTATTTGTTTCTACTTCTGAAATAAGATAGTATTTACATTAGTTACACTGTTCGGAGTGTTGTCCTCATCCTTATTGCCATGTTTATGACGTTTCTGCTGTTGTACGCTCCAGCCTTCTTCAGGTGCTAAGAATTTCGAACCGACCCCTTTATTTCGGTCACTGTGATATATCATTATCATTCCATGTGCGATGTCACTTCTGGATGGCCCAACGAATATAGACGTTGGTTGGTTCCAGTGACTTGACCCAAAGAGTTGTGAGTTCAATACCTGGCAGTGGTGAAAAAATAACTTAGAGAGTTGCGTTAAAGGGAGATAACTACGTGCCATTCGTGGCAAAAACAGTCCGAATAGTGTAAATAATATAAAGAACAATAGTATTATGTATTTATTTGTAATATAATAGGAACAACCCTCGTGTTGCATCATAAGATATCACACCAGAAATGAATTATTGGAAAGGCTTCGTTTAAAAATGTATGATAATATTATAAGTGGAAATTCACTTAGTATATTTCTCATATAAAATATTATGAACACTAGACCAAAATCATTTGGCTAATAGCAAGTTTTACGAAAAAACTAACTTGCATAACAAAATATGACATAGATAATGAGACAGACAAACGAAGAGAAGGAGCAATGAACAGACTGACATACAAAAGAAAATATAGATAGATAGATAGATAGATAGATAGATAGATAGATAGATAGGAAGGAAGGAAGGAAGGAAGGAAGGAAGGAAGGAAGGAAGGAAGGAAGGATTAGGATAGATAGATAGATAGATAGATAGGAATAGGAAGGAAGGAAGGAAGGAAGGAAGGAAGGAAGGAACAGATTAGGATAGATAGATAGGAAGGAAGGAAGGAACAGATTGGATAGGATAGATAGATAGGAATAAAGGAAAGGAAAGAAAGATTAGGATTAGATAGATAGATAGATAGATAGATAGATAGATAGAAAGGAAAGGAAGGAAGGAAGGAAGGAAGGAAGGAACAGTTAGGATAGGATAGATAGATAGATAGATAGATAGGAAGGAAGGAAGGAACAGATTAGGATAGATAGATAGATAGATAGATAGATAGATAGATAGATAGATAGATAGATAGATAGATGTAATTTATAACAAGGAAGAATACGCATTTACGTTACAGTGTAACTTAAATCATATGTAATCGCATTGCAATTATGTTAACATCAAAGGTTGCTTTCATTTTTATGTTTGCATTTTAATACAAGACACCAGCAGACAGTTTAATCGCATTTCAAAATTTATTGCTATATTACATGAAAGCCTAACTTATAAAATATTAATAGCGGTAAAAAAAAAAAAAATGAAATTCCTTCTAAAATGTTTACAAAATTTTTTCGACATAATCGTATGTGAGAGTTTTTGTTATTTTACTTTTTTAATGTGCAGTTTAATTTATTGGTGTAAAGCACTAAATGACCTCTTTCTTCTTCATTTCTAATTCGGTTTAAGTGTGGAGAACAGAAAATGACGTTTCCTTTTTTTTTATAAAAACGACATTTTTTTTTTTGCACTTTCATTTTATGCATGTTGAATATGTTATAAGGCGAGCAAAAGCACGCACGTGCGTGTGAGTTTAAATTCTTGTTACTTTTAGGTTTGCACCTCCTCTAAATCGCTGAACAACTGGCATATTATGAAGAAAAAAAGCCCCAAACTTAATAAAAAAAAAACATTTTCCACCAAAATGTTTATGTTGTTAAGAGGAAAGATCAAAGTATTTTTATTTGTTTTTTTTTTCTTTTAATTTTTAATCCCTTTTAACACGTTCGAAATTTTGGTAAAATTCTTCTTTTGATTTTAGTTAGTTTAGTTAGTTTACAATGGAAAACAGTATTACATAACTCAGTTCTTTTCGGTGACAAACACATTAATTTGGAAATTCTTGAGAAAATCAAATATTTGTTGAATTTTAATGAAACTTTCAGAACTCATTTACAAAAGAATGAAATTATTTTTGAAATTATAATTTTTTTTTAAATCTTGGTATTTTTTTTTTTTTTTTTACATCTGATACTCCACCTTTACGCAAATTCATGGAATTTCATGAAATTTTGTTAAAAAAATTGGTTTTATTAGTTAATAGCACGACACATTGGGGAATGTAAAATTATTTTTTCTTTATTTCTGAAAAATAAGAACATTATAGTCTGAAGAGAAAAATTCGATTAATAAAGATTTTTTTTAATAGTTTTCAGTTTTTTTTTAATTATTATAAATTATAAAACTTCAAAAACATTTTTAAAACACGGCAATGATTTGTTGGCGTCAGTTTATTAACTTATTAAGTGAAGACTACATTTACTAATCGAAAATTGAAGTTTAAAACAAATCGTCATGACTTCGTATTTTAAAATAATTTTTAATACTTTTATTTTGTGTGTGTATTTGAAGTTGTTTTTTTTTTGTTGTAATTTGAATACAGGGTTCTGTTGTCATTTCGCGCTATCACGCGGTGTGACGTCATAGAACCGCATTGCAAATTTGCGAACTGCGTTTGTTATTTTTGGTAACTATTACCGTTGCCTAGCGGAGTTTTATGTCAACACAAAATAATATCGTCGCTGATGGTGGATGTTATTGTGTTACCGTCTTAATAACCTCTCTTAAGATGGTTCATGTGAGCCGAAAGCTTAGAACCAACTGAATAAAAAATTATCTAAATGTTGGAGAATTTTTGTCATTATTTTCAACTGAAATTGAAGCCAAAATACGACGTTTAGAACGGCTCATGATTAAACATAATAGACATTCATTGTCTCTTATATTTAACAGTATATGTTTAGAAAACATATATTATGGTGCACTCTTAATAATAGTAAATCACTACAAACAATAGACTGTCAACCCATTAGTTTGTACTACTTCTAAGATATATATATATATATATATATATATATGTGTGTGTGTGTGTGTGTGTGTGTGTGTGTGTGTGTGTGTGTGTGCATGAGAGAGAGAGAGAAAAGATAAGAGGAAAACCATTTCTTCAGACGCGATTCGCTCATTAAGAAAATTTATCATGATAAATGGAGAAATAGCACTTGCACTTATACAAAGAAGTAAAAAAGTGAAAAATAAAATTAAGTTTTCAAATTTTGAATTAAAGAAGCCATAAAATATTCTAAAAATTCACTGTGTAAATCGAAGTTAAACTAGGGAGGACGCTAAGTGCCGTAATTTTTCAGCTTATTAAACGATATTCACTTAATGTAGTTGCTGGTATTTTTGCTGTTGTTGTTAATTTTTTATGCAACTGTTATTCATTTATATAATCCTCGCTAATATAATAAAGATCGTCGTGTATTTATTTGTATATAGACATATATATTTCCCTCCTGGGGCAATCATGGAGAGAGGCACCGTCAGCTCTGTCCATTCTCTTTACTGCCATTTATTAAACTTTACTACCAGTTATGAAAGCTCTTGCCGCGTGTTTGCTCTTTATCAGTGCTTTATTATTCTACTTTGTTGCAATTTCATTCCTGGGTTAAAAGCAATCGGAGTCTAACCGTACTGATGAGCTGTGATACGGCGAAACAGATCTGTCTGCGGATGACTATTTACGCTCTCACACCCTGATTGAGCCCTCTGGAAGAATGGGAGATTTTGAAAAACAGTAGCGACTCTGGCATGTACGCATCGCTCATTCAGTAATGAATTAGAGCACTCTGGCTATTGAACGTGTATAATGATAATATAAACGTTAGAAAAAGTCTGCCTTCTTCTACCGAGCGCCCATAGACCAATGGTAGAATCATCGACTGACGACAAATCGGTCAGGTTTCAATCCTAGGTTAAAAGAAATCGGAGTCTAACCGTACTGATGAGCTGTGAGACAGTGAAACAAATCTGTCTGCGAATGACTATATATATATATATATAATTAAGTATATATTTTCTAAACATATACTGTTAAATATAAGAGACAATGAATGTCTATTATGTTTAATCATGAGCCGTTCTAAACATTGTATTTTGCCTTTAATTTCAGGTGAAAATAAAGACAAAAATTCTCAAACATTTGGATAATTTTTTATTAAGTTGGCTCTAAGCTTTCGGCACACATGAGCCATCTTCAGAGAGGTTACAAGGACGGTAACACAAAAACATCCACCATCAGCGACGATTTTATCTTGTGTTGACATAAAACGGCAATAGTTACCAAGAATAACAAACGCAGTTCGCAAATTTGCAATGCGCTTCTATGACGACACACAACGTGATAGCGCGAAATGACAACATTTGCTGCTTCAATACACAAAATATATATATATATATATTAATGCAGGTTTCATTGAATAATATAGACAAGTTTTGTCTATTAATTTTGTGTAGGATCCGTTCATACCGTCTGATATACTTGATGGTGATGTCGTTAAAAGACAACAAAAAATCACAGTATTTGTTGAATTTTTTATCGGGTCTAAGCTTTCGGCTCACATAATGGTGTATGTCTTTTAACGACATCACCATCAAGTATATCAGACGGTATGAACGGATCCTACACAAAATTAATAGACAAAACTTGTCTATATTATTCAATGAAACCTGCATTAATGAAAAAATGCTGCCAAAATACACACAATATATATATATATATATATATATATATATATATATATATATATATATATATATATCACACTACTGTCTGTTACTGCTTACTTAAGGTAACTTAATCTCTCCAGAACTCTCCAGAACTGTATAGAAGAAACAAAATGGAGATAATTTTTGAAATTTTCTTAACTTTTTTCTGTCAGCCAGCCTTCAACTTGGTGAGTTTAGCCAGTGTGATCTTATTTTTTGAATTATTTATTTATTTTGATTTGTATTTTGATTTGTATTTTTTATTTTATTTCGGTTCTTTTCTGCCTAATTTTTGTGTAAATTGTTGTTAATTATCAAATTTAGGTTTGGTATATTAGGGCTTTGGTTATATGTAGGAATTCTAAGACCGGCCATGTTTGTTTTTTTTTTAAATTTTATTGTTCTCTGTCATTCCCTTGCTAACTGGACACATGGCTTGGAGGTGATCCCCCCTCCATCACACTACTGTCTGTTACTGCTTACTTAAGGTAACTTAATCTCTCCAGAACTCTCCAGAACTGTATAGAAGAAACAAAATGGAGATAATTTTTGAAATTTTCTTAACTTTTTTCTGTCAGCCAGCCTTCAACTTGGTGAGTTTAGCCAGTGTGATCTTATTTTTTGAATTATTTATTTATTTTGATTTGTATTTTGATTTGTATTTTTTATTTTATTTCGGTTCTTTTCTGCCTAATTTTTGTGTAAATTGTTGTTAATTATTAAATTTAGGTTTGACTTATACTAAGTTGAAACTTAATTATCTTCAGTCACACATTTATTCTTTTTTTTTAATTGGAGTAGATAGTACCTTCTATCGCCCGGTCTCGCACTCCACCCCCTTCTTTTGGACAGGAGTAGAGGTGATCGCCTTGTTTCTTGTTTAGGAAGGGGTTCCCGGTTCATCTCTCTCTTTTTCGGTCTTTATGTCGGTTTGGCTGGAAGCTTTTTGCAGTTGGTGAGTATGGTGGCAAAGTCTCTTCATTCTGAGGGTACCGGGTTGGCAGTTTCCTGGTTGCTGCTTCCGACTGGTAGTTAGGAGCCCGAACTCTTGCGTAGCGTCTCGAGAGGCTGCTCTGATCAACAGTTGAATAATATCGGGGTTCCTGTAGTGCCATTTCGCGCATGGACGGGCGTCCCTGCATGAATTTCCGATGGGCAACCCCGAGGCCACATTATGCTGCAGGCGGCGCCATTCTCCATCCTTCACCTGCTGCAATTAACGACCATCTGACCCTACTCTAGACCTCTCTATCCACAACTACAACCAACATGAAATTTAACAAACAAAATAGCAAGCCTAAACCAGCTAGTCGTAAATCGCCCAAACCTATCTGCGTTACCTTCACAAATATACGAGGTATTCGCAGTAACTTTAATAGTGTAGAGTCTTTCCTTCTAACTAACTCACCCGATATCTTAGCTATATGTGAGACTAACCTTGACCCTTCTATCCCCTCTTCAGAGCTGTTCGTTCCTGGTTACCTTCCTCTCTTCAGGAAGGACTCCAATGTCTATATGCATGGGCTTGGTGTATATGTCAGCGAACAACTCCCCCTAGCCAGGGTCACATCTCTTGAATCCCTTGATCATTCCTTCATGTGCTTCCGTCTCTCACTTCTAAGCTCGGTTAGCTATCTCTTCTTCCTCTACGGCTCCCCCTCCTCCTCTGACTGTACGTTACTTGATTGCATCTCTAATAACATCGACAGGGCCATTTCTTCTCACCCATCTGCCCAAATATTTGTGTTTGGCGATTTTAACGCCCACCACACCAAGTGGCTTGAAAACTCAGCCACCGACCTTGCTGGGATCCGCACCATGCACTTTTCAATAGCCCAAGCTCTAACGCAAGTGGTGGACTTCCCCACGCGTTTCTCTAAAAACCCTAACGGAAGGGACTCTTTACTCGACCTTTGTTTTACTTCCATCCCAGACTCCTGCACTACCAGGCAACTCTGCCCCCTTGGAAATTCTGACCACGCCGTAGTCTCCGTAAACATATCAATCCGCACTAACTCTTCCCAAGAAAACCAGACCAGCAGAATATCATACTGCTACCAAAGAGCCGACTGGGACTCGTTCAGGGACTTCCTCTGCGACGTCCCCTGGAACAACGTCTTTGATCTTCCTGTCGAAGACTGTGCCTCCGAAGTCTCCTCTTGGGTTAAGGCTGGCATCGATGCTTTTATCCCTGCCAGAAAATTCCAACTAAAACCTAATTCGTCCCCCTGGTTCTCACCCGCTTGCTCGGCCGCTATTGCCCACCGGAACCATTTCTTCCGGCTCTATCGAAGCTGCTCGTCGAACCAAAACAGGCGCCTTTTCACCTCAGCACGGAACAAGTGTAAAAAGTACTGAACGAAGCCAAGAGGGCGTTTGCTACCAGAATTAGGCAACGCATAGCATCCTCTAAGTTTGGCTCCAAAGATTACTGGCGTCTCTGCAAAAGCGTGCTCAGCAGGAACAAGACTTCAATACCCCCACTAATCAATGAATTTGAAGTTCTCACCTCCCCAGCCGACAAGGCTGTGTGCTTTGCCCGTAAATTCTCAACCAATTCGACACTGGAATCGTTAGGAATACCTACACAAGACTTCCCACCCAGAACTAAGGCTCAACTAAATAACGTCCTCATCTCGCCCTCGCTGGTCGCCAAGATAATTGCGCAACTTGACCCACACAAAGCGAGCGGCGGTGACGGAATCCCAGTCATAGTACTGAAGAAATGTGCCCCAGAACTCTCCTCTGTCCTCTCTAAACTCTATAACCTCTGCCTATCTACTTCCTGCTTTCCTGCCTGTTGGAAGTCCTCCTGCGTAGTACCTATATTTAAGAATTCTGGCGAACCCTCAGACCCCGCCAATTACCGTCCTATTAGTCTCCTTCCAATCTTTGGCAAAGTTTTCGAAGCCATTATCAACGCCGAGGTGATTCAGCACCTTATGACCAACGGGCTTCTCTCTGACAAACAGTATGGGTTTCGCTTCACCAGGTCTACTGCTGATATGCTAACGACCATTACCGAGTACATATACCAGGCACTCGACAAGAATGGTGAAGCCCGAACCGTTGCCTTGGATATCTCCAAAGCATTCGACAGGGTCTGGCATGCTGGCCTCTTGTGCAAACTGCGGAGCTATGGGATAACTGGACATCTGTCTGACCTCATCCAGTCCTTCCTCTCTAACCGCACATTAAAGGTGGTATTAAATGGGCATGCCTCCCAAAACTACCAGACGAACGCGGGCGTCCCTCAAGGTTCTATCCTAGGTCCCACGCTATTTCTGATCTACATTAATGATCTCCCCGACACCATTAGATCCCAAGTTGGCATGTATGCCGACGACACAACAATCTACTCCCGCATCGATCAGAAACCAGGTCTGGACGACAAAGTGAACCTCGCTGCCGCACTGGAAAGGGACCTCCAATCCGTAGTGACCTGGGGTAGGAAATGGTTGGTAAATTTCAATGCCTCCAAAACAAAGCTGTTATCAACTAACCACCATAGACTATCGCATCTACCTCCCATTAGCATGGGACAGGCTAGCCTCCCAGAGAGTAAAATACTACGCCTCCTTGGCCTTACACTCTCGGCGGACCTCAAATGGAATGACTATATTGAATCCATTGCCAAATCTGCTGCTATGAAAGTCGGCTCTCTGTGCAGGGCCCGGAAATTTTTCCCACCTGAAACTATTCTGCACATATACAAATCTACCATCCGCCCGTGTATTGAATATTGCTGCCATATCTGGTCGGGTGCCCCTGCTGCTCTCCTTGGGCTTCTTGACAAAATACAAAGGAGGATCTGTAACGTGGTTGATACTAACTTGGCAGACCGGCTGCAGCCGCTCTCACACCGGCGTGATGTAGCTTCCCTGTGCCTCTTCTACAAGTACTTTCATGGCTTCTGCTCCGATGAGCTTAGATCACTGGTGCCGCCCAAGCACGAATTTACACGAGATACTAGATTAGCAACTAGGTCCCACCCTTTTACAGTTAAACAAATAAGATGTAACCGTAAATTCTACTCCAACAGCTTCTTTTCTCGCGCTTCCCGCCTGTGGAACTCCCTTCCACAAGTCTGCTTTCCCGACAGTTACAATCTCCAGGTGTTTAAATGTAGGGTCAATAGACACCTCCTATCACACTAACTCCCAACTATTCTCACAACACTCTCATCTACCCAACCCTCATTCTCGGTATCCTCACCCGCCTATCACCCACCCTCTGTTATGTCCTATATTTAACCAGCCTTTCTCTTCTCTACGTAGCCCCCTGCACAGTAGTGGCAGTGACATGCCTTGCTCGGGGTGAAACGCTTATAAAAAAAAAAAAAAAAATATATATATATATGTGTGTGTGTGTGTGTGTGTGTGTGTGTGTGTGTGTGTGTGTGTGTATATATATATATATATAATTATGCATATGTATATATATATACATAATTATACATATATACATAATTATATATATATAATTATACATATATGCATAATTATATATATATATATATATATATATATATATATATAATTATGTATATATATGAACAAAGTAAACATCATAGTACACCTTACACTTTAAGAATCTTTCGGCTAATACTTTATCGAAGGCATACGTTGGCAAAATTCAAATAATAATCAAGAACTCATTAATGTAACGTTTGTGAAGGGAAAATTGGAACACGATTAAAAAACGAATCTTTAATAAAAGATAATTAAAATGTAAGGGTGTGTGTAAACGAATTAATTTTTCAACAAAATCGATGTTTTAATATTTTAAGTTTGTATTAAAATTAGATCGTTTTTGTAATAGAATCACGAAGACATGGATTAAAATAGGTAATGTATGCTTTACAATATACTCTAAAACCTATGTCATATAACCTCAAACTTCCCCTCCCCTATAATTGGTTGAATTCCAAAACATTCTTTGGGTATGCAACACCCAAATTCTCACCTTTACGGGTACGTGGAAGTCGTCAGAATTTATCCATAGCCTACATTTTGGCAGTTGAATCTTTCAATCTATTGTAACTGGTTGTGAATAAACCTCCAAATCTCTTCAAGCTTCAGGTTAACAAAAATATAGCTCAGCCATTGGGATAGATAGATAGATAGATAGATAGATAGATAGATAGATATGAACAGACTGAGATAGATAGATAGATAGATAGATAGATAGATAGATAGATAGATAGAAACAGACTGAGATAGATAGATAGATAGAAACAGACTGAGATAGATAGATAGATAGATAGATAGATAGATAGATAGATATGAGCAGATGATAGATAGATAGATAGATAGATAGATAGATAGATAGATAGATAGATAGATATGAGCAGACTGATAGATAGATAGATAGATAGATAGATAGATAGATAGATAGATAGTAGAACAGACTGAGATAGATAGATAGATAGATAGATAGATAGAATCTGTTTTTAAGAGAATGGCATATTTTAGAAAGGGAAGCTACTAACTAAGATGTTTAACATTTTGCTCTGTTGTTTTTTTTTTTTTTTTGGTTTTTTTTTAACTTCAATCCAAAATCGGACAATAGATCAGAAAACATTGTTCGCGTTTTGGGGCATAAAAAAGAAAGAAGTTTATTGATTTTAAAGAGCTTCTCTCACAAGAAATCAGAAATTTAACCTTCTTTTCTTCCCGATATAAAAGAGTGATATAAAAAATACTCCTTCGCACAGCAATCTTAAAGATTAGTTGAGGTTGTTCTCGGAACAGTTTTTCCTGGCTGAAAAAGGCTTGCGTTACGAATGAGGCAACATGATTAAGTTCATAATCTAATAACAAGTACAGTCTTGTGCATGACGATAAACTAGATCTGTCAGCAGGCCATCTGATCGAGAGATTGGAGTTTTTGAGGAGCATGGAACCACCTATAAATTCCTGTTATTCCCGGAGTGTTATCATCTACTAAAAAAATAGAAAAACTCCCCGAACAAAAGCAAAACATTATGTAAGTATAAAAATTCATATTTAAAGCAAAATGACCAACAATACATATTTATACTAAAATAACCAACAATACTTTTTATCTGTAGCTGAAGTAATGCAATTGTCTTCAAAGTATATTTCGTTGAAGCCATAAAATTGTGTTCAAAATATTTAGATTTCGGCATAAATGTTGATACGCTAGTTTACTAAATCAACCACCCAAACAAACAACCAATATGAAAAACTCCTTCATGACATGAATCCATATAATATCCTACATTTTCTTAAAGAAGTCAAACTATTCCAAAACATAAATTCAACAAAACTACAACATAAAACGCATATTATCATCGGTCCTGGGCATGACGATAAACTGCAAACGGCAGCAAGGCCTCTGATTGAGAGATTGTGAGGAGCATGAAACCACCTCTTAATTGCTGTTCTTTCCAGGTCCACACTAACCCGGGGTGTTAGCGCCTGTTAGAGTCCCAGCTATGGGCAAATAGTTAACCCTCAAATTTGGGTCAAAACATTATGAAAGTATAAAAAAAGTCTTTTATAGTAAAAAGTACAGAAATACAATTTTGAAGAAAAACGTACATTACCAACAATACATTTTTAAAAGAAAAAATATTACCAGCAATACATTTCTGAAAGAAAGAAATATTACCAGTAATAAATTTTTAAAAAGAAAAATATTACCAGCAATACATATTTGAAAGAAAAAATATTACCAGTAATAAATTTTTAAAAAGAAAAATATTACCAGCATTAGATTTTTGAAAGAAAAAAATATTACCAGTAATAGATATTTAAAAAGAAAACTATTACCAACAATACATTTTTGAAAGAAGAAATATTAACAGTAATCAATTTTTAAAAAGAAAAATATTACCAGCAATAAATTTTTGAAAAAAAAATGTAACCAGTAATAAATTTTTAATAAGAAAAATATTACCAGCAATACATTTTTGAAAGAAAAAAATATTACCAGTAATAAATTTTTAAAAAGAAAATCTATTACCAGCAATACATTTTTGAAAGAAAAATATTACCAGTAATAAATTTTTAAAAAGAAAAATATTACCAGAAATATATATTTTAAAAGAAAAAATATTACCAACAATAAATTATAAAAAATATATAAAAACATATCAGACAAGCAACTATTAAGAACTATTAAAAAATGCAAAACCAGAAGACAAAAAGAAACAACCTTTTTCATTAAAATCTGACTAAATCTACCTTATTACTATAACCTAACACTTAAATAAATGCCCTAAAACCTGCCCTATCGGCTTTAAATAACCCACAGAGGTATTGATATGCCGTTAAACAAAACTCAAACTCAACCTCAAACACATATCACCGCCACTAATAATTATATCCATAAAGACATGGCTATGCACAAAAGTTGAGTATAATCTACCATGTATTCAATTGTGAAAGCAGAATGACACATATCCCATTTTTATTACTTCAAAGCTCACAAAAAATTAAGTTTCGTCATTAAATGACCCATAAGTTGATACGCCTTTAAATAAACAAAACAAAACAAACATAATGGCAAGTATTAAAAAATGCATTGATTGCACATGACGAGCCTTTTTACAAAATCTTCTTTCTTGCCTTATGCACTTAATGCAGCATTTCACAGATTACGACCATCAAACTGTTTTATTTATCAATTACACATACAATTGTTTAATACCAATGTAAAATAATACTAATGTAAATTAATACCAATGTAAAAATACTAATGTAAATTAATACCAATGTAAAATAATGCCAATGTAAATTAATACCGATGTAAAATAAAACCAATGTAAAATAATACTAATGTAAAAATACTAATGTAAAATAATGCCAATGTAAATTAATACCAATGTTAAATAATACCAATTTAAATTAATACTAATGTAAAAATAATACTAATGTAAAAATACTAAGGTAAATTAATACCAATGTAAAATAATGCCAATGTAAATTAATACCGATGTAAAATAAAACCAATGTAAAATAATACTAATGTAAAAATGCTAATGTAAAATAATGCCTATGTGAATTAATGCCAATGTTAAATAATACCAATTTAAATTAATACCAATATAAAATAATACTAATGTAAAATAATACCAATGCAAAAATACTAAGGTAAATTAATACCGATGTAAAATAATGCCAATGGAAATTAATACCGATGTAAAATATAACCAATGTAAAATAATACTAATGTAAAAATACTAATGTAAAATAATGCCTATGTAAATTAATACCAATGTTAAATAATACCAATTTAAATTAATACCAATATAAAATAATGCCTACGTAAAATAATGCCAATAAAAAAGAACACAAATGTAAAATAATACCAATATGAAATAATACCAATTTATAATAATACCAATGTAAAATAAAGCTAATTTAAAATAATACTAATACTTTCTGATACCACTGTGTTCATAATCATGTTCACTACGACCTCATTGATTTCTAATCATATATATAAACATCGTCATCCGATAATTGTTTAATCAGTATAAATTTTATTAAACTCCTGCTACTTTGGAAAGTATATTTCAACTATGTAAAATATGAACAACAGAAAAACACGGACATAAGTCATTAATAATACTGTTTTTAGCAGTACATGGGGGAGTGATCTCCCGTTGAAAATTAATATTCATTCTCATTTTAGGACTTAGGCGACCATTTATTCAGGGGTATTTTGGCAGCAACCATTCTTTCAAAAACATCTTTTTTTTAATCAATTTTTAATCAATGTTTCATTAAAAATATATTCGACAAATTCTGTCCAGTGGATTGTATATTAACTTTCACAATTTTCAGAATTATTTGTTTTACGTAATGGGCAAATTTTTTAATGATCATATTTATTTTTATTTTATAGAATTTTTCCTGAGTACTTTCGAATGTTACTCTGGAGGCTGTTATAATACAAGAGAAGCAGTCTAAATTAAATAAATGGCATTTTTTTTTATAGGGAGTTGTATATTGAAGGCAGGATGTGCGTTGTGGTGCAGTGGATATCGGCTCGGAACGAGAAATCTGGGAGCCGAGTTCGACTTCCAGTTGAATTCATTGCATTCAATTACGCGCAAATACCCTTGGGAAAGGTATTAGTCCGTCTCCTCCTTCCAGTTTTGGGTTAAATAACAGGACGGGTTGGGTTCTATAGCCTTGGCTGGCAACCAGTCTTCCGCAGAAAGCAATGGCAACCTACTGCAGGATAATCTTCTGCCCAGTTAGTCATGTCTCGAAAGAGACATGATCGCCCACGCGTGTTTCACGTATGGCACTTAACTGACTGACTGATATTGAAGGCAACAAACGCTGTATATCCTTTGCTGGAATCTCTGCCTTTGGGCAGAAAGGAACATAGACGAGGCTGTGCTGAAGGGCAGTCTCTTCTGAAGTAAAAAGAGAAGAGATCGACACCGGGTGTGTGGGGTTTACGGCAAATTTGTATCCGAAGTGTACCCGCTCAGAAACGCCCCACTTAAAAATCAACCTTGTGCCATATCAATCCCAAGTGGACATGCTCGGGTAAATACGGAGAATTGTATTTTGAAATACGTATAAGAAGTATGAGAATGTTTTAAAAATCACCTCAAAATTCCATTTTGACCGTGGAAAGGACGTCATCTTGAGTGACAGGAAATTTGTTCCAGCAAATGTCAGAATGACGGAATTAGCCAAAAATTTTTACAAAAACATGCATTCATTTATTCAGTTCGCTCTTTTTTCGCCGCTGTGAGATAGATAGATAGATAGATAGATAGATAGATAGATAGATAGATAGATACGAACAGTCTGAGATAGATAGATAGATAGATAGATAGATAGATAGATAGATAGATAGATAGATAGATACGAACAGTCTTAGATAGATAGATAGATAGATAGATAGATAGATAGATAGATAGATAGATAACAACTTTTGAAACATAATGATCGTATTTTTTTTTTTTTATAAGCGTTTCACCCCGAGCAAGGCATGTCACTGCCACTACTGCGCAGGGGGCTACGTAGAGTGGAGAAAGGCTGATTAAATATAGGAAATGTCAGAGGGTGGGTGATAGGCGGGTAAGGATACCGAGAATGAGGGTTTAAACACTTATATATATATAACGTGTTTTAGAAGCTCAAAAAATTAATGCAGGACAAATTACGAAACAGCACAAATGAATAAACAAACACAAAAATCAAAAAGTTTGTTAATTTTAGAGGACGATTACGGAAAGAGAAAATGAAAACATATATTGGATTTAGGCTTAAATACTCGTAGATTATTAAGACATTACTTAACATGCAATAAAAACATTTATACAGCCTTTTGGAAAGAACTTACACCTAACTAATAATTGATTTTTAAAAAATTAACGGTGTTAGAAAACGCAAAGTGGATAAATCAATCTTTGAAAACAAAACCTGTAAGTAAAAATGAGACAAACCATCAGTAACATACACAAAATACAATCCTTGAAAACGAATGTAGCAACATTCGAACGTACTCCGAGAATAAATACTATACAAAATATAAATATATAGGAATTTTGGTAAATTTAGTTCGTCGACCGCTAAGTCAAGGGCAGACCGAAGGCGGCCTTTTTTATTTTTTTATCTTTTTTTTTTTTTATTTTTATTTTATTTTATTTTTTTTTTTTTGCTGCTACCCTGCGGTAAAGGTGGGTGCGACTACTGTCCCTGAATTTCTCCACTTACCTTCAATCCTTCTATTTGTTGCTGAATGCTAAGCGGAGATGCGTCTAGTGTATATATATATATATATATATATATATAAGACAATAGGAAATCTGTATTAGTTGCCAACGCGTTTCAGCCAATGTGGACTTTTTCAAGGCAAAAAACGAAATGAATTTATTCAAAACAAAGTAACTAATAATAACAAAACAAAATATCCTTAGCAATTGAAAGTATTTAAAGAACGCTATTTTGTACTTTAAATTCTTTCAGTAGCTAAGGACATTTTGTTTTGTTATTATTACTTACTTTGTTTGTAATAAATCCATTTCGTTTTTAGCCTTGAAAAAGTCCACATTGGATGAACCGCGTTGGCAACTAATACAGTTTTCCTATTGTCTCTTACATTTATAAATATTGGGTTTGCTACAGGTTAACTTTGAGAGATTTTCATATATATATATATATATATATATATATATATATATATATATATATATAATTTATCGTATTGTCCTTATGATTATCAAAAAATACCTTCATATATTTGTCAGAGCAATTTTGCAAAATAATTAAAAATATAAAAATAAATATAAAATAAATTGAAAGAAAAGTAAATAAACACAACCACAAAATATAATTTTCATGTTTCATACGCTTAGGAAAAAAAGAAGAACCGAGTTCGAATTCCAGCTGAATTCCTTGCATTTACTTACGCGCAAATACCCTTGGGTAATGTATTAATCCGTCTCTTCTACGGGTTAAATAACAGGACAGATTTTTATTAAGAGAGTAATACATTGCATTTGAATACATGGTTCTGTTGTCATTTTGCGCTATCACTCGATGTGATGTGATAGAACCGCATTGCAAATTTGAAAACTGCGTTTGTTATTTTTGGTAACTATTGCCGTTGCCTAGCGGAGTTTTATGTCAACACAAAATAATATCGTCGCTGATGGTGGATGTTATTGTATTACCGTCTTAATAACCTCTCTGAAGATGGCTCATGTGAGCCGAAAGCTTAGAACCAAATTAATAAAAAATTCTCCAAATGTTTGAGAATTTTTGTCTTTATTTTCACCTGAAATTATAGCCAAAATACAATGTTTAGAACGGCTCATGATTAAACATAATAGACATTCATTGTCTCTTATATTTAACAATATACATACATATATATATATATATATGTGTGTGTGTATGTGTGTGTGTGTGTGTGTGTGTGTGTGTGTGTTTTCATTTGTAATCGTGATATTTCACGACCCAGGTTTCTACCTTTCGGCGTTTTCAGGCGATTTACAATAACTGATTTTAGCGTTTTTTTAAAAACGTTCGCGTAACAGGGTTCTTTTATGAATGCGCAATTTTCAAAATTAAAGTTTCTTAAAGGTCTTAGAACACTGTCATCCATAATTGTATGATCCTAGTATGTAGTTATTGGTATGGTTACACTTGGATATAATTTCTGTTCTTTCATTTAGTCATTTATTTTTTGCGGAGGAATAAAATAATAGCTAACTTTTCTCCTGGCACAGTCTACATATTTTGCCACCGTTGTAATGTTTGGCTGTTTTTATTATACTCCAAGTTATGTCTGGATTTTTGCCATACTTTAATTTCATTTCATATATATATGTATACGCCCGCACCTTTATAGATAGATAGATAGATAGATAGATAGATAGATAGATAGATAATGGACAAAGTGGATAGATAGATAGATAGATAGATAGATAGATAGATAGATAGATAGATATGAACAGACTGAGATAGATAGATAGATAGATAGATATGAACAGACAGTGATAGATAGATAGATAGATAGATAGATAGATAGATAGATTGATAGATAGATAGATAGATAGATATATGCACGTGGTTAAAACGTTCACTTTCTGAAGTCCCACCATCTCTGGATTTGTCAAGAAGTCACCTTCTCGACAAATCCAGGAAGCTGACTTTGTCGGGAAGATGACTTTTTGACAAATCGTTCGATGTTATCTTTCTGAAGGCGGCGATCCCGGTGTGTGGGGGACCTGATAACAATAACACGGGTTGACCTGTGAGTGAACTTAGGTTGACAGGATGTTTTTTTCTAGCACGAATTTAAAAGTCATCGTCCTAGCTTTGTTCAGACTGTTGGTCACGCTAGATAAAGCTCCCTCTCGCGGGTGGGGGGGGGGGGGGGCTATGTGAATTTTGAAAAAACACAAATGTGCTTGAGCAGGCGTCTGCAACAGGGATTAGCTAGCCGCTTTAGTCGACAGGTATCTTTGGATACGAATGGCCATATATACATATATATTACTGTGTTGCTATGTTTCAGACTGTTTCCTTCTTTTAGTAAAGATAGGTTGTCCTATTTTCGTAAAAATTCTGTTGTTTACAAATTCGTCGCCAATCTGATATGTCCCGGGAAGGAGTATCAAGGAAAAGAATAGTGTAAGAATAATACTTAACACTAAAGATAGATAAGAAGAGATCTATTATACAATAGTACAATAAACCAATAGACGTACAAGAACAATCAACGAATAGTAACAGGAATAACGATTAAGTAAAAAATGTCTCCGCCTATGACGTATGCTTCCGTCTAGTGACGTATGCTGACGTCTAGTAACGTATGCGTCCGTCTAGTGACGTATGCTTTCGTCTAGTGACGTATGCTGACGTCTAGTGACGTCTGGTGACGTATGCCCTAGTCACAGTCTTTTATAGACTAGACCATATCCATTACAGGGTAAGATAGGATAGCATGTTCCTCTACAACATATATATATATATATATATATATATATATATATATATATATATATATAAAAGGCAATCTGTGCGTCTGTGTGTAACTGTTCCCTATGCACGCTTACATTTTTTAAACTACGCCATTCAAACTTTCTTGGAACACATATCTACAGGGAAGCCAGGTCGACACATACTTAAAGTAGAAATATTCGTCTACTTTGGTCAACCATTAGTACATTTTTCAGGTACTTCCCATCAGTACTGTACGCTGGGATTGTCTCCAGGGTCTGATATTATCAAGAAATCACCTCTTTGATCCGGCCTCTTTAACAACTCGGTTACACACCGATAATGAGTCCTCTTAGGTTTATTTTTAACATATTCAATTTTCTTATATTTGTATTGAACATTACACCTAACGACGTCAATAGCTAATGGACATGCTTTAGTGCTCTCTTATAAAGATTGATGAGAATCTAGAAAATTAATATAAAAGGCCAGGCTTTTATCAACATTTTGATTGCATAAATCGATACGAAAAATAGGTAAACATTTTGATTGATTAATGGATTTTGGTTTGTCATTAGACAATGAATAAAAGTAATGTTAGATTTTAAGCTACATCTCTTACATCGTAACATATCTTCAGATTTAACACACTGCTGCCTTCTGCTCAACCGTGCTTATAGTTGGTATTATTGTGGACACGTGATCAAAGTTCGAAACTGATCGTGCCAGTTTTCTTGCTGCTGTTACAGTGCAAA
The DNA here is from genome assembly GCA_037127315.1 of Ascarosepion bandense. NCBI lineage: Eukaryota > Metazoa > Mollusca > Cephalopoda > Sepiida > Sepiidae > Ascarosepion > Ascarosepion bandense. The sequence continues at coordinate 3,409,158 of JBBBDQ010001084.1, read as the reverse complement.
CATGGTCGCTCCACTAGCAGTGCGTACCAATGTAGAACAATAATAATTTTATATTCTTGGTCAAACTATTTATGTAAAGTAAAAAGAATGTAGGTTCGAATCCTGTCGGAAGATAGATATTTTCCCAAACAAGATTTCTCGAACATTTGCGCCGATAGATATTTAAAATGTACCGCTTAATTATAGAAAAAAGAAGACTATCTGCTCAAATACTGTGACACTCGCCCGGCCGGCTGGTTGGACGGCTGGTTCGGGAACGGAGCCTGCTGCAATGATGATGTCGAAACAGCACCAATTATGACGACGCTTTCGGGCCGCTAGTCGTGATGATCCCGTCACAGTAGCTGGCCCTCAAGACGTCTATTACAACAACGAAGTCAATGCACACGCTGTGTTCTTTGATCACAGAAAGTCATGTTGTGTAAACCCGGTAGCCGTATTTCTATCATATTCAGATCGGACACTTGTGTACACTTGGGTTAAAATAAAATAATTACGGCACTAAAAAAAAAGTGAATGAATAAGCTCGAAGACGACTGGATGAGTTACGAAAGAAAGTCTTTATAATAATTAAAAAAATAATTACAAAAGCAAAAAATACGAAGTTCAAGTTTACAACGTTTAAAAATACGAGAGCTTTTAGTTTTCAGATAAAAATAAGTCTTTTCGAATTTTCATTAAAAGCAATCAGAGCTTTTCAAATATTCCGAGTAAAAATAAGTCCTTTCGAAGTTTCATTAAAAATATCAGAGTTTTTCAATCTTCAAATAAAAATATGTCCTTCCGAAGTTTCGTTAGAGTTAACCAGAGCTTTCAATTTATTAAAATAATCAGGCTGTCAATTATCCAGATAAAAAATACGTCTCTTCGGCCTTTATCAAACTTTGCAGAGACAGCCAAATAACAGAGCGACGAGCGGCGGAGGTGTAGGGGTCGTTTGATCTTTGTCGCTCAAAAACCTCTCTCAGCAAGTAATTTTTATCGCTGAGTCTCCATTTTTATAGTCATCCCCAATCCTCTTGGGGGATCTGTCCGACTCAAAGCTTTTGACCAATGAGATTATTTTCCAACCACACGATTTACGGGGAGCCATGGCTCGACGAATGAAATATCAACAGCTCACATGACGTCATGTCTTTCTGTCTTCTTCCTTTCAATTACATCATCTGTTTTTCGATTTTAGTATCTGTTCCCAGTCATAATTTTGGGGTATTTAACCCTACCTGACCTCATCAAGGAAATCCTGACATTTTGTTATGGCCTTTTTTCAAGCTTTAACTGGCCCAAAACAATTCGTTTCGAACACGAAAAAATAAGAAAAATTATATTTTTCTCTTTTTTCCCAATTATCAGCCAATTTCTTTATTCCCCGGATTTTACAAGTACATAATAGTATTAAAAATATCTTTTTTTTTTACGTAAGCTCACATCGCAAATTACAATAAAACACAACTAACAATACCACTAATATCAATTTCTCTCACTCCGTTGTATTAAACAAAAAATATATATATACCGGCGTGGAAATAGGGTTACAATACTAGTATCGGTTAAAAATAATGTTAAAACAAATCAATTTAATTAAATTTGTCGGTTAAAACCAATTTCGTAAATTTACGTATAATTTATTGGAGTAGATAGACTAAACTATCGCCCGGTTCACACTCCAACCATGTCTATTGAACAGGTGTAAAGGCTCATCCCTTGTTCCCTGTTTAGGATGTGGTTTACGGTTTTCTCTTTTCCAATCTTTTCACTCTTATGTAGTCCCCTGCACATCAGTGGCGTTACCGCCTTGCTCGGGGTGATATGATTAAAAAAAAAAAAATTCGTCTTTGTTTACATTAGGATACGATCCAGAGCTGAGACAGATGTTCTCATAGAAATATATATTTTAAAAAATTTATTCGAACTTTGGCTACCATGATATCTTCTGTGGTTGAGTAGAAAAACAGACCAGATCTAATGATGGCAGTATGCATGTTCGAATCCTGTCGGAAGATAGATGTTTTTCAAACAAGATTTCTCGAACATTTCGGCCGGTGATTATTTAAAATGTACTGTTTAATTATAGGGAAAAAAACAGACTATCCACACAAATACGAGTATCCATTGAAAATAATGTTCAAACCAATAAATTTAAATAAAAAATATGTCTTAATCATCCTAACAACGTATCTATGAGCCATACCAAACTGTGTAGAAATCCGTTGTGTTAAGAGACCAACGAGATTGCCTCTGTTGGACGCCTGCGTTGCTTTCTATTTTTAGTCGTATTATGTTATATATGATCGCGCCAGTTTTCTTGTTGCTATTACAGTGTGAACATGACCGCTCAGTTAGATGTGTGCACAAAAAAGGAATAATAATATTATACTGTAGGGCAGTTTATTTATGTAATTCAGTTAAGTGCCATATGTGATACACGCTTGGGCGATCAGAGACATGACTGACTGGGCAGAAACCGCAGTATGTTGCCATTATTTTATATATAGGGATCGCAGGGTCGAATCCTGCCGAATGACGTGCATTTTCGTAATAAAAATTTATCGTAAATAATCAGGCCGATAGAACTAAATATATAATACTGTTTGATTATAAACAGAATATCTACTTAAATACGAGTATCGATCAAAAATAATGTTCAAACAAATCATTTCAAATTGTCGGTTGTTTATAACCAGTTTCGTTAATCTTCTGTATCAGCTCTCCCTGACGATTTGCTTAGGAGAAACCCAGTTAGGTTTGTCTGGCTCATTAGGTTCTAGTAAGTTCGCTCTACCTTTGTATTGAGCGCTTTTTGTTAGATGGTTACTCGTGTCGGGTATTTTTCTTTTTTTCTTTGGGCTTCGTGCTGATTTCTGTCCGAACATTTTTGACAGACTTTCATATCCTAAGCTCTTTCTTTTTTTCTTTTTTTAAAACCATTTTTTTCCTTTGTTTGAAAGTTTTCGAGAAAGGTTTTCGAGACAAATACAGCTATACATAATCACGTTTATATATATATATATATATATATATATATATATATACAGAGAGAGAGAAAGAGAAAGAGATATATTATTTTCAAAATATTATTCTTCGACTATGAAAATTTGTTTTCACACATGAAACAGGAAAAATCCATTGCAAACAAAGAAAATGGGGCGGAACATTAATCTTCGATTAGGTAGAAAGCTGAAATCCAAATACTTTATTACTTACCATAATTTTTTTTTTATAAAAATTCCCAGAGCGTATTCATTTACATCTGACTTTTATGATTTTATTTCCATTTGTTTATTGTTTTTATTCGATTATCTGTTGCTTTTAAATTTTTTTTTTTTTTTTTTGTTTAGAGTGTCGGCTTTGGAATGGTGTCTTGAGATAATCCATTTTAATTAGCTTCCGAAGACGTAAACATGTAACACAGAAATGGTTATTTAACGGTATTGATTATTTCTTTTGATACCATATTCGCTTCCGTCGAAAAGAATGAAAAGTGTGGAAAATAGCCATTTTCAAACGGTATGAAAATTATTAACTTAGTTGAATGCTGTGTCAGCATATATATTCGTGGGTGTCTGGTTTATGACAAACATCTCACTTTCTTTCTCGCTTCTACTCTTCTATCGATCTATCTTTGTATGTTCAATATCTATCTATCTATCTATCTATCTATCTATCTATCAGTGTGTTTTTTATGTATCAGTGTGTTTTTATCTATCTATCTATCTACCTATCTATCTATCCAGACAGAGTATAGAATGCACCGACTGCATCTCATTTAATGAGATGAGACGCCAACTACAAACTTCTTCTGTGCCCTGTCTCTTCAAAACGTAAGCGATCATGGTTCTCCACGTCTTCCTATCCCTTGTGGCTCTTAGTATGTTTGCTCCTGTTACACCTCGTAACCCCCGTTCCGTCATCCACTTGACCAGGCCCTGCAAATATGTTATCCGCTGCCTTCCTCTGTCTCTCTTTCTTTCTATCTGACCAGTCAGTATCAGGTTCTCCAAGCCCTCCTTCCTCATTGCATGTCCCAGGAACTTCAGTTGTTTCTTCCTGATGCTCAGTATTAATTTCCTTTTTGTTCCCATTCTTTCCAACACCTCATCATTGCTCACGTGCTCGGTCCATGATATCCGCAGCATCCTTCTGTAAAACCACATTTCCGCTGCTTCCAGTTTTGTCCTCATTATCGATGATATTGTCCAGCATTCACTACCGTATTAAACAGTGGGCCAATACTAAGTGAATTCTTAAACAAACATAACAATACAAAGCAAAAAATCGCATCCTTCGCTTGCCCTAGATCAATGGTTAAGAACCGGTATGGGATCATTGATTATGACCTGGCACGTGGTCATTGCTTATGACTGGGCTTGTAAACATTTCTTATGAGCCAGCATTTGATCATTGATTATAACAAGGCATGTGATTACTAGTTATGACCCGGCATGTGATCATCGTTTATGACCCGGCATGTGATAATTGATTATGACCCGGCATGTGATAATTGATTATGAGCTGGAATTTAATTATTGGTTATAAGCAGTCATGTGATCATTGGTTATGACCTGGCACGTGGTCATTGCTTATGACTGGGCTTGTAAACATTTCTTATGAGCCAGCATGAGATCATTGGTTATGAGCCGGGATATGATCATTGGTTATAACTAGGCATGTAATCACTGGATATGACCTGTCATATAATCATTGGTTTTGACCTGGCATGTGATCATCGGTTATGAGAAGGCATGTGATCATAGGTTGTAACCTAGTATGTGATCATTAGTGATGACATGGCATTTGATCATTGGTTATAACCAAGCAAGTGATCATTGATTATCACATGATATGTGAGTGGTTATGGCCAGCCATGTGATCAGTGGTTATGGCCAGCCATGTGATCAGTGGTTATGGCCAGCCATGTGATCAGTGGTTATGGCCAGCCATGTGATCAGTGGTTATGAGACAGCATGTGATTATTTAAGACTTGGCATGTGATCATTGGTTTATGACCCGGTTTGTGATTATAAAACCAATAAAGGCCAAAATAATTTTAAAATAATAATAATCACTTATTTCTACATTCTCCTTTTTCATGTTCCGTGTTCCTTCAGAACATAGGCAATCATGGACTTTCATTTGGCTCTGTCTCTTGTCGCACTCAAAATTCTTTCTTTTGGTATCTCTACCTAACCACGCTCTAACATCCATTTGCTAAGGCATATCAAATAGGTCTCACGCTGCTTTCCCCGGCCTCTCTTCCCCTCTATCTGTCCTGTGAGACAAAACCATGTAAAATCACCCAATACAATCTATCTATCTATCTATCTATCTATCTATCTATCTATCTATCTATCTATCTATCTCATTTCATTTCATTCCGTGTTCGTCTTATTCTTTCTATCTATCTCAGTCTGTTCATTGTATATCAATCTGTCAGTTTGTTTCTTTCTATCTATCTATCTATCTATCTATCTATCTATCTATCTATCTATCTATCCACTACCGGCCATAATTATTAGGTAAACCCAGTTTTTTTAAAGAAATTATGTATTTCATACTATTTTAATATTTATTTCCAGATGAAAATAGAATGGTTCTTTTGTTATTAATCACCCTAAATTTTCTTCATTCTTTAGTTGATGAAACTGCAATGTAGATAGACTGAACTATCGCCCGGTTCACACTCCACCCACGTCTATTGAACAAGTGAAGAGGCTCATCCCTTGTTTCCTGTTTAGGATGTGGTTTCCGGTTTTTCTCTTTTCCAAACATTTCACTCTTTTTTTTAATTTAATTTTTTTTTCAATTGGAGTAGATAGACTAAACTATCGCCCGGTTCACACTCCACCCACGTCTATTGAACAGGTGAAGAGGCTCATCCCTTGTTTCCTGTTTAGGATGTGGTTTCCGGTTTTTCTCTTTTCCAATCATTTCACTCTTACGTAGCCCCCTGCGCATCAGTGGCGTTTTCGCCTTGCTTGGGGTGATATGATTAAAATATATATATATATATATATATATATATATATATATATATATATATATATATATATAATTACTTGGTTTTGGATCATAATTACATTAGACCAGTAAAAATTTGTATTGATAAGGGTTCAATACAATTATATGGTTTAATCACAGGTCTACATTTAAACTAGAAAACTTTAAAAAATTGTAGAAAATTGGTTAGCCACGTGTGGAAATTGAAATTAAAATATAAAAATGACTCATACATAACGTGGAGTATAGTAAAAAGAGCCAAGCCTTACAACGGTGGCGAAATATGTAGACTGAGCCAGGAAGAAAAGTTAGAGATTATGTTATTTCTAAACAAAAATGAATTACTTAATGAAAGAAAAAAAATATCACTAAGTGTAACCATACCATAAAATACCTATTAGGATCATACAACCATTGATGAAAACTTTATAACTATATAATTTTGAAAGCTGCGCGTTCATAATTAGTTTCCGCTACGTGAGCTTTCTTAAAAACAAAAAAAACCGTTAAAATCAGTTATTTGAAAACGCCTGAAGACACCACATGGTAGAAACCCTGGTTGCGTAGTAACACGTTTACAAATGAAAAAAAAGCCTTGTGGGTGAAATTGGATAAATGGCTTCCTTTGAAAAATCATCAATGTTTGTGCCAGCTTGAAGTCACTAATCATTGTGACCGAGGGTTTGAGCGTCCTAGCCTTGTTCAGACCGTTGTTCATACTAGATAATATGCTCTCTCCCACAAACTATAACTAAGGTCCGCTCAGCATAGTTGCAGTATAAACCACAGATGAGCTCTCGATGTGTTGGACAAACACAAATGTGCCTAAGCAGGCGTCAGCAATGGGGATTAGCTGGTAGACTGTTATTCTAGAATACAAGTGGCTAGCCATATATATATATAAGCAAACAAGAACAGTTACATCTATAAATGAACCATGTTTCCTCTGTCTTCAAGAAAAAATTGAGATACTTAAATATATGAACATTAACAAGCTTTTAAACCAAAGACATGAAACCACAGTAAACTGCAAGCATATCAGAGCTAACATTACAATCATGCTAAAAAATACTATAAGAGCCAAAATTAGGACCCATACATATACGTATATATATATATGTGTGTGTGTGTGTGTGTGTGTGTGTGTGTGTGTGTGTGTGTGTGTGTAAAGATATATGTATATATGTATAAAAATTCTATAAGGTTTAATATTAACTATAAATAAGGTGTATAACCATAATTAGTATTGACTAATAGAATAAGGTTTGTAACCATAATCGGTATTAATAAATATTAATTATAAAGTAAGGTTAATAACTAAAATTAGTAAGGTTAATAATCATAATTAGAGTAAGGTTGATAACCAGTACTAGAGCAAGATCAATAACCATAACCATAATTAGTGTAAGGTTAATAACCATAACCATAATAAGAGTAATCATATATTAACTAGATATGTGAATAGAGGTTTAAAATTAAAATAAGATGTAGAACCATAATTAGAATTAACTAATAAAGTAAGGTTAATAACCATAATTGGTGTTGATCAATATTAATTATAAAGTAAGGTTAATAACCATAATTAGTAAAGTCAATAACCATAAGTTGAGTAAGGTCAATAACCATAACCATAATTAGAGCAAAGTTAATAACCATAACAATAATTAGAGTAAGGTTAATAACCATAACCATAACCATAATAAGATGAATCATATATTGACTAGATATGAGAATAGAAATTTATATGAGAATAGAAATTTAAACTTAAAAATTTAATAGTGAAAAGGATTTCCAAACAATGATCAAATTAAAAATCAAAGATTTAACATTAAAAATTTAATAGTGAAAACGATTTTCAAACAATGATCTAGATAAAAAAATCAATAATTTAAAATGAAATAAAAAAAACATATTCCCTAAACCCAAAGTTAAGATTAAATATGCAAACTTACATTGATTGTAAAAACTCTGCTTAAATAAAAATAAATTTTTAAAAAATATATATATCCACGCCAACTATTATCGGTTCTTCTCAGAAATCCATTAAGATATAGTCTAGCCAATTGATAATTAGAATTTACAACTGTCTAGAATCAAAGACTCCCATTAATCATTTTAGAAACACCCCAAATAAATTCCAACGGTCATAGACTGATTCCTCTATCTCGCTAACCCCCACCAAAACCTCTAACTAAACACTCTCCACAAAAAAATTCCAACTGTCAACGAAATATCACAATATCAATAAATCCCAGCCAACACCCCTAACAACACTAAATAAATATAAAGGAAAAGGATTTCCAGTACTTTCCACATCACCTGAAGAGGCATTGGGCTCCCAATGCCGAAACGAACGTGCCTTCGTCGCGATTATATATAGAGAAATTATGTACATGTTCTAAAGTATAATATATATATATATATATATATATATATATATATATATATATATATATATATATATATCAAAAGTTATTTTCGTGGATCAACATATTTGAGTAAACGTTTTATTCATCCACCGGCGTGCATATCTTCAGCAGGATTTGAACATTCACTCCAGTACATTCACTCGTTCATATTTTCTCGAACGTTATATCTGCTCAGTTTCATAAACTACAAGGTTAAGGCACACACACACATACGCGCACACATACACACACACACATACATACATACATATGATAAATCTGATTTTAAATCAAACAAAATAAGAGATGAACAACAACAATACTAAAATAGAACAATTATAACAATAGACTGTAATCAAAGTTATGTGACGTATAGAAGATTCGTTCTTACTGTTCTTTGTTAGAAACAATAAGTGATTAACTATCAACAAGAGAATAAGCAACCAGGTGCCGGCTGCGGAAGCGACCACCCCCCGGTTATATGTAAATTAAGGATGAAATCGGAGATTAAAGAAGCCTAACAAAGTACACTGGCTGCAATACTCGTAAACGACCCGAACCTGCAGGAAAAATATACGAACAGCGTGAAAATAAAATAAAAAGGACAAATTGGAAACAGAAACTCGAAATAGGACGCACGAAAAGAAGCTCAAGTGACATCAGCAAACGACATCATCCCAAATGAAAACGGACATCGGAAGAAAAATGATTGGGTCACCGATTAAATACTTGACTTGATGCAGAGGCGGCTTACGGCCATACCACGTTGAATACACCGGTTCTCGCTCGATCACCGAAGTTAAGCAACGTTCAGCCTGGTCAGTACTTAGATGGGTGACCGCTTGGGTGCTATAAGCGTTTAGTGACGGATGTGCGTTGTGGTGCAGTGGATATCGTCTCGGAAAGAGAAATCGGTGAGCCGAGTTCGAATTCCAGTTGAATACCCTGCATTCACTTAATCACTGGTACCCTTGGGAAAGTACTAATCCGTGCCTTCTCTTCCAGTTATGGGTTAAATAACAGGGTAGGACTTTGGGACCCTGTTCTTAAAAACAAATCCCAATGAATCTTGATACTCGAAAAGAAAATAGTATTACTAGATACAAAACTTATATAGAAAAAACAACAATAAATTGTTGAAAGAAAAAAAGGTATTACCAGCAATAAATAAATAAAATTTAGTTAGCAATAAATGACCCGCCGAGGTTGATATTTTTTTTAATCATATCACCCCAAGCAAGGCGATAACGACACTGATGCGCAGGGGGCTACGTAAGAGTAAGATTAGAAAAGAGAAAACCGGAAACCACATCCTAAACAGGGAACAAGGGATGAGCGTCTACACCTGTTCAATAGACGTGGATGGAGTGTGAACCGGGCGATAGTTTAGTCTATCTACTCCAATAAAAATAGCTATCAGAAGTGGGATGCCATAAAACAAAACAAGCAACCAAAGGAGACAGAAAACAATTCCAAGACATGGAATAAAATACACGAAACTAAGCAAGGAAATAAGGAGTAAATGCAGACAGGCTAAAGAAGACTGGATCAACAACAAATGTGCAGAAATAGAAAGAGACTGAGCCTGACAAATAAAAGAACAAATACCATAGAACTTGCGCTTACATCTACAATTTCAACTGTAAAATAAAATAGACCTTGTCGCCAAACTATTACTTCGCTTAACTTCATTACAGTCTACGCACCATAACGAGAGGTTCATTAGAATAATTTCCATGAAGATATTTATAGAAAAGGCACAGGGAAGATACGTTAAGATGGTGAAAAAGTGATTAAACCTGAGATATCAGGCCAGAACTAAGAACATAACAGACTCTTCTTTGGATTTGGTCAAGAAACTCAAGATATATAACAGGAGCACCAGATCAAATGCGGCTGCAATAGTCAAACTACGAGTTAATTGCAGAATTTTAAATATGTAGGATTGATTCTGTTGAGAAAAAATGTCTGGTACGACACAGAGAACCGATTTCCAAGTATCAAACCTATTAATTTATTTAATATAATCTTCCCACTTCATGCTAACAGAAAAGGTTAGTCAGAGAAGGCGCATAGTGTTATTCTCGTGGAGGTTAGCATCAGCCATACCAATGAAAAGCAAAAAATGGTTCTCTCAGACGATTAAATTAATGATATACTTATACAGAAGATATTTAATGGATAATATCTTTGTTCTTACTTTAGATTTTAGCAGCATTAGCATACGGTTATTTTTTTTTTTTATTTATTTTTTTTTCTTGGTTTATCTTTTCATTTGAAGGAACTATTTTACAACTTGTTTTTGGCATATTCGAGTTCCCAGTATTATAACCTTTGGAACAATCAAGTTTATTATTATTATTATTATTATTATTATTATTATTATTATTATTATTACGTCTGAGGTTGACTTTGTGTTGCGAAACCGCGGATGAATAATGACACTATTTTTTATCATTTGCTTTTTGGCTTTTTACGCAAAATATTTCTTTGTGTCTGTCACAATTATCTTCACACTTCGAAGAGCGGAAGGGAGGGAATTGACAAAAAAAAAAAAAGAAATGATTTATGCAGACGCTATCAGTATAAGAGGTTCCAGTAGCCAATAAAAACTGGTATCATGATATCATATATACAATCAGAAAGTAAAGGTAATTCTTAAATTACGCAGTGAAACACAACAGGACGACTCTGTCGCGAGACACCCACCCGTGGGCATGGAATGACACCACCCGTGGGCATGGCCTTCTGGCCCTCAGTCGAGTGGCAGTAAGCAACACACTCAAACGTATGGACGCTCTACTCATAGACAGCATCATCGAAGAACAATGTGCCGTAGTGAGTTTTCTTGGAGAAGACGGATTCAAACCTGCGAAAATCCATCGCCGGGTGTTGGCACAGTATGGAACACACATTGTAAATGTGTCGAATTTTGAGTGGGTAGCGGACATAAGCCGATCAGGCTGCCCATCAAACTGGCGCAAGAAAGAACACATCCAGAGAGTGGACGTCTTGGTCAGGGAAGAACGACGAATCACGTTAGCCCAAGTGGCGGCAATCGTGGGTATCAGCTATGGATCTGCACAAGCCATCGGGCATGATGACTCGTTTGTAACGTAAAGTTTGTGCGCGTTGATTACCCAGACAAGCAAACTGTACAGATGAGTCCACATGGGAGCAACAGAAATGCATCTTTACAGAACAGATAAAAATTCTCGTTTCAAGGATACCGGAAGTGCATTGCCGAGAAGGTGGGTGGGGAGGACTACGTCGAAAAGTGACACATGGATTAGTTCTTCATCTATGGCAATAATGGTGTTGCATGGAAACTGCCTTTTTTTTATTTATCCTCGTATTTACTGTCATGGATGTGCATCATTGTTTAGCGGATATCGGCTCGGAACGAGAAATCGGAGAGCCGAGTTCGAATTCTAACTGAATTCATTGCATTCACTTACGCGCAAATACCCTTGGGAAAGATATTAATCCGTCTCTTCTCACTCTAGCTATGCATTAAATAGCAGGACAAATGGCCTTGGTTGGCAACAAGTCTACCACAGAATGTAATGGCAACTTACTGTGTAAAAGTTTTCTGCCCAGTTAGTCATGATTCTTTCGAGACATGATCGCCCAAGCGTGTATCACTTATAACACTTAACTGATTTACCATCAAATTAAAAGCTCTGAGAAACATGTCCCGAAATCATGTTTCGAGCCTCCTTTCGTAATTAATCACAGTTGCCTTTATCAATTGTGCCAATATCAGTGGAATTAAGATAATGTCGTCACGCCACTGCACTCACTACTCTCTCTTCGCCCACATAAATACATACATACATACATATGAAATGAACTGTTTGAACATTATTTTTGATCGATACTCGTATTTAAGTAGATATTCTGTTATTAATTAAACAGTATTATATATTTATATCTACTGACATATTTACGATAAATTTTTATTGCGAAATTTATGTTATAAAAATTTATCGTAAATAATCAGGCCAGTAGATATAAATATATAATACTGTTTAATTAAAAACAGAATATCTGCTTAAATACGAGTATCGATCAAAAATAATGTTCAAACAATTCATTTCAAATTGTCGACTGTTTATAACCAAGTTTCGTTAATCTTCGTTAATTTCCGTATACATACATATACACACGTCTACTGAAACTCAATTTCAGTCCAGATTCCAAGTAGAACTGATACGAGGTCTGATCATCTCAATTCGGCATTTCCTCTTTTTTGAAGTAGTCCGAAGTCACACACTTTATCCAGCGTCATTTCTATTGATGGAACCTGTCATGGCGGCATCATCCACAACGGAATGAACTCTTCTAACCATTACATATACCTCCCCTCACAAGAGGTGAGAGTAGATAGTCAAGTAGATAGCCAGGTAGATAGCCTAAGTAGCCTAGGAGTATCCTGAGAGATTAGCCTGAGGAGAGCGGCCTAAACTCAGCCAAGAGTCGTCTACGTAACGACCATTACGAGTCCCAGTTCGAGGGTCGAATTACAGTATTACACACTAACACGTATTATCGTTCTACTCACAAAGTTCGAATTGTTGTATTTTGCTGTGTGTAATATATATTCGTTATTTCCTATTTTGGTTGTTTTGTATTATTCTTGCGGGACCTTTAATCGGGTCCACGACAGAACCATTACTGGAACCCAATTTTTTAAGGATAACGAGCAGCTGCCTCGTCGCATTCTCGACGTCTTGAAATCGTGTTATTTTTAAGCGGGATTAGATTATTTTAAGAGGAAAAACTCACAAGGGGCCAAGATCTGAGGAATTTGGTGCTTTTCGGATCTGGTGAATGTCATGTTTGGGCAAAATCTGCTGTACAAACGATGGTTTTGATAAAATTTCTATGGTATGCTGAAACAACCACACTCTACCATCTTTCGTTCCAAGTACTGTTATAAACACGGAAGGGAGAACGTTTTCACCTTCTGTGCATGCACGACAGAGTTCAAGATCTATCTGTTCTAAGCGGTTTTATATTTTAGCTCCTTTACCACAACAACAGTCCTGATTTTTTTTTAATCATATCTTGTACATGCGATTCATTGCTAACTATATTGGGATAACAGTCGGCTCATTCTACCGCTCAAGGAAGTATCTGGATCAATTTGCCATGCTCTAACTTTATAGAATCAGATCAGACCAAAAATGAAACATTGCTACCATATCTTGGCTGGAACTTCTTTCCTAACGGACACAACGTCGCAAGCCTATCGCTATTTTCATGGCAAATGTTCATATGAGCACTTCATTCTTTAGTTCCACAATTTCAGATCTCTACAGCTAGGAGTTACCACACTAAGTCGAGTATGGAGTAATTAAATCACCTACGTTTCCCCCGTATTCCTATTTTATAAAAAAAAGTTTCCCTCAGACACCTTTTTTTCTTAAAGAGCAGAGATCCGAATCTGTCGTTCTTTCAAAGTCATGGTTACTTTTAACTAACCCCAAAGGAAAAAAAAGTCATATGGTGTTAAATCAGCACAACTGGCTGGATACTTATACATAAAATATAAGGGATACTTTTCAATCAACCTGTATATTCGGAGAAACACGTGAAATGTTTGATTCTCAAGCTACGGCTGACATCGATCTTGACGCTATGCAAGCCAAATTTCAGTTCCACCAATTACTGTCTTTCTTTCCTATTCATGACAGTATAAGAGAACCTTGGTGACATTTCTGTATTCTGAATGTATCGATTGAATTAAGCATTTGTTCTCCGTAAGCATTTTCAACTACCTTGTCGAAATTGACTTCTTCAAGAGATTCTGAAATTGTATGACACGCGTCTGCGGCGTCAAATAAAAATCTGTTCTTATAAAAATTAATCTTTTCTGGAATTTATTCTTCTCATATATTCTCCCTTTTTTTTTTTTACATTGAATTTCCCGGGAATTTTGAAAAAGAGAATTTTTTTTTTATCATTACTATAATTATTGTTCACTAAACGTTTGCCATTTTGAAAATATTGTCTCCTTTTCTCGACCTAACGCAATTAATCTGTCTTCAAATCAGATGAAACTTTTTGTGACGTTAAATTGTTCAAAGTTGCTGGTGCAGTAAAATGATGGAATTTTCTTCGTTGTATTTTGACAGGAAACATTTAACTTAATTAGTGCGTTCAGATACAGTTCAGTGATGGAATTAAAAGACTGGGCCTTGAATCCCAAGGATTCTCTTAATTAGAGCAGTAAATACTCTCATGTAATAAGTAAGCCAAGAAAAAAATAAAAATTCAATATCTCTCAATATTAAATAGAAAAAAAAATGAAAAATATTAAGGAAAAAAGAGAACTAGTTATCGTTTACATTACTTACACTGTTCAGACTGTTTCCCTCATCATTATTGTCATGTTAACGACGTTTCGACCGTTGTACACTCTACCTTCTTCAGGCAACAGGAATTTTGAACTTAACCCATAATTTCGATTTCTGAGGTATATCATTCTCAAGGACACATGATTCAGTGGATATAGGCGTTGGTTAGTTCCAGTGACTAGACCCATGGAATTGTGAGTTCAATACCTGGCTACAGCAGTGGTGAACAAATAACTTACAGAGTTGAGTTAAAGGGAGAGATAACTACATGGCATCCGGAAATAGCATCGCACATGGAATGAGAATGATATACCTCTTCTTCTTCTTCTTCTTCTATGTGCCCTGTCCCTTCAGGACGTAGGCGATCATGGATCTCCACGTCTCCCTATCCCTTGTGGCTCTTAGTATGTTTGCTCCTGTTGCTCCTGGCAACCCCCGTTCCATCATCCACCTGATCAGTCCCTTCAAATATGTATCCGCTGCCTTCCTCTGTCTCTCCTTCCTTCTATCTGTCCAGTCAGTATAATGTTCTCCAGGCTCTCCTTCCTCATTGCATGTCCCAGGAACTTCAGTTGTCTCTTCCTGATGCTCAGCATCAATTTCCTTTTTGTTGCCATTCTTTCTAACACTTCGTCGTTGCTTGTATGCTCAGTCCACGATATCCGTAGCACCTCAGTAATCGAAATAAAGGGTTCTGTTCAAAATTCCTAGCACCTGAAGAAGGCCGGAGCGTACAAACGGCCGAAACGTCATAAACATGGCAATAAATATGAGAACAACAGTTCGAACAGTGTAAGTAATGTAAATATTACCTCATATCAGAAGTATAGACAAATACTGGTTATCATTTCTCATACTTCTAAGCATAATCAAGGTGTTGTGGAGGAATATCCTGTCTTACTCAGGAATGGGTATGGCCCGGGTTATAAAAGACCAGGGCTAGAACGAACTACAGCGTGTTCTTCATTCTACGAGAGTGATCGAAAGTGTTCGTGACTATACGAGAGTCTTCGTCGTTACACGGGAGTGATCGAGATTATTCGTCATTATACGAGAGAAGTCGAGAGCCATCGGCCTTAGATGAGAGTTAGACGTCACTAGACAGAAGCCTTCTTCCCAAGACGGACGCTTACGTCCTATACAAAGAGACATTGCCTTCTTAATTGTTATTCGTGTTAACTGTTCGTTGGGTGTAATTGTATTTGGTTTATTGTACTGAGGTATAATAAATCTCTATTTTTATATATCCTCAGTGTTAAGAGTTATTTCTTGCACTATTCTTTCTCTGTTTATCCCCTCCCAGAATACAACACAAGGAATAAAAAGCATGCCCAGCGATTAGAATATGGCTGGATGCTATCAAAGACAGTTATTCCAACAAAAATGACGATAATATTTAAAATATATAGTCATATAAAAATATTTATTTACACAAGCTCGTCAGATAGACGGCCCACTAACTTCCTCTCTCTCTCTCTCTCTCTCTCTCTCTCTCTCTATCTATCTATCTATCTATCTATCTCTATCCCCCCCTCTCTCTCTCTCAACGATTATATATCCTGTGAGTGTCAAAATCTCCAAGCCCCCTCTTTCCTCTTTATGTGGCCAAAAAATCTCAACTATCTCTTTCTGAGTCCGAGTATTATCTTCCAACCTCAAGTGGAATCATTACATAGAGTCAATAGCTAAATCCACTGCTAGAAAGGTTGGGTCACTGTGTCGGGCCAGAATGTTTTTTTCCGCCTGAATCCATCTTGCACATATACAAATCATCACCCGACCATACATAGAATACTGTTGTCATATATAGTCAGGCGCCCCTGCTGTTCATTTCAGTGATCTCGACAAGCGCCAAAAGAGAATCTATAATATAATTGGTACCGACCTAGCAGCTTGACTCCAGCCACTTTCTTTTTCACCGGCGGGATGTGGCTTCCTTCTGTCTCTTCTATAAATATTTTCATGGACTTCTGCTCGGACGAACTTAGGTCACTGGTACCCTATCCACAATAATTTACTCGTGCAACCAGACTGGCAACATGATCGCACCCTTTCACAGTTAAATCAACCAAATGCAGGCGACAATTATACTCCATCAGCTTCTTTTCTCGCATTTCCCACCAGTGGAACTCCATTCCGTATACCTGCTTTCCTGGCGGCTACAACCTCCAGGAATTTAAATGAAATGTCAATTCCGATCCCTCATCCATTAGACTCTAGTCCTTTCTATATCACGCCGTGTATCTTGTTCTTTTTCTTTCTCTCTACCTTCGCAACTGTCTTCACACCTGTGTTTCCATCCTTCTCTTGACCTTTCTCTGACAACCCTTGTAACTGGTTTGTCTTTTTCTTCACTCTCCTCCTGCCTAAAACTTTAACTCTTTTATGTAGCCTCTTGCGCATCAATGGCGATACTGCCTTGCTTGGATTAAAACGATTAAAAAAATATTCGCTCCGTCGATGAAAACTTCAGTATCTTTCTGTTGAACAACATTACTTTTGTCTCCAGTTTTCTGTTCATCTGTGAGAAAATTGTCCATCATTCACTGTCATGCAAGAGAATGGATATCGCATAGTAACTGCCTCTTTTCTTGCATTTCTTCCTTGTGGAACTCCTTTATCCTGCACATCTATAAATCTGCCATCCACCCGTGTATTGAATACTGCTGGCACATCTAGTCAGGTGCCTCTGCTATTTACCTCGGGGTTCTTGACAAAATACAACGGAGAATCTGTAATGTGATCGATACCGACTTGGCAGACCGGCTGCAGTCACTCTCTCACCAGTGTGACGTAGTTTCCCTGTGTTTCTTCTATAAATACTTTCACGAATTCTGCTCCGATGAACTTAAATCACTGGTGCTCTCTAGGTATGAATTTGCACGAGATACTAGATTAGCAACTAGGCCCCACCCTTTTACAGTGAAACAGATAAGATGTAACCGCAATTTCTACTCCACTAGCTTCTTTTCTCGCACTTCCCGCCGGTGGAATTCCCTTCCGTACACCTGCTTCCCAGACGCCTGCAATCTCCAGGAGTTCAAATGCAAGGTCAATAGACACCTCCTAACACACTAACTCGCACCCGTTCTCTCAAACACATTTCCCATCCACGCAACCCTCATCCTCGATATCCTTACCCGTCTATCACCCTCCTTCTGACATTTCCTATCACTTTTCCCCTATGTAACCCCCTAACCACTCTTTCTCATCACTTTCCCCTATGTAACCCCCTGCGCAACAGTGGCAGTGAAATGCCTTGCTTGGGGTGAAATGATTAAAAAGATGCTTTCCAGCCAACTTGAATCTTCGAAAATTCGAATGCAATGTCAATTACTATCTAATGTTCTCCTGGTTACTTTTTGTTCTTGTTTCCGTTTTATAATTCTTTCAAACCCAGTAACGTATTGTGTCTTAGCGGCTTTACTGTCTTATTAGGGGGTGACTTGATTAAAAACAAATTCTTATTGTCGTATTTCTTGTCTAATTCTGCTTCACACTCTATTCATATACGTTAGGAGCCACAAGAGGCAGAAAATTTTGTTGAGCCCTGAAAGGACACGGCAGATAGAAAAAAGTCTGATATTTATTTTCAACATTATCCAAGTCTGAATCGTATCACTCAGTCAATTTTCATACGTAATACACGTTTGGGCGATCATGTCTCTTTCGAGACATGACTGACTAGGCAGAAGATTTTCTCATAGTAGAACTTTCTGCGGTAGACTAGTTGACAACCAAGACTATTGAACGCAGTCTGTCCTGCCAAGGAAAAAGAGCCGTATTAATACCTTTCCCAAGGGTATTTGTGCGTAAGTGAATGCAACGAATTCAACTGGAATTCGAACCAAGCCTATATCCACTGCAATGCAACAAACATCCTTAGAGATCTTATATTCAATCCTGTTTGAATTCATTGTCATCTCAGTTTACAAAATGAACGCTATTTTTATTATTTTCATGGTCAATTTACATCTTGCTTTATTAAGATCGCTTCTTCTACCGCTGCTACAACTACTGCTATAACAACCGCTGATGCAAAGACATGTACAGTTTTAAAATAATCTTGCTTACTAAAAATCCGGAATGCAATAAAAAAGAAACTTTATCAACGCATACATTGAGACAAAAGAAGAACTGTTTGATATTTGGATTAACGATTTTATCTTTTATTTCAATGCAACCGTAGCATATATTTACATTTAAATTAACTTTATTACCATGAATTTTAAAAAAAACAAATACATGCATAAATGTATTAAATACTAGCAGTATAGCGCGGCGTTGCTCGAGTGTAATGAAAGCTTTAAAAGTAATCCATGGTCCTGGAGCTCAGACTCTTTGGACGTTGGCACGAAAGACTAAAAAGCAATAGTTGTTTCCAGTTAAAGCGAAACCGTAGACTGAAAGAAAAATGAATGAATTTCCTGGTATCGATATCAAATAAGTTGTTTTCGTCGTAAACTGAATTTTGAAGGCTAAATAAGTTCTCTGAGTAAATGATATCATGGCTGAGATTAAGAACTACAATTATACCTACTTAGAGCCAAACCCGAAGCAAGAACTAAACTAAAAGGGCTGAAAAAATACAGACATACAGGCAGATAAACAGACACACATACAAACATCTTGCCTTTTATATATGTATAAATTATCGATTTTCTGCACTATTGTAAGAGCTGAACCTTGAAGCTTCTGAATATTGTTTCTTATGTCTTTGTCTATGAGTGTATGAAATTTGATTAAAATCGGACCACTCCTTCTATCACCCGATTTTTTCGATTATCGATTTTCGATATTTATCGGGGGTGCCTCGACATAAAACCTAGCTAAGAACACTCGCAGACATTTATAGTACAACTGTGTAAATTTTCAAGAAGATCGGTTCAGTCGTTTCGGAGTCTATAGGTAACGGACAGACACACACACACAGAGACAGACACACACACACGCACACAAACAAAGTTCCATTTACAAATAAGTTTAGATAGATGTAGAAGTGAGGGAATTTTCGTTTTTCCCTAAATTTATTTCTCTACTTTTGTTATTCTTCTGCACACACAGACACGCACACACGAGCTCGCGGATTCACTAACCTACAACCGTCAATCATTATTTATCACCGTTTAACTTTGCAATATTTGGTTGGAAATGAAAGAAAATCAAAGTAGAAAAAACTTGCCGATGACGTGAATTTGTTTAAAGTAGACCACAACTTTCCAAGAAGTGACCCAAACACTTGACTTCATGACCTTCCCCTGCGCCACATATAGAAATGAGACATGCAGAAACCAGTTGTTGACAATCATCCACTCCCTATCGCCGTTTGGCTTTGCAAGAGTTGGTAGAAGGTGAAAGAAAAATCAAAGTAGAAAATAATGCCGATGGTGTGAATTTGTTTACGATGGACTTCAACTTTCAAGGAAGTGACCCACACGCTTGACATTCCCTGCAGCACATATGGAATTAGACATTTAGAAACCACTTATGAAACGGCATCAGATTGCCACTAATTGTGTTATAATTTTGAGTAGCGCCTCCTGTAGCCTGTGCACTTTTTTATCCGTTGAGAACCCTATATATGACAAATCTACTCCTGCAGCTTCTTTCCTCGCACTTCCCGCCTGTGGAATACGCTTCCTTATTCTTGCTTTCCTGACGGCTACAACCTCCAGGAATTCAAATGCAAGGTCAATACTCATCTCTTAACCACTAGATCCTAGTTCTTTCTACACCACCCTATATATCCTTTCGTTTCTCTCTACCTCTGCAACTGTCATCACGCCTGTGTTCCCTCCCTTCTCTTGCTCCTTTCTAAACGGTATGTTCTTCTCTTCACTCTCTTCTATCTAGTGCTTTTACTCTTATGTAGACCCCGGCACATCAGTGACGTTACCGCCTTGCGCGGGGTGATATGATTAATATATATATATATATATATATATATATATATATATAGAGAGAGAGAGAGAGAGAGATTACGGAAATTAACAACGATTAAAGAAACTGGTTTCAAACAACCGACAATTTGAAATGATTTGTTTGAACATTATTTTTGATTGATACTCGTATTTAAGTAGATATTTTGTTTTATAATCAAACAGTAATCAGAATAGAGATTCACGTTAAATATTTTTGGGGAATACATCATTTCTCCTTTCAATGTTAACGACAAAAGTGTCAGTCGATCAAAATCATGTCTATATATATATATATCCTGTCACGCTAAGGTCCTTGAATTATCTTCTTTTTTTTAATTTTTTTTATGTATTAACGTAAGATATTCAATAGTGGGTACATCAGTATATATGTCGCCGTCATTTTCGGCACCACAGACTCACTCATGTATATATATATATATATATATATTGGGTGATTGAAAACTAACTCCCTATTTTATCCATGAGTAGCCAGATGGTAGTCCTGATTTTTTCAGCTGGGGTGGGGGGTTTAAAGAAGAAGAAAGTCAAGTATACGAAATCGAGACTTTTTATGAACTTATAAGGTACAGAAGTTATTAATTCCATGCCACAAAATATTCTGCTGAAATTAGTTGACACTATTCCTTGCATCACAAGAAGCTGGTAACGATATCTGGTGTCACTATCAATTTTCAATAAAATCTCATGCTGAAAGTTTTCCTCTCATACCTATTTCTTACAGAAATTATAATTCATAAATAAATTATGTTTGGAGTTATTTTTCAATCACCATATATATATATAAATATCAAAATATCAAATTACACCAAGCTCGATATAAATGAGAAAAAATTGGACACAACAGTAGTGAAAATTAAGCCCTGAAGAGTGAAGTTATCACAACAGTGACTTCACGAAACTTAGAAGTCGGCATAACTCTGCTCAGTGGAGTGACAAACTCTGCACATTTATCTAATATATATATATATATATATATATATAAAAATAGTGTATCGAGGCAGCAGATAATTTTCTAAACATATACTGTTAAATATAAAAGATAATGAATGCCTATTATGTTTAATCATGAGCCGTTCTAAACATCGTATTTTGGCCTTTAATTTAAGGTGAAAATAAAGACAAAAACTCTCCAACATTTGAATATTTTTTTATTACGTTGGTTCTAAGCTTTCGGCTCACATGAGCCATCTTCAGAGATGTTACAGGGACGTTAACATAAAAACATCCACCATCAAAGATGATTTTATTTTGTGTTGACATAAAACTTTGCTAAGCAATGATAACAGTTACCAAATAGCAAATGCAGTTCGTAAATTTGTAATGCGGTTCTATGACGTCACACCGCGTAGAGCTCAAAACGTTAACAGAACCATATATTTAGATGCAATGTAATGTGTTATGACCAGATTTAAACGTGATTTTATTAAGTATGAGTTATATATATATATATATTTATATTGGAAGCGACATATCAACGCATTTTTCTATTTCATTAGTACATGGATTGTGAATTTTAAATGTTTTTACTTTAAAAAGTGTAAATATGGGAAAATGAGATGCATTTCCTTCATTCTTTTATTTAGGAAAGAAAAATAGCAATATATATATATATATATATATATATATATATATGCCGTTTTGCAAGATATGACGGCACAGAAAAATATCTTTAGTCCCAAGTGTTCGAGTAATCACCAGCCTTGCCGTTGTATAATCAGTAAAACTGTCGTTTACTTAATTACTGAGGCGATTGGTAATATTTTCGCTGTCTTTCCATTTGGAACTCGATCTCATACAAGCTGAAAACAACAATGATATCCAATTAAACTTGGAAAAGCGCTGATTATATCGAAGCCAACGACGCAAGAAGGCGATGTGAAATTCGTTTGAAATGTCTGCCTTGGCCGTGGATACAAAATTAGCATCAAAATCGACATTCTCGGTCACATTTGTGAAATCAGTGATCAGAGGTTGCCACAGTGGATTCAGTGCAGTGGAATTGAAAACATCTGGCAAAAAGTTCTTTGTTTCTGTTGATTTATCCTATTCAAAGCGACTGACGTCACTGAATTACAAATGTTGAGACATCCCCCACCCCACCCAGAAAACTGAAGAATTAGATAACGAAAGAATATTTCAAGAATCTCATTTCTAGCGGTGTAATTCGTTTTTTGAATTCGACTAACAAAAACATACCCCTTTCTTTCAAATGAGATGGCATATAAAAACGAAAATAAGGAGATTAAATTTAGAAAAATAACTATAAGGCAACTATTGATGTTCCCAAAACGATTAGTGTCTTATTCTAATACAGGTTATTTTTATATCATCATCTCAAGTAAGGCGAAAAAGCCACTGAAATGCAAATGGCAATTGAAAGAGAACAATAAGAAATGAGAAAGAATAATAAAACAGGATTTAAACAGATAGAAAATGTCGATTGACGTTACGTTTAAAGTTTTAAAGCGAGTAGTTGACAGAAAGAGGCTGGATACAACAGAAATGTGGTTCTACAGAAACATGGTGAGGATAACATGGATTAAACATAGGAACAACAATGAAATTTTAGAGAAAATGGAAACGAAAAGGTAACATTTTATTAACATCAGAAAGAGACAGTTGAAATTTCTTGGACGGGAAATGAGAAAGAAAGGCTTGGAAAATCTGATACTCACAGGACAGATTGAGGGAAATAGGACAGAAGAAAGCAGCAAGTAATATATTTGATGAAATGGATGATAAAACAGGATATGGGAGAAAGAACAAAAAGACAAAAATTAAGAGCTACAAGAGACAAGAAGATGTGGAGGGCCTTGATCGTCGACGTTCTGAGGGATACGGCACAAAAAGAAAATTTGACAGGTAAGCGAGAAGTCGGCAGAGAGTTCCACAATTGAGAATGTAGCCTATTAGTATAAAAATGATATCTAGCTATTTCAACAGTTTGCCCAGAATTTATCCAACTATTTAATAATGATAAACTAACTTAACTGAATTAATGACGCCTTAGTCCGCATTGAAGTACAATTATGTGATAACGCACACACTTATTCCAGCCTCAGTTTCACTTTAGGAGGATCATCATTTGTCTCGATGCGTTCTGCTTAATTTCATTTTCTTCCTCTTTTATATATAATGGCGTTTCAGGTCATAAGCAATCATGGCTCTTCACAAATTCCTTTTTTGTTGCTCCAAGTCACTTTCGAGCTTCTTCTCCTGCAGATTCCAATCTATTTTTTGCTGCTTCTCTTGTTTTAGGTTTACGATGATGACAAAAAATCGACTTGACGTTAAAAATGTGGCATTTCTTCTAGTCATTAAATTTGAAAAGGTTTTCCATTGGATCTTTGTAACTGCAACGATTTAGTTTGAATGTGACTAAAAAACCTAAGGCAGCTGATGAGTCAAAAGGCATTATACTTCTGAACAGAAATATTTACTAATATCTTTTACTAGCAGTATAGCCCGGCGTTGCTCGGGTGTAATGAAAGCTTTAAAACTAATCCATGGTCCTGGAACTCAGATTCTTTGGACGTTGGCACGAAAGACTAAAAAGCAATAGTTGTTTCCAATTAAAGCGAAACCGTAGACTGAAAGAAAAATGAATGGAATGTAAGTCAAATTTTGATTTCCTGTTATTGATATCAAATAAGTTTTTTTCGTCGTAAACTGAATTTTGAAGCCTTCTGAGTAAATGCTAACATGGCTGAGACTAAGAACTACAATTATACCTACTTAGAGCTAAACCCGAAGCAAAAAGTAAAATAAAAGGGCTGAAAAAAATACAGACATACAGGCAGATAAACAGACACACACACAAACATATTGCTTTATATATATATATATATATATATATATATATATATATATATATTATCGATTTACTGCACTATTGTAAGAATTGCAATCTTGAAACCTCTGAATATCGTTTTTTATGTCTTTGTCTATGGGTGTATCAAATTTGATTAAAATCGGACCACTCCTTCTATAACCCGATTTTTTCGATTATCGATTTTCGATATTTATTGGAGGTACCTCGACACAGAACCTAGCTAAGAACACTCGCAGACGTTTATAGTACAACTGTGTACATTTTCAAGAAAATCGGTTCAGCCGTTTCGAAGTCTATAGGTAACGATCACACACACACACAGACACACACATACACACACATATCCACAGCCACACAGACAAAGTTCCATTTATAAATAAGTTTAGATTATTAATAAATAAATGTTTTCTATTAAATTACCGAAATGGTATATAGAATGTTCCAATAACTCGGACCAATTTTAAATGTGAATTAAGTTTAGGCGTCTAATGAGTTTTTCAATTTCTTTCAGATTTAACAGTTTTGGTCTTTGGCAATTTTTATCGTAGAAAGATTAACAATCAAACAACGTGTTAAAGTTATCGAAGCCTACTACGAATATAGACGTTCAAACAAGAGAAGTTCACAGGTCGCATCATCTCTCGAAACAGTGATTTCAATTGACCACCTAGATCGTGCGACTTGATGCCTTTAAATTTCTTCTTTTGGGGGGCCATCTCAAAAGTAAAGTCTATGCCAACAAGCCAACAACAATTCAACAGCTGAAGGATGAGATAACAAGGCATATTGGTGAGATCGAGGCGTAACTATGCAGAGACGTCATCAAAATTTTTGACCATCGTGTGGCGGTGTACCACTGAAATCTTAGCGGACTTTTGGGCGATATTATTTTTTACAAATGATTGCCATAACTCAAATAACATGATTCAATAGTGAAATCAATAAATTTCACCAATAATTCTGTTTTATTTACTGCTAATGGAACATCCTATATAAAGTTATTTCTTTCTATTCTCAGATTGAAAAGAAAATAATCAGAATAGGTTCCTAATGATTACCTGCCTTTTTATAGATACCTGCACTAATTCGCTGAAAAAACAGTATAGCGTGATGAAAAAAGCTCCTAACGTGATAAAAAACATTTCAAAATCTTTGTTATCATTACGAAGAAACACCAAAGTACTGTTTTTATTCTTTATTAAATTTAATTCTTTTTTTTTTTTTTTTTTTTTTTTTTTTTTTTTAGCACGTTCAAAATTTTGGTTAAAAATATTGTTTTTTTTTTGTTTTTTGTTTTTTTTGTGTGTGTTGTTGCTGTTTTTTTTTTGTTTTTTAGCTACCTGTCAACGAATTATTTACGATTAGTGTTTGACCGCTGGATAGATGTGCGTTGTGGTGCAGTGGATATCGGCTCGGAACGACAAATCGGGGAGCCGAGTTCGAATTCTAGTCGAATTCCTTGCATTTACTTATGCCCAAATACCCTTGGGAAAGGTATTAATCTGTCTCTTCCCTCCAGTTATGGGTTAAATAATAGGACAGATTGGGTTCTACAGCCTTGGTCGGCAACCAGTCTACCGCAGAAAGCAATGGCAACCTACTAGGGGATAATCTTCTGTCCAGTCAGTCATATCTCTTTTGAGACATGATCGTCCAAGCGTGTATCATGTGTGGCACTTAACTGACTTTCCGGAAAAAAATCGATCCATTTAGAAATCCTTTTAATCAAATTTTCAGGGCAAATTCACAAATGTATTAAATAGTTTTTGAATTTTTTTAAACCTCGTAAAAATACTTTATACATGTAACTCCCTCCATATTACTTAAATTCTTGAAATTTCGAGAAATTATAATTTCATTGCAAAATTTGTTTTATTAGTTAAAAGCAGAACTCTTTGAAGAATGTAAACGATTATAAATTTGTTTAATTCCTACGCATTTCCCGAAAATCTGTAAAAATAAAGAATTGTAAAATAAAAAATGCAATAAAACTATTGCATTATTTAATTAGAAAAGCTTTCATAAATAATATTTATTAAAGTCATTGTTGTCTTAAAAAAACTTTTTGATGAATAATGGATTTTTACAGGGATTGTTTTTTATTTTTTTAAATTTTAATCATAATAATTTATCAAATTTCACTTTTAAGCGGGTTGACGGCCATGTCACGTTGAATACACCGGTTCTCGCTCGATCACCGAAGTTAAGCAACGTTGAGCCTGGTCAGTACTTAGATGGGTGACCGCTTAGGTAATACCAATACCAATACCAATACCAATACCAATACCAGCTGCTGTAAGCGTTTGTTGACGGATGTGCGTTGTGGTGGAGTAGATATCGGCTCAGAAAGAGAAATTGGTGAGCCGTGTTCGAATTCCAGTTGAATACCCTGCATTCACTTAAGCACTGGTACCCTTGGAAAAGGTATTAATCCGTCTCTTCCCTTCAGTTATGGGTTGAATATCAGGGTAGGACTTGGGGACCCTGCCCTTAAAAACAAATCCCAATGAATCTTTATACTCAAAAAGAAAAAAAAGTATTACTAGACACAAAACTTATATAAAAACAATAAATTGTTGAAAGAAAAAGGTATTACCAGCAATAAATAAATAAAATTTAGTTGGCAATAAATGACCCGCCGAGGTTGATATGCCATGAATCAACCAACCAACAACTTAAAAAAAAACTCTGCATTACTTTCATTGCGTTAGGTGATGTACTATAGTTATATGGTGCAGTGGATATCAGCTCTGAATGAGAAATCGGAGAACCGAGTTCAGATTCCAGTCGAATTCTTTGCATTCATTTACTTGCAAATACCGTTAGGAAAGGTATTAATCCGTCTCTTCTCCTTCCAGCTATTGGTTAAATAGCAAAACAGATCGGGTTCTATAGCCTTGGTGGGCAACCAGTCTACCACAGAAAGTAATGGCAACCTTCTGCGGAAAAATCTTCTGCTCAGTCAGTCATGATTCCTTCGAGACATGATCGCCAAAACGTGTATGACGTATGGTACTTAACTGATAGACTGATATTTAGTAATCAAAATTTGAAACATTTAATACAAATCGTGTTGCACCAAGATTTTAAAATAATTTTATTTTATTATATAACTAGCAGTTTAGCGCGGGTTCACTCGGATAGTTTAAGGAATAATAAGAATAAAAAGCATATGATGAATTTACATAGCAAATAATTACACAACGTCCTACCTCGTCACTTTTATAGATATGGATAACAATGTAGAATGTTTCTATTGGATTAGGGTGGGATGGGGAAGGGCAACATATATCGATATAGATAATATAAAGTGGGGTGATCGATTCTATATTATAATCAATACATAAACTGATCCCTTACTTTGTGAAGTGATAATATATGTTTTTCTACCCGTAATTTTGGCTTTCTGAAAAATTTCAAGGTGTCGTTAGCGTTCTAAAATTTTGATCTACATCTGAGCGCAACTCCCGTCGAGCTAGACCGAAAAATACAGAAGGCTAAGTCGAATCTATCAAACAAACAAATACTTACAACCTCCACGCTCGTCACTTTTATAGATATAGATTTAATTCCAATTTTTGTGTATATCTATACCTTTCCAACTTCAAAATGATGATAATAATCAATTTACAATGTCTTGAAGAGTGACCCTAGAAGAATTTTCAATTAATTCGGCCATAAAATTCTTATGCTCTTGCGTAATTTTATATTTTCTTGCTCCTCCCCTAGAGTCACACTTATCAGCACCCTGGTCTAACCAATGGTACGCTGTTGGCAGAGGCACACCAATTGTTCTTGCCAGGTCTTTCCAATTTCCTGCTGCGACGTGTGCAGCTAAAATCTGGGCCTTTTTTTCGCCAGCCCTAGTTTTCTTGAGGTCAGTCCTCTTTGGATCTGTTGCTAATTCTACTTCAGCTTCTTTTGTAGAGGTTTCTCCAGCATCATCATCAATCATCATTGTTACCCATACCGGACTTTCTCCTCCTACTTTTACTGTAGGCCCACCCAATGCTTTCTTGGCCTCTAAGTTGTTTGTATTTTGGTTTTTTCTTTATCTATATAATGAAAACGAACAATTTCCTTAACTGAAAAAATAATTTTCGATTTACCAAATAAATTATCTCAATTTGAAGTTGTCTATTCCAATTTGAAGTTGTTTATTCTTATTTTGAAGTTGATTGTTTTTAGGTTTTTGACATTTTCTCAATCTGAAGTTGATTAATCCATTTTGAAGTTGTTTATTCTTATTTTGAAGTTGATTAATCCATTTTAGAGTTGATTAATTTTTTACCTGAAAATAAGTCCATTTTGAAGTTGATTATTATATTTTGAAATTGAAAAGGTATAGTTCCGATTTTCGTAAGTATAAACGACCATACACGATATTATAAAAAAAATAAGTGCGATGACTAAAGTAAATTCAAAGTCAACATTCCTAAAATTATCTTACAGGGAATAATTTCCAATATTTTTCAGATTACAGAGTACTTAAAAGTTATTTTTTAAAAAAAAAGGCACTTACGTCATTTTTAAAAATTATGTCTTACGAATAAAGTCTCCGAAGAACAACAATAAAGCTGTCATGACCTCGTTATCACTCGTCAATCACATAAACATGGCTACTGTCGGTTTGAAACACAACTATCGTTTTTTTAATAGATTTCTGTGTTATTTTCAAATTTATGTAAATAACATTTGTTTAAAATCAGATTAATTATACTTTAAATCAGCTAATATTCCTCAAATAAAGTTTCAAAACAGTATATTTTATTTTTGGAAGATTTTTTAATAAAAAGAATTACATTGCGATGACAGACGACGAAAATAGGCGCTAATCATTTATTTTATCAAAATAAGAAAATCGATTCCGTTAAATATAATTTCTGTTTGAAATAGACTAGAGTATTTTGCTTACTGGAAATAGGAAATTTAATCACCTAGCTTTTGATTAAAGCTAAAATAGAAGCAGTTTCATTAATAAAAATCATTTCAAACTTCTTCTTCTTCTATTTGCTGTGTCCTTTTTGAACGTATGCGATCATGGCTTTCCAAGTCTCCTATTCCTAGTGGCTCTTAGCAAACTTTCTCCTGTTACACCCAAACCCCGCCTAGCCACCTACTCGCTGAGCCTATCAAGTATGTTACGCGTTGCTTACCCTATCCCTCACTTTCCCTCTATCTGACCAGTGGGTATCAAATTCTCCAAGCCCTCTTTCCTCATTACATGTTCCAGGAACTTCAGCTGTTTCTTCCTGATGTTAAGTATTAGTTCCTTTTCGTTTCCATCCTCTCCAAAAACCTTGTCGTCCCTCACATGTTCAGTCCATGGCATCCTCAGCATCCTTCTGTAGAACCACATTTAGATTACTCCATCGTTAAAACTCTACTAGCCACTTGGTCAAGCTCGTCAAGTATGCTACGCGCCACTTTCCGTCTTTCTCTTTCCCTCTATCTGACCTGTGAGTATGAAAATCTCCAAGCCCTCCTTCCTCATTACATGTTCCAGAAACAGACGTTGAGATGCTAGGTTAGACTGGTTATCAGTAACCTACCGACTGAGTCCGGATGTGGCACAAGGTTTATTTTACGTGGGAATTCTAAGCCCGTAAGCATTGGTAAAACTTCCCGCAGACCCTACTAAAGCAGGGCTGGGCTTCTGTATGTTTTTTCCCAGATGAAACTATGCCGAAGGGGAGAGTCTCGTCTAGGGAAATAGGTAGAGAATCCGACAAGGTTGTGTTCGAGTGGAATACTGGCGATCAGACTGGTCAAAATATCTCTGAAGTGGTGCTTTATATATCCAACTGTTCCCCCCCCCATAACAACGGGAAGTTACATTGCAATCTACAAATTTTGAGAAAGTGAAATCTATCTCACAATTCTTAAACGATCTCATTACTGCTCTGGTTTCTAATTGCTCCAAAAATTAAAAGTGATGTTAAAGGTCAACATGTTTCATCCAGTGTCGATATTGAAGATGTTATGCACCTTTAGATCAAGGATAAACCAGAAATGGTTCTCATAGAAAGAATTTAAAAAAATGGATTGTGTGTTTGTAAATAATTCTGTCAGTTCAAGACTTTATTTCATAGAATTTATTAAACCTTCCTTGTCACTCAATCTTCTTAAATTTAAAGAGAAATAAATTTATTTCATTTTGATACAAGTTTTTACCCGATTTGAAATTTGTCTTCAATCTGCCACATTAATAATAACACGATCTGCCACATTAATAATAACTCCATCTGTCACATTAATAATGGCTCAATCTGCCACATTAATAATCATACAATCTGCCACATTAATAATAACTCTATCTACCACATTAACCCTCTAGGGCCATTCGTATCATATTTGATACAGTATGAAAACAAGCCTTGAAAGAAATATTTTCCTGAAAAATTTTTTAAGAGAAATATTTTATAAATTTCAAATGAAAGCAGTACTGACTGCTCAGTCAATGAATACCAAATGTTTCCTTATAGGGAAATACCAAATGTTTCCTTATAGGGAAATACTGTATCAAATATGATACGAGTGGCCCTAGAGGGTTAATAATCTTTCACATTAATAATAACATTATCTACCACATTAATAATAGCTCAATCTGCCACATTAATAATAGCTCAATCTGCCACATTAATAATAACTCCATCTACCACATTAATAATAGCTCAATCTGCCACATTAATAATAGCTCAATCTGCCACATTAATAATAACTCCATCTACCACATTAATAATAGCTCAATCTGCCACATTAATAATAGCTCAATCTGCCACATTAATAATAACTCCATCTACCACATTAATAATAGCTCAATCTGCCACATTAATAATAGCTCAATCTGCCACATTAATAAAAGCTCAATCTGCCACATTAATAATAGCTCAATCTGCCACATTAATAATAGCTCAATCTGCCACATTAATAATAGCTCAATCTCCCACATTAATAATAACTCCATCTACCACATTAATAATAGCTCAATCTGCCACATTAATAATAGCTCAATCTGCCACATTAATAATAACTCCATCTACCACATTAATAATAGCTCAATCTGCCACATTAATAATAGCTCAATCTGCCACATTAATAATAGCTCAATCTGCCACATTAATAATAACTCAATCTGCCACATTAATAATAACTCCATCTACCACATTAATAATAGCTCAATCTGCCACATTAATAATAGCTCAATCTGCCACATTAATAATAACTCCATCTACCACATTAATAATAGCTCAATCTGCCACATTAATAATAGCTCAATCTGCCACATTAATAATAACTCCATCTACCACATTAATAATAGCTCAATCTGCCACATTAATAATAGCTCAATCTGCCACATTAATAATAACTCCATCTACCACATTAATAATAGCTCAATCTGCCACATTAATAATAGCTCAATCTGCCACATTAATAATAACTCCATCTACCACATTAATAATAGCTCAATCTGCCACATTAATAATAGCTCAATCTGCCACATTAATAATAACTCCATCTACCACATTAATAATAGCTTAATCTGCCACATTAATAATAGCTCAATCTGCCACATTAATAATAACTCCATCTACCACATTAATAATAGCTCAATCTGCCACATTAATAATAGCTCAATCTGCCACATTAATAATAACTCAATCTGCCACATTAATAATAGCTCAATCTGCCACATTAATAATAACACGATCTGCCACATTAATAATAGCTCAATCTGCCACATTAATAATAACTCCATCTACCACATTAATAATAGCTCAATCTGCCACATTAATAATAGCTCAATCTGCCACATTAATAATAACTCCATCTACCACATTAATAATAGCTCAATCTGCCACATTAATAATAGCTCAATCTGCCACATTAATAATAACTCCATCTACCACATTAATAATAGCTCAATCTGCCACATTAATAATAGCTCAATCTGCCACATTAATAATAACTCAATCTGCCACATTAATAATAGCTCAATCCCTGCCACATTAATAATAACACGATCTGCCACATTAATAATAGCTCAATCTGCCACATTAATCATAACTCCATCTACCACATTAATAATAGCTCAATCTGCCACATTAATAATAACACGATCTGCCACATTAATAATAGCTCAATCTGCCACATTAATAATAGCTCAATCTGCCACATTAATAATAACTCAATCTGCCACATTAATAATAGCTCAATCTGCCACATTAATAATAACTCAATCTACCACATTAATAATAACTCGATCTGCCACATTAATAATAACACGATCTGCCAGAATTTCTTTGCAAAGCACTCTAAGTTGATAATAGGTTGATCTGCTAGAATTTGTGACGCTACTTATCAATGCAGTCAATTTGGACTTCAAAAATTTAAATTCAGTGTCAATCGTTGTCTTATGTCTTAATTAGTTTCTTTTTAATGCTGTATCTCCTTTATGTTTCTTCTTCTCATATTCTCTAACACTCAGTAATCCCCTTACGTCTTAGTGGCTTTATTACCTTGCTTGGAGTGAAAGGATTTGGAAAAATAATTTTCCTTAAATGTGAAGAAAACAATTTACTTTATTTTGATCGCAGTTTTATTATTATTATTATTATTATTATTATTATTATTATTATTTGTGCCATGTCCCTTCAGGACGTAAGCTATCATGACCTTCCACGTCTCCTTATCCCTGGTGGCTCTTAGCACGCTTTCTCCTGTTGCCCCATCCAAACCCCATTGTGCCATCCACCTACACAGGCCTGTCAAATATGTTATCCGCTGCTTTCCTCTGTCTCCCTTTCCATATATCTGACCCGTGAGTATCAAATTCTCCAAGCCTTTCTTCCTCATCCCATGCCCCAGGAACTTCAGCTGTCTCTTCTTGATGCTCAATATTAATTCCTTTTTCGTTTTCCAAAACTTCATCATTGCTCACATGCTCAATTCATGATATTCACAGCATCCTTCTGTAGAACTACATTTCTGTTGCTTCAAGTTTTTCCTTCACCTTTGTTAATATTGTCTAGCATTCGCTGCCATATTGAAGAACAGACATCACATAGCAATCCAGTACTCTCCTCTTCGTTTCTATTGAAATATTCCTGTATTTTAATACTCTGCCCAGCTTTTGGAATGCGTCCTTGGTCATGCCAATTCAACTTCAAATCTCAGTGTCGCACTTTCCGTCTTCCGTTAGAACACTTCCCAAGGACTTAAATTTTTGTATTTACTTGATTTTAGTATCCCCAATCTGTAATTGGCATTTTGGGTTTTGCTGTTTGCTGATGACAATACATTTGGGGTTTTTTTGTAATTTATTTTTAGTCCTTTCTTTTGACTTTCTTCATCTTCCTGTTTTAGGAGGTCTTGTAGTTTTCTTTCCGTGTCGGCTGTGAGCACTGTATCATCTGCGTATCTTATGTTGTTCAGATTGTGACCGCCATTGATGAATCCTGGCATAACTTCTAGGGTCCTCTGAATAGTCTCGCTTTACAAGCTGAATAGATTCGGTGATAAGACACATCCTTGTCTTACGCCCCTTTCTATCTTTGTATATCTGCTGAATTCGTTTCCTGTTCGTATACAAGCTGTTTGCTGCCGGTAGAGATTTTTAATTACCCTAAAGTCTTTCTCAAATATGCCGTGCTGGCTGAGCATTTCTGTCAGTTCGTTGTGGCGTACTTTATCGAACGCCTTGGCATAGTCAATAAAACACAGGTAAACGCCCTTTTTCATTTGTATCGCCCCTTCTGGTAGTATTCTAAGCATAGATATCACATTCTTTGTTCCAGTGTCCTTGACGAAACCGCACTTTTCTTGTCCTATCTCCGGTCTGATTCTGCTTCCCTTTCTATTCATCAGGATTCGAACAGTGAGTTTCGTTGCCATTGCTTTCTGCGGTAAACTGGCTACCAGCCAAGGCTATAGAATCTAATCTGTCCTGTTTTTTAACCATAACTGGAGGCAGGAGATGGATTAATACTTTTCTAAGGATATTTGTGAGTAAGTGAATGCAAGGAATTCAACTTGAATTCGAACTCGGCTCCTCGATTAGTCGTTCCGAGCCAATATCAACTGCACCACAACGCACATCCGCTAATCTAGTACTGCGCTTAAATTCATAAAAACTAGATACCATAGCGGAGTCTTTATCCGAACAATTATCAGGAAACTAGAAACAAAAATGTCACAGAGGATCCACATAAGATGGTGAGAAACTGATTGAAGACAAGATATCAGGTGAGGACCAATAACATAGCTGATTCTCCTTTGCATTTTATCAAGAATTTCTAAATATATAGCAGAGGCACCAGCCCATATGTGGCAACAATATTCAAAGGATGGCTGAATGGTAGACTTGAAATATGTCAAATAGATTCTGGAGAGAATAATTTTCTTGCACGACATAGTGAACCAATTTTCCTTCTTCTTACAGTTAATAGATAGTCCTTTCTTCTTGCTTTCGATGACTATTTTTTCTTTTTGTGTCAACAATGACATCCGCATATTATTTCATAACAATATGTTACTAAAATAAAATATGTTTCATATAACAGTTGCTAAATTTAGTGCATGAAATGATAGTGACCGAAAGAGTAAAAAAATGTTATCTCTGCCCTAAAATATTTAGTACAAGCTATGAAAATGTGTATGCAAATGTAACAAATATTATGGGACAAAAAAATAAGACCTATTATATCTGTCCTAAGATATTTAGTACACCTACATTATGAAATGTGTATGCAAGTGTCACAAATATTATGGGACAGAGATACCATAAAACATTGGGACAACCTACGATGTTTCCAAATATCCACACCTCCATATGAGTGTAATGTCTTTTAACTCATACTTTAACGTATTACTTGTCTTTCTAATATTTAATAAATTTCAAATTCTAACCGATATATTTAGGAAGAAAACGCTTAGCGCTACTGAAATCGACACCTTGCTATTTTTCTTCTCATGCATTCATAAAAATGTCCAAATATAATTTATCACATGAGGACCCTTAACCATTCCAGTATAAAATATCAATAACCTCATCGATGTAATGGTTGAAGGTATCTTCATATATTTAACGTCTTATTTCATAAATATAGTTTTATAGCTTGCTGCACGCTTACACACATCTACAATGTTGCCACAAATTATTTTCATCAGCGACAAGGATGACAACTGGGAAGATAAAAGATAATAGCAAGTAAGCCCTTCGTGACTACTTCATGTTGGTATGTTGAATGCCGCAGTTAAGGACAAAAGAAAGATTGAGCTAGATTTAATAAAGGTAAAATTGTTATGGCTTAAAGACGAGATAAAACATTGCCGAAAAAGCATAGCTTCTAAAATGCTACCATTCATATGTGACGTTTTCTATCGGTAGTGATCAGACAAATTTTTTAAAAAAAAGAAATTACAAAACGTCAATAAAGATCATATTGAACAGAGATGCTTCCAAATCTTATCATAGGCTCTATCCTAGGTCCTACGCTTTTTCTGATCTTCACCAACGATCTCCCTGATGTAATCAGTTCCCAAGTAGGTATCTACGCTGACGGCACCACCATTTACTCCCGTCTCAATAAGAAATTTGCCGAGGCTGACGAAGTAAATCTCGCTGCTGCTCTTGAAAAGGACCTCTAATCTGTGGTGGACTGGGGTAAAAAATGGCTCGTAAATTTTAATGCTACCAGAATGAAGCTGCTCTCCTTTAACAACCATAGAGAAACTTTCCTACCTTTCATCAGCATGAATCACGTTAGTCTCCCAGAAAGCAATGGCCTCAATGACTCAACCGACCTCAAGTGGAACGATTACATCGAAATGAATAGCTAAATTTACTGCTAGGAAGGTCGGGTTACTGTGTCGGGCTAGGAAGTTTTTCGCGTCAAAATCTATCTTGCACATATACAAATCTACCATCCGTCCGTGCAATGAATACTGTTGTCATATCTATCCGGCGTTCTGCTATTCATTTAAACAGTATTTTTATATTTATATCTACCGGCCTGATTATTTACGATAATTTTTTATTACGAAAATGTGTGCTACCTAGCAGGATTCGAAAATAAATTTCAAAATAATTCATTACAAATTGTCGGTTACTTATAACCAAGTTTCGTTAAAATTCGTTAATTTCCGTAACATGTTTACATATATATATATATATATATATATATATATATATATATATATATTGTGTTTTTTGTAAATTAAATATTTGTCTGTGATTTAGCTCTGTGTTTTGGTAAATCATTTTTTTTGTTACAACTTATAACACGTAACAAGTGTAAATGCTACCTCATCTCAGAAGTATAGACAAATAATCATGATCAAATCTTTCGCGCGACATCTAATAACGACTGCATAGATTTTAATTTTTTATCTGCTTATTTTAGATGATTTTACAATTGGATGTATTTTATGTACTGCCACTGGTGCACCAGAAGTTACAGTGAGAGGAGAGAGAAGAAAAGAAAAGAAAAAGAGAAAGTACAGAGGATGTTGAAGAAAGGATAAGAGAAAGATGGGATTCAAGGAAAAAGATGGTAATTGACGTTGCACTTAAACTTTTGGAGATTGCAGCTATCAGAAAAGCAAGTGTACGGAAGGGAAAAAAACTGATAGTGGCGGTTATATTTGCCTATTTTGACGGTAAAAGGGTATGACCTAATTGCCAATCTAGTAGCAGAGTAAATTCGTGTAGACAGGCCACAAGGATATGAAGCTCGTCAGAACAGAAGCTGTAAAAGTATTTGTAGAAAAGACAAAAGGAAGCCACATCCTGTCGGTGAGAAAGTGAGTGAAGTCGACCTGCCAAATCGGGATCGATCGATCCCTTTGCAGATCCTTCTTTGCATTTTGTCGAAAACCCCGAGATGAATAATAGAAGCACACGACCAGAGATGATAACATTGTTCAATGCATGGTTGAACGGTAGATTTATAAATGTGCAAGATTTTGATGAGAAAAACTTCCTTGCCTGGAAAAGTAACTCGATCACTGATGCCTCCTCAACAGGTGTTTACCCGTTCAACCAGACTGGCAACTGGGTCCCACCCATTCACAGTCAGGTTAGCCAAACGCAGACGACAATTCTACTCCTGCAGCTTCCTCTCTCGCACTTCCCGCCTGTGGAACTCACTCCCGTATTCTTGCTTTCCTGACGGCTACGACCTCCAGAAATTTAAAAGCAAAGTTAATACTCACCTACTAACCACTGGCCTCTAGCTCTCTCTCCCCTCCCCTGTATAACCTTCCCTTTCTCTCCGCCCATGTACCTGTCATTGCACCTGCTTTCTCAGTTTTCTATTGTTCCTTTCTAACTAGCTTGTACTCCTCACTCTTTTCTAATTAATCTTTCTACATTTATGTAACCCCCTGCACATCAGTGGCGTTTCTGCCTTGCTCGGGGTGAAATGATTAAAAAAAGTAAAAATAAAAATAAACCCGTCGCTTATCGACGAATGATCCTCAAATGACAGCAAAGTGCGGAGAGCCGTGCTCGCTAATTCGACTAGGTTGATTCGTTTTTGTAGAAAGAGAAAACTATGAGGGTCAAGACTTTCTCTTGTGGGATCGCCCCTTTTTGTATATAATAATGGACTCGCCTGAGTGTACATATAATCCTGCCTATAGAGAGAACAGCAGTTGGGCCATTTTTTGGCTGGGCCATATAGCCCGGAAATCCCAGTCATAACTGACCATGTGTCACATGTTGCTCTTACTGGGAGGGACAACTAAATATAGTTGG
This sequence comes from Ascarosepion bandense, assembly GCA_037127315.1. Classification (NCBI taxonomy): domain Eukaryota; kingdom Metazoa; phylum Mollusca; class Cephalopoda; order Sepiida; family Sepiidae; genus Ascarosepion; species Ascarosepion bandense. The sequence goes on along the minus strand of JBBBDQ010001084.1, from coordinate 3,370,858 downwards.
GTGCTTGTCTCCGGCCTTCGGGCTGGGCTCACCTTATTAAGTCCGAATAAGACCAGTTTAGAACAGTATTGAACCTATCCACCGCGGTGGATAGGTAATGTTTTCACCAGTACCTGGGCGTACGCGCTCAGGCTCCCCACGTTAAAAAAGACCTTGTGTCACATCTCGCTCAAGTGGGGGAGAAGGGTAAATATTGGAGTTGGATCTGGAATGACAGTTGTAGTTGTAGTTGTAGTTGCTCTAAGCGCCACTTAACTAGAACAAGTTACTTTTTCACTTCAAGACTGTATAAATTTATTTCTACTAACAGTATTCCTGAATTGACTAACCCGCGTTCCAGTTTGTATATTACGTTCAATATAACCCACTTTTTCTACCTCCATATTTGTTTTTGTTGTTATTATTTTGTGCGGTTCCTCACCCAGAATCGACAACACTTTCATATAACGTACACTACCGTATTTTTAATGATATTTAATAACTTGCAAAATGTTTAGTCCTTAAACTGGTAAATCGTTAAATGAGGATTGACTCTACTTTAAATTGAACAAGACTAAGTCCAAGCTTGTAGCTACATTACCCACTGAATTGTTAAACAAATTCCTGCTTCTGAACAGAAACTATCTCAAATAGTAAATAGTAACATTATAAGCATAATGTTTCAAGTGGGTATAAGCAAATTTCTTTTCATGTCGAATTATCCTTTAAGCTAGGCTGCGACCAAGAACCCAGGTCAAATCATCATTTAGGCTAGTACAGGGTCCAGGGTCGAATTATCCTTTAGGCTAGTATAAGCTGCAACCTAGGACCCAGGGTTGGATCACCCTTTAGCTTGTATAGGATGCAGCCTAGGGACAAGGGCAGGATTATCCTTTAGACTGGTATAGGTTATCGAACCGATATCCACTGCATCACAACGTCCATCCGTATTCAGTCAGTTAAGTGCCATACATGATACACGCTTGGGCGATCATGTCTCGAAAGAGACATGACTGACTGGGCAGAATATTATCCCGCAGTAGGTTGCCATTGCTCCATTGCTTTCTGCGGTAGACTGGTTACCGATCAAGGCTATAAAACCCAATCTGTCCTGTTATTTAACCCATAACTGAAAGGAATAGACGGATTAATACCTTTCCCAAGGGTATTTGCGCGTAAGTGAATGCAATGAATTCAACTGGAATTCGAACTCGGCTCCTAGATCTCTCGTTCCGAGCCGATATCCACTGCACCACAACGCACATCCGTATTACTTTGTTAAAATTTTAATCTGGGGACCAACAAAGATGTCTTCCTTTATCTTTGCTTCGCTTATCCTGGGATATTTATTCCGCACATCCTTGTATGCTGCCTTCAATTTTATTCATAGCCATCACGATATTTTTCATAAAACCAAGCTTGGCGTGAAGAGGTGGCAACAAATTTTATTTGACTCCATTAGTAGTAGCTGGGAAGTGTTCTAACTAAAGTGTGACACAGAGATTCGAAGAGGAATTGGCTTGGCGAAAAACGCGTTCCAGATGTTGAATAGTGTATTAAGAGACAGGAATATTTCAATAGAAACAAAGAAAAGAGTGCGGGATTGCTATGTGATGTCAGTTCTTCAATAGGGCATTGAATGCTGGACAATATCATCATAGATGAAGGAAAAACTTGAAGCAATTGAAATGTGGTTCTACAGAAGGATAGTGCGGATTGAGCATGTGAGCAATGATGAGGTTTTGGAAAGGATGAAAACGAAAAGGAAATTAATACTGAGCATCAGGAAGAGACAGCTAAAGTTCCTGGGACATGCAATGAGGAAGAAGGGCTTGGAGAACCTGATACAAACAGGCCAGATAGAAGGAAAAAGAGACAGGGGAAAGCAGCGGATAACATATTTGAAGGAACCTGATCAGATGGATGAGGGTTGTGGTGTAACAGAAGAAAGCGTGCTAAGAGCCACCAGGGATAGAGAGACATGGTAAGCCATGATCGCCTACGTCCTGAAAGAACAGGGTACATAGAAGAAGAGAAGAAGTAGTGAATGCGGTTTTTCTCTCCCAGCTTCCATCGATTGTCGTAGAGGCCAGAGTCTCTTGATGCTGTCTCATTCCCAAATAAAAACAACAGTACTTTGCATTACTTGGCATATCCACTTTGCAGTCCTCCTAAGAGAGTAAGAAGCTTCAAATCCCCGGAAAGCTACTAATAGTTGATTCATCTCAGTAGTTGTTTCATATTGTCAAAAGTTTCTTTCATGTACACTGCATGATCAACTTGGATTGAAGATAAAACATTACCATTGTGTAACAAGGTCTTGGAAATGATGGAAACAAAAAGGAAATTAATACTGAGCATCAGGAAGAGACAGCTGAAGTTCCTGGAACATGCAATGAGGAAGGAGGGCTTGGAGAACCTGATACTAACAGGCCAGATAGAGGGGAAAAGAGACGGGGGGAAAGCAACGGATAACATATTTGAAGGACCTGATCAGGTGGATGACGGAACGAGGGTTACATGGTGCAACAGGAGAAGGCGTGCTCAGAACCAACAGGGATAGGGAAACGTGGAAAGTCATAATCGTTTACGTCCAGAAGGAACAAGGCACATAAAAGAAGAACAAGACACCTTTAAAAATTGTCTTCGAGGTATCTGCTACGTGTTATAAGTTGTAACAAAAAAGAAAACTGATTGACCAAAAAACCAAGCTTAATCACAAACAAATATTTAATTTACAAAAAATACAAAAAAAAATATTTACAAATATGCAATTTTTGTTGCATTCAATACAAGAAACATACAGTTTATTACAAGCGAGTGTTACGAGGAGATAAGGGAAAGGTGAAGTGTCAAGTATCTTTACCCAGTTAAGCCAGCGAATTAGTTTAAGTGCTATACTTTTTGGAAATCCTTAAATGTGTATAAAGAATAATTATTAGTTTGGTCAATAAAAGAGTCAAAAATATCTATTTACCCCTTTAGTTCCATGAGGTTCTCTTTCGGGTTTTAGTTGATCGGCAACTTTTCTTAGAGATTCTTTCAGCTGGATATACAAACCCTTTATCGGGCCGGAGTTGATAATGTCAGCAAATCCTTTTAACAACTGACTACTCTTTTCCCAAAACATACTAACACCTAATTTGCATATTTCCCGAAATCTCTCGAATCTACTGGAATTTACTCGAACATTCTAGCATCTTCCAAACGTTCTATTTCTAATTTCCTTACTTTTACGACTACTTCATAATTTAAAACTTTTTTGTAATAACAAGTAGGACTCAATAGAATTCCTTACTATAACTTTTTAAACATTATTAATATTCTTTTTATATAAATGCATCCTCGTAACAGTATCAATAAACGACCTCCATTATTCTAGATTGTAACTGATGTTAAGTGACTGCATAAGACCACATTGCAGTACACCAAATCATCTTCGATAAAGAATAGGATTAGATTCTTGTGACGATCACAGAAATAAGAAATCCGAGCATCACCAGTTAATAGATTCCACTGCTGTAACCTGGAACCTGCTTTGCTCTACTTTTAGGAAATTGAAAATCTTTGACTAAGTCCTTTAGGTCACTTTGAGTTATGAGGTGTGACTCAGAGTCGAATATTGGACAATAATCTTAGTCCTATAAAGTTGATGGTTCAAGCTGTGAGATATATTTGTCTTCTCCGTTATCTGATTTAATTACATACACTTTCGGTGCTTCTGGGATTAGTATTTCTTCATTATGGGACACAGAAAGAAAAGTTGATAATATTTGGATATTGTATTGTCTATTGCTCTTATTTTTCTTCTTTTTTTTTTTTGACAGTCCCTTAGCAACTGGAGGCACCTTGCAGAAGTAGCAATCAGTAGCAGGATTGGTTGGCTCTCTCCAAAACATGGACACTGTAAAAGGCATAGATTTTTTTTCTTCCTGGTTAGCCATTGTTTGAGATTTGTTGCACATACACTACCGGCCATAATTATTAGGTCGCCCCAGGTTTTTTTATAAATGATGTATTTCATTTTATTTTTAGTAGTTATTGCCAAGCGGATAATTCTAAATGAAAATAGAAGGGTTCTTTTGTTATTATTACTTTGCAAAATGTTAAAAGGCAAATAGCGACAATTTACCCATCGCACCCAGTTTCTTTGCTACATATAATTATATATATACATATACACTACAAGTAATAATTATTAGACCACCCCAGTTTTTTAAAAAATGATGTATTTTATACTATTTTTAGTATTTATTGTCAAGTGGATAGTTCTAAATGAAAATAGAAGGGTTCTTTTGTTATTATTACTTTGCAAAATTTTACAAAGCAGCCAAGAAACCTTTACTTCGGCAAGCCAATAAGAAGAAAAGACTAGCATGGGGAAAAGATCACAAAAACTGAACACCAGAACAGTTTATTTAATGCACATATTATTGTGCAGTATTCACAAAGGAACCATTCTATTTTCATTTAGAATTAACCACTTGGCAATACTTTCTTCTATAAATACTTTCATGGCTTCTGCTCGGATGAGCTTAAGTCACTGATGCCTCCTCAACAGGTGTTTACCCGTGCAGCCAGACTGGCAACTGGGTCCCACCCATTCACAGTCAGGTTAGCCAAATGCAGACGACAATTCTACTCCTGCAGCTTCCTCTCTCGCACTTCCCGCCTGTGGAACTCACTCCCGTATTCTTGCTTTCCTGACGGCTACGACCTCCAGAAATTTAAATGCAAAGTTAATACTCACCTACGAACCACTGGACTATAGCTCTCTCCCCTCCCCTGTATAATCTTCCCTTTCTCTCCGCCCATGTATCTGTCATTGCACCTGCTTTCTCAGCTTTCTATTGTTCCTTCCTAACTAGCTTGTACTCCTCACTCTTTTCTATTTAATCTTTCTACATTTATGTAACCCCCTGCACATCAGTGGCGTTTCTGCCTTGCTCGGGGTGAAATGATTTTTTTAAAAAAATGCTAAAAACTGGGGTTTCCTCATAATTATGGCCGGTAGTGTGAAATGTGGTTCTACAGAAGGATGCTACGGATATCGTGGACTGAGCATACAAGCAACGACGAAGTGTTAGAAAGAATGGCAACAAAAAGGAAATTGATGCTGAGCATCAGGAAGAGACAACTGAAGTTCCTGGGACATGCAATGAGGAAGGAGAGCCTGGAGAACCTGATACTGACTGGACAGATAGAAGGAAGGAGAGACAGAGGAAGGCAGCGGATAACATATTTGAAGGGACTGATCAGGTGGATGACGGAACGGGGGTTGCCAGGAGCAACAGGAGCAAACATACTAAGAGCCACAAGGGATAGGGAGACGTGGAGAGCCATGATCGCCTACGTCCTGAAGGGACGGGGCACATAGAAGAAGAAGAAGAAGAAGAAGAAGAAGAAGTGTATCTTACAGCATATGGCTTCTTGTGTTAGTCTTCAATTTCCCATCCAAAATTTACTTGGTAATTTTGTCTCACAACAGGTGTTGTATTTGGATTTTGAGATGCGAATGTCACTTCACTACACAAATGGCAGAAGTTATTCACCGGACATTTTTCTGAGGTCAATTAAATATGTGAAAAGAATAATAATTAGTTTATTAAGAGAATAATTATGTACAATAATAATTAATCTGGCAAGAACAACAATTTCGATGAAATATTCATAATGCATAAGAATTCTATTTTGAATTCTAGAGCTAATCAACAATTCTAGCTATCTAAACTTATTTATAAATGGAACTTTGTCTGTGTGTGTGTGTGTGTGTGTCCGTTACCTATAGACTCCGAAACGGCTGAACCAAATTTCTTGAAAATTTACACAGTTGTACTATAAGCGTCTGCGAGTGTTCTTAGCTAGGTTTTGTGTCGAGGTACACCAGATAAATACCGAAAATCGATAATCGAAAAATCGGGTTATAGAAGGAGTGGTCTGATTTTAATCAAATTTGATACACTCGTAGACAAAGACGTAAGAAACGATATTCAGAAGTTTCAAGGTTGCAGTTCTTACAATAGTGCATAAAATCGATAATATATATATATATATATATATATATATATGTGTGTGTGTGTGTGTGTGTGTGTGTGTGTGTATATAAGGCAAGATGTTTGTGTGTGTGTCTGTTTATATGCTTGTATGTCTGTTTCAGCCCTTTTATTTTAGTTTTTGCTTCGGGTTTGGCTCTAAGTTAGTATAATTTTAGTTCTTAGTCTCAGCCATGATACCATTTACTCAGAGGACTTATTTAGCCTTCAAAATTCAGTTTACGACGAAAACAACTTATTTGATATCGATACCAGGAAATTCATTCATTTTTCTTTCAGTCTACGGTTTCGCTTTAACTGGAAACAACTATTGCATTTTAGTGTTTCGTGTCAACGTCCAAAGAGTCTGAGCTCCAGGACCATGGATTAGTTTTAAAGCTTTCATTACACCCGAGCAACGCCGGGCTAGTCATTCATATTTCCAGTGCCTAAAAATTAGCAAAGAATGCCTATGTTCGTTTTCTAAACTTTCATGTTGTAGATCAGTGCAATCATATATGCGAATGATATTTTTTATATTTTTTTGCTTATTGGACACATCTTGTGAACAGTTTGCACAAATATATGAGAAATTAGTCTAATGTTTTTGTTCGCCATCTGACACTGAGGAATCGTCATGCGTTGCTAAAATGGAAGCATTTCAAACAGTTTTTTCTGTCTAGAATAAGTCGTCTAAGATTTATTGTCAAGACAGGGATGAAAGCAAAAAAAAATTGATGGATATTTTATTCTGTCGCTCGTCGTTTAACGACTTCAGTCAGTCAGTCAGTCAACTGCTATACGTGATATACGCTTGGGCGATCATGTCTCGAAAGAGACATGACTGACTAGGCAGAAGATTTTCCCGCATTAGGTTGCTATTACTTTATAGGGTAGATGGGTTGCCAACCAAAGCTATAGAAATCAATCTGTTCCGCGATTTAGCCCATAGCTGGAGGAAGAACAGATACCTTTCCCAAGGATATTTGTAAGTGAATGCAGCGAATTCAACTAGAATTCGAACTCGGCTCCTCGATTTCTCCGATTTGTACCACAACACACACTTACCTTGTTTAAATCACACCCGGACTTACGACAAGTTATAAAATTCCATAAAATATGCTTTTTCTTATCTACATTAACGATCTCCCAGATGTAATAAGATCCCAAATTGGCATATACGTTGACGAATCTACGGTTTACTCTCGCATCGATCAAAAATCTGCCTAGGCTGATAAAACAAACCTCGCTGCCGACTTGGGTAAGAAATGACTCGTGAATTTTGATGCTTCCAAAACGAAACTGATAGTTATTAATCATCACAGACAATCGCTCCTACCTCCCATTAGCATGGATCAGGTTAGTCTCCTTGAGATCAAAACACTGCGCCTCCTCGGGTTAACTCTCACAACAGACCTCAAGTGGAATGACTATATAGAATCCATAGCTAAATCCACTGCTAAGAAAGTCAGTTCTCTGTGTAGGGCAAAGAAGTTTTTTCTCGTCTGAAACCATCCTGCACCTATATAGATCTACATCTGCTCGTGCATTGAATACTGCTGCCATATCCGGTCGGGTGCTCCTGCTATCCAACTAGGTATCCTTGACAAAATCCAACACAGAATCTGTAATGTGATCGATCCCGACTTGGCAGCTAGGATACAGTCACTTTCCCACCGGCGCAATGTGGATTCCCTGTGTCTCTTCTACAAATACTTTCACGGCTTCTGCTCCGATGAACTTAGCTCACTGGTGCCCCCACTACATGAATTTGCTTCGAGCCACAAGATAAGCAACTAGGCCCCACCCTTTTACTGTGAAACCAATAAATTGTAAACGCAAAATGTACTCCCATAGCTTCTTTTCTCGAAATTCCCGCCTGTGGAATTCTCTTCCGTTTACTTGCTTCCCCGACAGTTACAATCTCCAAGAATTTAAATGTAAAATCAATAGTCATCTCCTATCTCACTAACCTGCATCCTCTCTCTCATGTTCCTTTCTCCGTCAACTCCACTCTCATCAGTATTCTCACTCTTCTATTACCCTCTTCCTGACACCCCCATAACCTGTCATTTTTCCCATAACTTCCCTCCTATATAACCCCCTGCAAAACAGTGGCAGTAAAATGCCTTGCTTGAGGCGATATGATGATAAAAAAATTGATATAGAGCCTAACATTGTTGGCAGTATTTTCTAAATGATGTAGGAAAACTGTGGCATTGGTGCTGGTGTCGGCTGTGTTAGCAAGGTCATCTGCATAGTCAATATCTGTCAATAGCCTTCTGACATATGGGATCCCCCTGAGACAGTAAATGATGCTATACTAAAATACCAACTCATTATTCAGATTCCCAAACGGAGACACTAATTTCTTCGATATCAAAGCAGTGGTCCTTCAGGGTGACATCCTTGCACCTTTCCTCTTTGTTATCACTACCGATTAAATATTGAGAGGCTTACGACCAAAGCACGTTGAATACATCGGTTCTCGCTCGATCACCAAAGTTAAGCAACGTTGAGCCTGATCAGTACTTAGATAGGTGACCGCTTGGGAATACCAGGTGCTGTAAGCGTTTAGTGACGGATGTGCGTTGTGGTGCAGTGGATATCAGCTCGGCAAGAGAAATCGGTAAGCCGAGTTCGAATTCCAGTTGAATACCCTGCATTCACTTAAGCACTGGTACCCTTGGGAAAGGTATTAATCCGTCCCTTCCCTCCATTTATGGGTTAAATAACAGGGTAGAACTTGGGGACTCTGCCCTTAAAAACAAATCCCAATGAATCTTGATACTCAAAAAGAATGTATTACTAGACACAAAACTTACATAAAAAACAACAATAAATTGTTGAAAGATAAAAGATATTAACAGCAATAAATAAATAAAAAAATCAGTTGGCAATAAATGACCTGCCGTGGTTGATATTCAATAAAAACAAAACAACCAACCAACATAGTGAGAACTTCCCTCGACAAACGTCATCATCTAGATTTTAGTTTATCACCAAGACTCTCAAGTCAATATCCTGCAAAAATGTCATTAATGTAGGTTGGGCGAAAAACTTAATCTTGATTGTTTTCTCTTCCTTCCAAAATGTAACAAAAGGAATAAATAAAAGAAAAAAATATATACAAATTTACGCTGACTGAGCATTGACTTTGACGCGACGTTAGACGTAGAGATCTAGGTGCCCTTGGGATAATACATAACGCAATATGTCTATTTTGCAGGAAGTGGGTTTCTGGCAAACAGGGGTTCGATTTGGTACGTTTTGGCGCAACCATTAGGTGCCAGCTGATTTATCGCCAGATATTTGGATACTAGGAAAAAATGTTGAAAAACAGATACGTATGAAACTTCTTAGATTTTAAAATGTTGATACTATTACGTATCAAGGAACCTTGCTCATAATTACAGATGTGCGTTGTGGTGCATTGGATATCGGCTCGGAACGAGAAATCGGGGAGCCAAGTTTGAATTCCAGCTGAATTCATTGCATTCACTTACGCGCAAATACCCTTGGGAAAGGTATTAATCCGTGTCTTCCTTCCAGTTATGGGTTAAATAACAGGACTGATTGGGTTCTATAGCCTTGGTTGGCAGCCAGTCTACAGCAGAAAGCAATGGCAACCTACTGCAGGATAATCTTCTGCCCAGTCAGTCATGTCTTTTTTCGATACATGATCGCCCAAGCGTTTATCACGTATGGCACTCAACTGACTGACTAAAAAACGGTACATTACGGTTTTTAATTATTAACAGTGTGTTAATAGTGTTATTTTTTTTAATAAAGTTGCGGCTTTAACACTCTTTAATTTTATTTTTCAATGATGATAAATCAATCAACATTATTCCTTTGCGTTCAAAAGTCTGTGCCATAAATATCATATGTCCATTTCTGATTGGTACATTGGTATACTCCTTAAAATTTCATCATTTCTAATATACTCTCCCTGTGACACTCTCAAAAATATTGTCCGTCTTCATGAACCCATTTTTGTTATCGTAGTTCTTGTTCCGCCATTGATTTACTTAAACTTGTCAAGTTGGTTTCTCGCTGATTCCCTCTGCTTCTCTTGCCGTTCATGTGCATTGCAATAGTTACATCTTTCAAATTGTAGTTTACGACAAAAAAGCAGGACGAGTTGCCTATTGATTAATTTGGAGTTTCAGTTAAAGGAGGCAAAATCACTGTTTAAAAAAAATAGATGGAACAAAAACTTGACTACTGAAAGCAGGCTTGCAGCTATATCAAGACTAAACCCGCTTTCTCGAACGATCACAGAAATTAAGCAACGTCGGGTATGGTCAGGAACTAAATAAGAAACCTCTTGGGTATGCCAGGTGCTGTAAGCTTTCATGTGCGGGTAGTGTTACTTACGGTTATGTTACATTGAAACGCTGGTTCTCGTATGATCGAAGTTAAACAACATTGAACCTGGTCAGTACTTAGATGGGTGAGCTTGTAAATATCAGATGCCGTAAGCTTAGATGTGTTGTGGTATGGCTTACGGTTTATACCACTGAATTTAAATTATGTTTTTTTTTTAACCGAATTCTTTCCGAGTATTTTTATTTTTATTTCCATCACTTGTGTAAGTCAGTCAGTCTGTTAAGTGCCATACGTGATAAACGCTTGGGCGACCATGTCTCGAAAGTGACATGACTGACTGGGCAGAAGATTATCCAGCAGTAGGCTGCCATTGACTTCTGAGGTAGACTGGTTGCCGATCAAGGCTATAGAACCCAATCTGTCCTGTTATTTAACCCATAACTGGAAGGAATGGACGGATTATATATAATAATTTTTTTTCCTTCAAAAAACGTATCATAGCAATAACTTTCCTTCAAAAACATATTATGACAATAATTCTTTTTCATTTAAAAATGTATTGTTGATAATATTTTTCCTTCAATATATCTATATATTTTTATGAAAGTATTTTTATATTTTAATAGTGTTATAACCCCAGTTTGGGGATAAGCTATTTGCCCATGGCTTGGACCCTAACAGAAGCTACCACTCTGGGTCAGGGTGGACCACGGAACAACAGCAATTAAGAGGATTTCCATGCTCCTCATAACCTCCCAATCAGAGGCCTTGCTGCCGGATGCAGTTAACCGTCATGCCCAGAACCAGAAAGAGAGAGAAGAAGAGAGAGAACGAGATGTGTACGTGTGTGTAGTGCTTGTTATCTTTTTATCTTTCTATATCACTTCCTCATTTTCTCTCTCTCTCTCTCTCTCTCTCTATCTCTCTCTCTCTCTCATGCGCGTTTTCCTTTTTACCTTAACTCTCTAATTACCGGCCCCTTTCTCTTATCTCTCTTTATATCTCTCTTTTTCTCTTTCTCTATTTACCTGTCTCTTTTTACTTCTATTACAGATCTATATCTCTGTTTTTTTCACTCTATCTCCTCTTCGGACTCCTTTATCTCCCTTTATTTTTCCGTCTTCTACTCTCTCTCTCTCTCTCTCTCTCTCTCTCTCCCTGTGTGTGTGTGTGTGTGTGTGTGTGTGTTTCTATTTACCTCTCTATTCCTCCTTTCCTTCTTAATACAAGCTCTTCCATACTATATTCTATCTCTCTCTACTCCTCCTTTTTCTCATCCCTTCCTATCTTACCCTCCCACTCTCTATATGTTATCTCTTTATCTTTATCTTTCTTTCTTTCTTTCTTTCTTTATCTCTTCGACGTATCGCTTTTAACCCTCTTTCATCCTGAATACAAGCTCTTCCATACTATATTTCTATCTCTCTCTACTCCTCCTTTCTCACATCTCTTCCTGTCTATCTGTCTATCTTACCTTCTCATTTTCTATGTTTATCGCTCTCTCTCTCTCTCTCTCTCTCTCTCTCTCTCTCTCTCTCTCTCTCTCTCTTCTCCTCCTCGCTGTATCTCTGTTTTGCCTTCTTTCTTCTCTCCTTCAATACAAGCTCTTATATTTTGTATTTCTTGCGGGAAACCACGTTCAAAACGACAAGGAGCAAAAAAAAAACAATGTCTGAAATAATTGATCATGTTCAATTCAAATGAAACCATCAGTTGTTTCAATTGAATTTATTTCTTTCACTAGAAAAACAAAACAACAACAAACGAAAGGCTTGTTTGTTTGGGTATTATTGCAGGGTGGGGAGGAAAATCTTTTCTTTCTTTTTCTTTTTTTTCTTCTTCTTTCTTTCTTGACCTCCTTCACTTTCCGTTAATTAATATTCCAGATTTCTCGTACAGAAAATTTTACGTTTCATTAATGAAAGAAGCAACCATATGTCTTCATATAATAATAGATAACAACAAATAATATCATGAATTAAATTATTTACTTATTTGTTTCTACTGTGAGGTTAGTGAAATTACATCCACTCTTCAGGAAACTTGATTGTAAAATTAGATTTATCTGTATCTTTATTTATGATTTTATAAAATTGAATACATTCTTATCATTTATTTGTTCTTTGATTTTTTTTTAATACACATTTCCTTCCGTGTAACAATTAGAGAAATAAGGTCAGAAATCCACTGATCTTTTTGGACCAAACAACAAAAACATAAGATCACACACACATATATAAAGATCTTTATAATGTACTAGCAGTATAGCTCGGTGTTGCTCGGATGTAATGAAAGCTTTAAAAGTAATCTATTGTCCTGGAGCTCAGACTCAGCCTAAATAGTATTTGTGTGAAGTTTGGTCAGAATCGGATAAAAATTGTGGATTTGTATATAGAACATACAGACAGATAAACAGACACACACACAAACATCTTGCCTTTTATATATATATATATATATATATATTTTAATCATTTCACCCCGAGCAAGGCGGAAATGCCACTGATGTGCAGGGGGCTACATATCTGAAAAAAGATTAATTAGAAAAGAGTAAGGAGTACAAACTGGTTAGAAAGGAACAATAGAAAGCTGAGAAAGCAGGTGGGATGACAGATACATAGGTAGAGAGAAAGGGAAGTTTATACAGGGGTGGGGAGAGAGCTAGAGTCCAGTGGTTAGTAGATGACTATTGACTTTGCATTTAAATTTCTGGAGGTTTTAGCCGTCAGGAAAGCAAGAACGGGAGCGAGTTCTACAGGCGGGAAGTGCGAGAGAGGAAGCTGCAGGAGTAGAATTGTCGTCAGCATTTGGCTAACCTGACTGTGAATGGGTGGGACCTAGTTGCCAGTCTGGTTGCACGAGTAAACACCTGTTGAGGAGGCACCAGTGACTTAAGTTCGTCCGAGCAGAAGCCATGAAAGTATTTATAGAACAGACAAAGGGAGGCCACATTTCGACGATGGGGAAGTGGCTGCAGTCGAGCCGCCAGATCAATACCTATCACATTACAGACTCTCCTTTGGAGTTTGTCAAGAACACTGAGGAGAATGGCAGGAGCGCCTGACCATAAATGGCAGCAGTACTCCATGAACGGACGGATGGTTGACTTGTATATATGCAGGATGGATTCAGGCGGAAAAAACATCCTGGATCGACATAGTGACCCAACCTTCTTAGCAGTAGATTTTGCTATGGATTCAATATAGTGGTTCCATTTGAGGTCTGAGGACAGGGTAAGTCTGAGGAGGCGTAGTGTATTGCTTGGTCCATGCTTATGGGAGGCAGGAGAGGTTGCCTGTAATGGTTGACAGACAACAGCTTGGTCTTGGATGAGTTGAAGTTGACAAGCCACTTCTTGCCCCAGTTCACCACAGAGTGAAGATCCCGTTCAAGGTCAGCAACGAGATTATGTCTGTCCGACACGACAGGTTCCTTACTGGTGCGGGAGTATATTGTAGTGTCATCTGCGTAGATGCCTACTTGGGAATTGATCTCATCAGGGAGGTCGTTGATGAAAATAAGGAAGGGCGTGGGACACCAGCAATTTGTGCTGTAGGACGAAGAGGCACGCCCATTCAAAAGGACCTTCATTTTGCGGTTATTTAAGAAAGATTGGATTAGGTCAAGCAAGCGACCGGTAATACCGTAACCCCGTAGTTTGCATAGGAGGCCAGAATATATATTATCGATTTTCTGCACTATTGTAAGAACTGCAACATTGAAACTTCTGAATATCGTTTTTTATGTCCTTGCCTATGAGTGTATCAAATTTGATTAAAATCGGACCACTCCTTCTATAACCCAATTTTTTCGATTATCGATTTTCGATTTTTATCGGGGGTACCTCGACACAGAACCTAGCTAAGAACACTCGCAGATGCTTATAGCACAACTGTGTAAATTTTCAAGAAAATCGGTTCAGCCGTTTCGGAGTCTATAGGTAAGGGATACACAGACACACACACAGACACACACACACACAGTCAAAGTTCCATTTATAAATAAGTTTATATAAGCTGTACTTGTGTGTACAATTATTATTATTATTATTATTATTATTATTATTATTATTATTATTATGTCCTTTTTCATCATAATTCGATTTCTGCTATGGTCGCACTAACCTACCAAGTCTGCAGGAAAACCTAAGGTAGGTCGTGATTTGTTGTCAATTTAATGTTTTTTCTTATCTCCCATAACATGCCTAGCGTTATGTAGACAAAGTTTTCCTTAGTGTGTGGGCTGTACTTAACAAGACAATTTATTGCATATCTCTTAAGCTGGGGTTTCCAGGGATTCTTTCAATGTGTTGTTTTGTTCCATTTTTTATCATTCCATGTGCACCTACTATCACTGGCACGACTCTTGTTTCCAATTTCCATTTTTTTTCTATTTCGATTTCCAGGTCTTTATATTTTGACAGTTTTTCGAATTTCTTGGCTGCTATGTTACAATCCGCTGGACAAGCCATATCAATTAATAGGCAAGTTTTTTTCTTTTAAGTTTTTAACAATATTGCCCAGCTTATCCGCAACAATTTTTCTGTCTGTGTAGTTGGTGTAATCTTATAGAATGGTAACATCTTCTATTTCTGTAACCGGTGCTGGTGATGTTCATACCAGTGTTGTTTACATATTTTCCATAGTGTTTGCTTCATTGTCCAGTGTAAATATTGCCCCAACTCTATCGTGGCGATTTTTATATTCATTTGGGGAGCAAGCACAGAACAGCCTGTGATTAGATGGTCTATTGTTTCTTGGTGTTTATCACAGAACCTGCATTTTGGATCCACATTATGATGTATAATATTTGCCTGAAAGTTTCTAATGGAAAAGACTTTCGTCTTGCGCTGCAAGAATAAAGCCTTCAGTTTCAGACTTTAATCCAGATGCACGTAACCATCGATGAGTATTAACTTTGTCAACATTGGATTTATTGGCACGTTCTGGATATTGGCCATGCAGAGGTTTGTCTTGCCAGAGTTGTTTCATCTGTTCAAGAGCTTTATTCTTGGCTTTCATTTTTATATTTTTTGCCGCAATAGTTGGTTCTTGGCTTCTGGTTTTGCTTTTCTACAGAATCTACTACATGTAAATCTTGTTTCTATTTACTGCCTTCTTTTATTATTGAATATTTTTTCTTTCTGTTTTCATGTTACTTGACTAATTGTATCATCCAATCCTTTGTTGTTTCTATGTATGTTAGTAAACCAATAGATAACAATAAATAATATAACAATAAATAGTATGACAATTCCAGCTGAATAAGACCTCTTCCACCTACTTTACGGGGTATGTATAGACGGTCTACATCGGCCTTTGGATGCGCATCATCATTATGGGAGGCAGGAGAGGTTGCCTGTAATGGTTGACAGACAACAGCTTGGTCTTGGATGAGTTGAAGTTGACAAGCCACTTCTTGCCCCAGTTCACCACAGAGTGAAGATCCCGTTCAAGGTCAGCAGCGAGATTATGTCTGTCCGACACGACAGGTTTCCTTACTGGTGCGGGAGTATATTGTAGTGTCATCTGCGTAGATGCCTACTTGGGAATTGATCTCATCAGGGAGGTCGTTGATGAAAATAAGGAAGGGCGTCGGGCCAAGGATAGAGCCCTGTGGGACACCAGCATTTGTGCTGTAGGACGAAGAGGCACGCCCATTCAAAAGGACCTTCATTTTGCGGTTATTTAAGAAAGATTGGATTAGGTCAAGCAAGCGACCGGTAATACCGTAACCCCGTAGTTTGCATAGGAGGCCAGAATATATATTATCGATTTTCTGCACTATTGTAAGAACTGCAACATTGAAACTTCTGAATATCGTTTTTTATGTCCTTGCCTATGAGTGTATCAAATTTGATTAAAATCGGACCACTCCTTCTATAACCCAATTTTTTCGATTATCGATTTTCGATTTTTATCGGGGGTACCTCGACACAGAACCTAGCTAAGAACACTCGCAGATGCTTATAAAGAATTATTATTATTATTATTATTATTATTATTATTATTATTATTATTATTATTATTATGTCATTTTTCATCATATTTCGATTTCTGCTTTGGTCTCACTACCAACCAAGTCTGCGGGGAGACCTAAGGCAGGTCGTGGCGTGTTGTTATGGCTCCATTTCATGTTTTTCTATCTTCCCCATCATCCCTAGCATTACATAGATAAAGTTTTCCTTAGTGTATGGGCTGTACTTATCAAGACAATTTTTTGTATTTCTCTTAAGCTGACATTTTCAGGGTTTTTTTTTTTTCAATGTGCCTTTTTATCATTCCAAGCGCTCCCTTCTATTCTTGTTTCCAATTTCCATATTTTTTCTATTTCGATTCACAGGTCTTTATAGTTCGATCAGTCAGTTGAGTGCCATACGTGATACACACTTCGGGCGATCATGTCTCGAAAGTGACATGACTGACTGGGCAGAAGATTATCCCGCAGGAGGTTGCCATTGCTTTCTGCGGTAGACTGGTTGCCGGCCAAGGCTATAGAACCCAATCTGTCATGTTATTTGACTCATAGCTAGCGGGAGAAGAGATGCATTATATTATTATGTAGTAATTAGTGGGGGATCAGTTTATTACTTCATAACAATAAAAAACCGATCCCCAACTTTGTGACCAGTAGAAGCCTTAATCATGTTTCCAACTATTATATTCAGCCCATCAGTTAAGTGCCATTCGTGATACACGCTTTGGGCGATCATGTCTCGAAAGTGACATGACTGACTGGGCAGAAGATTATCCCGCAGTAGGTTGCCATTGCTTTCTGCGGTAGATTGGTTGCCAGCAAAGGCTATAGAACCCAATCTGTCCTGTTATTTAACCCATAACTTGAGGGAAGAGACGGATTAACACCTTCCCCATGGGTATTTGCGCGTAAGTGAATGCAAGGAATTCAACTAGAATTCGAACTCGACCCCCCCGATTTCTTGTTCCAAGCCGATATCCACTGCGCCGCAACGCACATCATAGTTCGATACTTTTTCAAATTCATTGGTTGCTATGTTACAATCTGCTGAGCAAGATATATGAATTGGAAGGTAAGATTTTCTTTTCAGCCTATTTGCTTCAATCATCCTTTCTGTGCAGATAGTGTAATTCCATAGAATTGTAATGTCTTCTATTTATGTAACAGGTGCTTGGTGATGTTCATGCCAGTGTTTGCTAACATCTTTTCTAAAGTATTTGTACATTATCCAGTGTAAATATTGCCCTAATCTATCATGACGATTTTTATATTCATTTGGTGCAAGTACAAAACATCCTGAAAATTGGTCAATAGTTGCCTGATATTTGTCACAGAATCTGCATTTTGCATCAACAGTATTATGCATATTTGCCTGAAAGTTCCTAGGGAAAAAAGTCCTGGTCTTGCGTTGCAAGAATCAAGCCTTTCGCTTCAACCTTTAATCCAGATGTTCGTAACCATCGATGAGTATTAACTTTATCAACATCGGCTTTCTTAGCCTCGTTCTGGATATTGACCATGCAGAGGTTTCTTTTGACAGCGTTGTTTCATCTGTTAAAGATCTTTATACTTGGCTTTCTTTTTCATATTGTTTTACTGAAACAGTTGATTCTTTTGTTCTGTTTTTGTTTTCTACAGAATTTACAAAATATAATTCTCGTATGTATTATTATTTATTTATCATTCCAAGCGTACCAACTATGACTGGTACGATTCTTGTTTTTAATTTCCACATTTCTATTCTATTTTGACTTCCAGGTCCTTATACTTCGATAGTTTTCAAATTCGTCAGTTGCTATGTTAGTTTGCTGGGGCAATACATCTCAATTAGTAAGCAGCTTTTTTTTTTCATTTCAGTTTTTGATAATTATGTTCGACCTATTTACTTCAAGTTTCCTATTTATAAAGACGGTGTAATCCCATAAAATGGTGATGTCTTCTATTTCTGTAACTTTTTTGGGTGATATTCATACCAGCGTTTGTTAACATGATTTCCAAAGTGTTTGCACATTGTTCAATTTAAACTTTGCACAACTCTATCGTGACGATTTTTATATTCATTTGATACAAGTACAGATCATCACGAGATTAGGCGGTCTATGATTTCTTGATATTTGCCACAGAACCTGAACTTTGGATCCATACTATTATGTATATTTCCCTTCATAGTGTGAAAGACACTAGTCGGCCACTGCAAGAATAAAACCTTCCGTTTCAACCTTTAATCCAGATGCTCGTAACTTTCGATTAGTGTTAACTTTATCAATATCGGCTTTATTAGAACGTTCTGGATATTGGCCATGCAGAGGGGTTTTTTCCTGCAACAGTTGGTACTTGGGTTCCGTTTTGGTTTTCTACAGAATCTATTAAACATAAATCTCGTTTGTATTTACAACCTTCTGTAATGGGTGATTTTTCTTTTAAATCATATTGCCCCAAGCAAGGCAGTCTACTGCTACTGGTGCGCAGGGGTTTACTGAGGAGGAAAGTTATGAGAAAGATTGACATGTTACAGGGAGTGTCGGGAAGTGGGTAAAAGAAGTATGAGAATACTGATGAGAGTTGGAGTGGACGGAGAAAGGAGCATGAGAGACAGGATTCAAGTCAGTAAGATAGGAGATGATTATTGACTTTACATTTAAACTTCTGGAGATTGTAGCTGCCATGAAAGCAAAATAAATGGAAAGGAATCCCACAGGCGGGAAGTGCGAGAAAAGAAGCTGATGGAGTAGAATTTGCGTTTACATTTTATTGGTTTTACAGTAAAAGGGTGGGACCTAGTTGCTAATCTTGTGGCTAAAGTAAATTCATACATAGGGGGCACCAGAGAGCTAAGTTCATCGGAGTAGAAGCCGTGAAAATATTTGCAGAAGAGATATAGGGAAGCCACATTGCGCCAGTGAGAAAGTATTCGAGCTGCCTAGTCGGGATCCATCACATTACAGATTCTCCGTTGGATTTTGTCAAGGATCCCAAGGTTGATAGCAAGGACACCTTACCAGATATGGCAGCAGTATCAATGCACGGGCAGATGGTACATTTATATATGTCCAGGATTGTTTCAATCGGGAAAAACTTCCTGGTTCTGCACAGAGAAACGACCTTCTTAGCAGCGGATTTAGCTATAAATTCGATTTAGTCATTCCACTTGAGGTCTGTTGTAAGATTTAATCCGAGGAGGCGCAGTGTTTTGCTTTCAGGGAGACTAGCCTGTTTTCTGTTTCAGTGCTGTTTAACTAATTTTATTATTATCATTACGATTATTATTATTAAAAGTCTTAAAGGAAATGACAACAGAAAAATACTTATAATCAGAATCAGGAAAAGACAGCTGAAGGAAGGAGGCTTGAAAAACTTAAACCCCACGGAGCACATTAGCAACAAAAGAGATAGGGGATTTCAGCGAGCAACTTACTGGACGACCTTGTATGAATGGATGGAGGGACCATAAGAGGGAACCTAAGCAAAGAGAAAAAAACTGTTAAGGGTCACACGAGAGAGGAAATTGGGGAGAACCATCATCGCTTGAAGAGACATACCACGTAAGAGATTATTATAACGATGTCTATCTGCTTTTAATGACCTCACTTCGACATGCTTTACTTTCGATCAAAAGTGTGGAGATGGGTGCCTCACCATGAACGAAAATTTTTAAAGATATTCTTGCATACTATACTGCCATTTTTCTTGAGAACTTCTCATTGGTGACCTTGTGTCAGACTAAGTCAAATTTCATAAATATTTTGGCATGAAATAATGATTAGCAATTAAATTAACCATTACTCCGACAATGAGTTTCTGAGTAAACGTCTAAAAAGAGTGACGAAATATATAAGACACAAAGTGTTTGTTTTTTTTAATGTCTTTCGTCTTTTGTTGTAACAGAGTTATATCCCTTGTAGTTGTGACACCAGGCGGCAGTGGTTTTATATATGGCGGAACGTTGTTGTTGTTGTTGATGAATCCTGGGGGTGAAAGAACTGACGCCTTGAGAGAACAGTGTACGACAACAATAAGTATATATAAATGTTTGTGTGCACTCGCGTGCGTTCTGCTTTTTTGTCTTTTTTTTTAATCATTTCACCCCAAGCAAGGCATTCCACTGCCACTATAGCGCAGGGGGTTACATAGGGGAAGGTCCAGAGAGAGCGATTAGATATAGGAAATGTCAGAAGGAGGATGATAGACGAGTAAGGGAAGAGTGTTTGAGAGAATGGGTGCGAGTTAGTGTGTTAGGAGGTGTCTATTGACCTTACATTTAAACTCCTGGAGATTGTAGCAGTCGGGGAAGCAAGTATGTGGAAGGGAATTCCACAGGCGGGAAGTGCGAGAAAAGAAGCTGTTGGAGTAGAAATTGCGGTTACATTTTATCGGTTTCACTGTAAACGAGACCTAGTTGCTAATCTAGTATCTCGTGCAAATTCGTACCTAGGAGGGGGCAGCAGTTATCTAAGTTCATCGGAGCAGGAGCAGTGAAAGTATTTATAGAAGAGGCACGGGGAAGCCACGTCACGCCAGTGAGAGAGTGACTGCAGCCCGTCAACCAAGTCGGTATCGATCACATTACAGATTATCCGTTGTATTTTGTCAAGAACCTCGAGGAGAATAGCAGGGGCACCCGACCAGATGCAGCAGCAGTATTCAATACACGGACGGATGGTAGATTTACAGATGTGCAGGATAGATTCAGGCGGAATAATCTTCCGGGCTCTGCACAGAGAACCGACTTCTATAGCAGCGGATTTAGCAATGGATTCGATATAGTCATTCCACTTGAGGTCCACTAAGAGAGTGAGGCCAAGCAGGCGTAGTGTTTTACTCTCTGGGAGGCAAGCCTGTTTCATGCTAATAGGAGGTAGGTGCGGTTGTCTATGATGGTTAATTGATAGCAGCTTCGTTTTGGAAGAATTGAAATTTACGAGCCATTTCTTACTCCAGTCCACTACGGATTGCAGCTCCTTTTCAAGCTCGGCAGCGAGGTTCGCTTTGTCGCCCACACCAGATTTTTGATCGAGGCGAGAGTGTTGATAATGGCTTCGAACACTTTGACAAATATCGGAAGAAAGCTAATAGGGCGGTAATTTGCGGGGTCCGAGGGTTCTCCAATGTTCTTAAACATAGGAACTACAGAAGAAGATTTCCAACAGGCAGGAAAACAGGAAGCAGATATCACAGTAAGGTTGAAACTCAAGCAGCGGTCTAAAATTTGTAATTTTTCTAAGTAGTTCTACTGGTTAGTGTAATTATTCTGTCTCGATCATTTAGACATGGAGCACTTTCGATTAATGTTTCGGTACGTGTCATTCTTTTGATCTTTATATCTCAGTCCGTTTTCATTTCCTCATTTATATCGATTTTTTTCTTGTGGTAATTGTTTTTAATGATTTTTACTTTTATTTTCTTCGGTCACTTGACAGGCTTGGTGATCGTTTTAGCAATACTTTTGTTTGTTGGTTTGTTTATATATATATATATATATATGTGTGTGTGTGTGTGTGTGTGTGTGTGTGTGTGTGTGTGTGTGTAAGTATATATATATATATATATATATATATATATATATGTACACACATACACACACACACACACATATTCATATATATATAAATACATATATATATATATATATATATATATATATATACAGGTTAAGAGAACCAACAGTTTTACAATTGCGTGTTCTCCGGCATTTACTACTTTTTTATTATAAAGGTTCTAAACACAACAAATATTTTAGACCATAATATGAGTAAATTTTTTTTTACTTAAAATTAATATAGTTTACACTGCGTCACGGAAATTTCCGTGTTGTAATGTAAACTATATTAATTTTAAATATCAACAATTTCAATTATATATATATATACACATATATATATATTCTGAAAAAATATGGATTCTGAAGAAATAAAAATTGTATATATACGTATATATATATATATATATATATATATATATAATATATATATATATATATATATATATATATATATATATATATATAATGTTTATATGAGCAGAAAGAATGCATATTAAGTAAGGCTTTCTTTTTTTAGTATTTAGTTCGAAAAGAAAAAAATTATAATAACAAGTAAAGTTACAAAACGAGGTTTGATTTGATTTCAAAAAACTTGTTTAAATATATGTATCATTTATACGCACAAATATAAAGGAAGGGAAGATTTTGTTTTCACTCAACCCAATAGATAGATAGATAGATAGATAGATAGATAGATAGATAGATAGATAGATAGATATGAACAGTGACATAGATAGATAGATAGATAGATAGATAGATAGATAGATAGATAGATAGATAGATTTGAAGAGACTGAGAAATGATAGATAGATAGATAGATAGATAGATAGATAAATAGATAGATAGATAGATAGATAGATAGATAGATATGAACAGTGACATAGATAGATAGATTGATAGATAGATAGATAGATAGATAGATAGATAGATAGATAGATAGATAGATATGAACAGTGACATAGATAGATAGATAGATAGATAGATAGATAGACAGACAGACAGACAGACAGATAGATAGATAGATAGATAGACAGACAGACAGATAGATAGATAGATAGATAGATAGATAGATAGATAGATAGATAGATTTGAAGAGACTGAGAAATGATAGATAGATAGATAGATAGATAGATAGATAGATAGATAGATAGATAGATTTGAAGAGACTGAGAAATGATAGATAGATAGATAGATAGATAGACAGACAGACAGACAGATAGATAGATAGATAGATAGATAGATAGATAGATAGATAGATAGATAGATAGATTTGAAGAGACTGAGAAATGATAGATAGATAGATAGATAGATAGATAGATAGATAGATAGATAGATAGATAGATAGATTTGATTTGAAGAGACTGAGAAATGATAGATAGATAGATAGATAGATAGATAGATAGATAGATAGATAGATAGACAGACAGACAGATAGATAGATAGATAGATAGATAGATAGATAGATATGAACACTGACATAGATAGATAGATAGATAGACAGACAGATAGATAGATAGATAGATAGATAGATAGATAGATAGATAGATAGATAGATCCGACATTAGTTTGTATTTCGTGCCTACCATCTGTATATTATTCATTATCCTATCAACAAAAACATTTTAATCCCAAGAAGTCCTTTTGATTTGGGTAAAACGGTTCACGTAGTATTTTCCTTTTTTTTGTCATTCAATTACTTACCATATTTCACTTATATACTGGATTCGTACAAGTTTAAATATAAAGTGAGTAAATATTTTCCAAATGTTCCTTATATACGAGAGATTTTCACTATTCTATTAGCAATTAGCAAAGACTTTATTTTTAACTGAATATATGCGTATTTATAGTAATGGGAACGTTTTTTGTTTTCAAATACGGTCAGCACGAAAACGCCTAAGAGAATCGCCGAAAGCATTCGGATATAAGGAACATTTGGACAGTTTTTAGACGATTTTGTCCAGAAAAGAAATCACTTGTACGAATGCATGAAAGATTGAATAAAAAGCTTAATCGCTGTATTTTATCAGCCGTCTTAAATTAAACTGATACAAAAGAGGGATTATTTCCCAAATACACAATATATATATATATATATATATATATATATATATATATATATATATATATATATATATTCAGTACTGTGCAAAAGTATATTCAGTACTGTGCAAAAGTATTAAAACAAGAACTATTTTATCATTTATGAGGCATCAAAATAAAGTTTAAAATCACTCCTGTCTTAACACTTTTGCACACTATCGGTACTGAAATTCAAATACAGGATGAAAAGCCAAAACTTTGTAAGAATATTTAACTAAAAAGGAAGAGAAAGGAACACTTCGGAATCTGAATTGGCTCCCCATAAAGCCCTGATCTCTAATCCTATCGAACATCTATGAGATAGTTGGGATTAAAAAAAATTGATAAATCTAATGTAACTTTGCAAGACACACTTTGGGAAAAAATGCAAGCTGCTTGGCAGGAGATACCATTAGATACATTGAAGAAACTTGTGATGTCAATGCTTAACAGAATGAAGGCTGTGATCAAAGCAAAAGGCTATTATACTAAATATAAATTTGTTTTGTAACAAGTATTTTTTCTTTGTAAATCAAATAAAATTACTTTAATTAAATTGTTTATTTTCTGTCAATATGCCTCATAAAAGATAAAATACTTCTTGTCCTAATATTTTTACACAGTACTATATATATATATATATATATATATATATATATATATATATATATATAAGAAGGAACTTACTGGAAAGTAACTGACACTCACCTCAAGCGAGATGAATATAAAAATACCAATAACATTTCCACCGAGCTTCTCTACGGCATATG
This sequence comes from Ascarosepion bandense, assembly GCA_037127315.1. Classification (NCBI taxonomy): domain Eukaryota; kingdom Metazoa; phylum Mollusca; class Cephalopoda; order Sepiida; family Sepiidae; genus Ascarosepion; species Ascarosepion bandense. Next base: position 3,346,148 of record JBBBDQ010001084.1, on the reverse strand, counting down.
ACTTCATTGAACTTCTTTTGATCCTTTTGAATTTATATTTTAATTGGGGTCATCAGAAGAGAATGTGCACCGTTTCAGGGCCTTCCTCTCAACGGTTTCACTTGCACACCGGCCCACCTCACTGATGTGAGGCCCCATATATATAATGGTGTGAAAATCCACAGTTCGTATAATTCACTTTTGAAACAGTACTCAATATAAAGTAGACATAGGTTTCATTAAAGATGACAGACAAAGTGTTATGGTTAAGTTTTTATGTAATTTTTTATGTGATTTTATAATTTCTTTTGATGACGTAAATTATGTAAAAAAATTGTCCAAATGTTTTGTTTATCCCAGCACTATCCGAAACATACTTGTTGACAACACAAATATCATAGTATCAGCCACATGATTGAAATACACCAGTTACTACTGATGTATTTCAATGGAGACCAAGCCGAGAGGAAAGTATAAAAAATAGAATTTTGTTTTCGTCTGCATTTTTGCTTTTACCTGTTGTGTTAAATACAAGTGTTTATTTCTTCGAGACAGATATATATATATTGATCCTATCGAATTTATGTAATCAGTTGGAATAGAAGCTGGCAAGGAGCCGTTTTATTTTAGACCTAAAAACTTGTATTTTTACATAGACTAAACTATCGCCCGCTCCACACTCCACCCATATCTATTTTACAGGTGAAGAGGCTCATCCTTTGTTTCCTGTTTAGGATGCGGTTTCCGGTTTTCTCTTTTCCAATCTTTTCACTCTTTTCTTTTCTTTTTTTTTTCAATTGGAGTAGATAGACTAAACTATCGCCCGGTTCACACTCCACCCACATCTATTGAACAGGTGAAGAGGCTCATCCCTTGTTTCCTGTTTAGGATGCGGTTTCCGGTTTTCTCTTTTCCATTCTTTTTACCCTTACGCAGCCCCCTGCGCATCAGTGGCGTTATCGCCTTGCTTGGGGTGATATGATTAAAAAAATATATCTGCGTTGTTGTTAACATTTAACACAAAAAAAAACAGGAGAATCACCTCACTGGTTAGTCAATGTTTTGCTTTCCTTGTTATACTGGGGTACATGAGGAAAGAGGGCTTGGAAAATTTTATACTCATAAAACAAATAGAATGCAAAAAATAAATAAATGACGCATAACCTACATGGAGAGGTTTAGTGAATGAATGACGGAGCAGGTTTGGGGGGTTAGATAGTAAAAACGATAAAATTTATTTTGAGCTACAAAGGTCAGGAAACTGTAGAGAGTCACGATCGCCAAAGTCCTGAAAGGACACGGTAAATAAAAGAATATACTGTGGATGATCATTAAAAATATTCAAGCTTTGGTCTTGTTTTTGTGGCGCAGTGGATATCGGCTCGGAACGAGAAATCGGTAGAGCCGAGTTCGAATTCCATTTGAATTCCTTGCATTCACATACGCGCAAATACCCTTGGGAAAGGTATTAATCCATCTATTCCCTCCAGTTATGGGTCAAATAACAGGACAGATTGGGTTCTATAGCCTTGGTCGGCAACCAGTCTACCGCAGAAAGCAATGGCAACCTACTGAGGGATAATCTTCTGTCCAGTCAGTCATGTCTCTTTCGAGACATGATCGCCCAAGCGTGTATCACGTATGGCACTTAACTGACTGACTTTTTTCATAGTTATTTCGCAGTATAGCAGGGAATGCTGGACAATTTCTATACAGAGGAAGAAGAGGCTCGAAACGACAGCGCTGTGGTCCTAGTGTCAAATATCTAGAATACCATGGGGTGAACATGTGAGTAATGGTAAAGTTTTAAATGAAAGTGAAAGTTACAAAAAAATGAAAAAATTGCAGTTGGGATTTCGAAGATTATAAAATGAGGAAAGAGGGCTTGAGGAATTTAGCACTCAGAGAGCATATCGGAGGCAAAAAAAAAGCCAAGAGAAATCTTGAGTAATAAAGACTCAAAGAATTGGTTTCCTTTTTCCTTTTTTATTTTTGTTATTGTTGTTGTTGTGTTTATTTTTGGGATTTGGGGTTGTTGTGAAAAGATCGTATAGACAAAGGCGGGAAAGAAAAGTAAAGGAACAACAACAGGAAGTTTCGTCGATCAATGATTGTCCAGATCCTAAAAGAATGTCTCTCATACACACGCACAAACACACCTATCTATTTTCTGATCTTGTCTGTCAGTCAATACACACACACACACACACACACACACACACACACACACACACACACACACACATATATATATATATATAGGTTCTCATCTATTTCTCTCGGTGTGTTCAGTATCTATCTATCTATCTATCTATCCCAGTCTGTTCATTATCTATCTATCTATCTATCTATCTATCTATCTATCTATCTATCTATCTATCCCAGGCGTTTAATTATCTCTCTCTCTTTCTCTCTCTCTCTCTCTCTCTATATATATATATATATATATGTGTGTGCGTGTGTGTGTGTGTGCGCACGCGCGTGTGTGTGTGAGTTAGTTCCTATCTATCTATCTTCCAATTTCCGTGAGTCTTTTCCTATCTATCTATCTATCTATCTATCTATCTATCTATCTATCTATCTATCTGTCTGTCTGTCTGTCTGTCTGTCTGTCTGTCTGTCTTTCAGTCTATCCCAGTCTGTTCAGTACCTATCTGTCTATCTACCTTCTTCTGTTTCTATTTATATCTATCTATCTATCTCAGTCTTTTCATTATCTATATTTTTGTTCTTCTCTATTTGTCTATCAATATATATGTGTGTGTGTGTGTGTGTGTGTGTGTGTGTGTGTGTGTGTGTGTGTGTGTGTGTGTGTAATCATATAAGCATATCTATAATCTCCAAAGTCCCGTAATCAATTCGGTTTGTGGCACCACTATATGTACTGCAGCTGTAGCTGCAGTTGTGTGTCTAGGGCAAAATAGCCTGACGAAATCAATCTCTTTTCAAGCTTGTTTTTGAATTCAGAATTTTGTTCTAGTAGACTGGTTGCTACTCAAAGCAGGTGCACCTAGTCTGTCCTGTGATTTAACACACGGCTCAAGGAAGTTGGATTCATGCCTTTTCCAAGGACTTTAGCGCAAAGCAAACGAAAAAATCTGAACTCGATCACCGATTTTTTTCATTTTTTTTATTTCTCCCCACTTTCTGCGCTCGTAATCGTTACACTGTTTACGCAGCCACGCTTGTATAACACAGCCTCGTATATATGTTTGCAAGCGACACACGAACGCGATAGAACTCATCACCCACACCCACAATATTTTTCTTATTTCAAAATTCTATGAACAAAACTATTTGATAATTTACAAATAACCAAATACGATCTATACATGGATGGAAATCGATTTCATTTCATTTCTCAATCAAATTTTAATTTAATGATCAGTAGTCCCTGAAAAAAAAATTAGTGTTCGTCGATGAAGATGCAATACTATATGTTTAAAATTGTAATTAAATAAGATCCCTTTAACGAAGATCTTTATCCTGATTGTTTTTATTCTAAGGTTTGTATACTTGATCGTTATTCGGTTGTCTGTTGTGTTAGATGCAAGTGTTTATTTCTTCGAGACAGATATATATATATATATATTGATCCTATCACTCGTTTTCTGTCCGATGTTTTAGCGTAGAAATATCATTCTCCGTTATTCTTCCCCTTGTGTTGTTTCTCTTCTTTCTCCGCCATGCAGATTAATTGCTACACTTCTTGACCCACGGATTGAAATACCAAAGACATCCAGAAAAGAAGGTCGACAAAAGCTTTTGGCCATTTGTGGATGAAAAAAAATGTTGTGCACTTAATCCTTGGAATCAAGTCGTACAGGTGAGTTTCAACTCAGTGACAAAAGCACAACGACAAATAAAACCGCTATTTTATTTTTCATTGAAGTCGTGAGTTCAATCCATGTGTCAAGCATGCATCAACTCGGGTGTAAAAACAAAAAGAATCAAGAATTTTGGACGTAAGCCAGACATGCGAAAAAATAAAGGATGATGTCGAACATTACTTATTTGAAAGACTGGAAAGTACATAGTATATTAGGATTGACTCAAATATGATCATATTTATCTAAATAAAGTATCTAATTACATTTGAAGGCCACTGATTATCACCGGAAAAAAGTTGAATAACATATAGTGTGAAATGAAGCATTAAAAACAAAATATAAGATAAAGATATTACTTACACTATTTATACTTAGACAATTTATATTTGGACTATTGTCATAACAACAAAGATTAAGACAATATTCCGAAAATAATGATAACTCCTCATCCCAGAAATTCAGCCAGAAGGTGATGAGCAGATAATAAAAACAAAGATGAGGACAATAGTCCAAATATAAATAGTGTAAATAATGATGACTCCTCATCCCAGAAATTCAGACATAAGGTGATGAGCAGATAATAAAAACAAAGATGAGGACAATAGTCCAAATATAAATAGTGTAAATAATGATAACTCCTCATCCCAGAAATTCAGACATAAGGTGATGAGCAGATAATAAAAACAAAGATGAGGACAATAGTCCAAATATAAATAGTGTAAATAATGATAACTCCTCATCCCAGAAATTCAGACAGAAGGTGATGAGGAGATAATAAATACAAAGATGAGGACAATAGTCCAAATATGAATAGTGTAAATAATGATAACTCCTCATCCCAGAAATTCAGACAGAAGGTGATGATGAGATAATAAAAACAAAGATGAGGACAATAGTCCAAATATAAATAGTGTAAATAATGATAACTCCTCATCCCTGAAATTCCGACAGAAGGTGATGAGCAGATAATAAAAACAAAGATGAGGACAATAGTCCAAATATAAATAGTGTAAATAATGATAACTCCTCATCCCCGTAATTCAGACATAAGGTGATGAGGAGATAATAAAAACAAAGATGAGGACAATAGTCCAAATATAAATAGTGTAAATAATGATAACTCCTCATCCCCGTAATTCAGACATGAGGTGATGAGGAGATAATAAAAATAAAGATGAGGATAATAGTCCAAATATAAATAGTGTAAATAATGATAACTCCTCATCCCAGAAATTCAGACATAAGGTGATGAGGAGATAATAAAAACAAAGATGAGGATAATAGTCCAAATATAAATAGTGTAAATAATGATAACTCCTCATCCCCGTAATTCAGACATAAGGTGATGAGGAGATAATAAAAACAAAGATGAGGATAATAGTCCAAATATAAATAGTGTAAATAATGATAACTCCTCATCCCAGAAATTCAGACATAAGGTGATGAGGAGATAATAAAAACAAAGATGAGGACAATAGTCCAAATATAAATAGTGTAAATAATGATAACTCCTCATCCCCGTAATTCAGACATGAGGTGATGAGGAGATAATAAAAACAAAGATGAGGACAATAGTCCAAATATAAATAGTGTAAATAATGATAAATCCTCATCCCAGAAATTCAGACAGAAGGTGATGATGAGATAATAAAAACAAAGATGAGGACAATAGTCCAAATATAAATAGTGTAAATAATGATAACTCCTCATCCCAGAAATTCAGACATAAGGTGATGAGGAGATAATAAAAACAAAGATGAGGTCAATAGTCCAAATATAAATAGTGTAAATAATGATAACTCCTCATCCCAGAAATTCAGACATAAGGTGATGAGGAGATAATAAAAACAAAGATGAGGATAATAGTCCAAATATAAATAGTGTAAATAATGATAAGTCCTCACTATTCTGAAATATATGTAGAGTCATACTGAACGACCCTTAGATAAATATGTCTGAGAAGTCCGCAGAATATATCTGCCAAAATGTTAGAATAAAAACAATAATGATGAAGGTATTAGTTTGATTACTGAATCTAATGACATTTGGAAAGCATTAAATACAATACACAAATGATGAAGGCTGAAGAACTTATCGGTTGAAATTATGTGATAAAAATAACCAAAGTAAATATGCAAGACTGTAGGAATCGTGAGCAATAATATCATAGTTTTTTTTTGTTTTTTTTTTAATCATTTCTCCCCAAGCAAGGCATTCCACTGCCACTATTGCGCATGGGGCTACATAGGGGAAGGTAAAGAGAAGGAGTGGTTAGACATAGGGAATGTCGGGAGGAAGGTGACAGATGAGTAAGGATACCGAGGATGAGGGTTGAGCAGATGGGAAGAGTGTTTGATAGAGTGTTTGATAGTTTTGTCTTAGCAATTTGGACAAAAACTTGATGCTATTTTATTTCTTTTTAAGTACTGTTATGTTTTAATTTTCATCTGGAGTGTAACGATTTGGGAAAATAATCTGGTTTTCTATTATTGGTGAGATCAATCCACACTGAGTGCAGCATAATTAAATACTGAATAGCCTAATACGAATTGTCATGTCATAAAATCAAGACAAGGAACTTAATTTTTAAAATAGTACATACATACATATAAACACACACACACACACACACACACACATATATATATATATATATAACCTAAGAAAAGCTGAACATATAGGTTGAAATATGAAATGAAGTAATAAAACAAATAAGATGTAATATATGAAATATATACTATATGAAATAATATATATATATATATATATATACATATATATATATATATATGTATATATATATATTTAGTGGTCAGTTGTGATATTCATATATATATATATATAGTGTTCAGTTGTGATAGTTTCGGTGCCAAGGTTGTTGCTTTTTCAGTAGTTTTTCCGATAAAAGACACTTTGACAAGCAGGTTTATATATATATATATATATATATATATATATATATATAAGATAAAACACAGATTTTATATTTATAAACGTTTTTAGTTGATACTCGTATTTGAGTGGACGGTCAATTTATTAATATCTATTAAACAGTCTTTTTATTTATTTTTGTCTACCGGCCTGATTAAAGAAAATATGCGCTACCCGGCTGGATTCGAATCTGCATTTTCCTCGAAGTGCATGAATAAGCATATGAATATATGCATGCATACACACGATACTCGCACACACACACACACACACACATTTATATATAGTTATACATATATATATATATGCATATATATATATATATATATATATAGATATATTTGAAATAATTTGTTTATTTCAAATATATATATATATATATATATATATATAGATAGATAGATAGATCATTTCAAATTGTCGGTTGCTTAAAACCAAGTTTCGTTAATCTTCGTTATTTTCCGTAACATATATATATATATATATATATATATATATATATATATATGCGTTGTAAAACAATTGTTTTTGTCTTCGTTTACTTCAACAAAGTTTTTTTTTTACTTTAAAAATCAATACTAAAAAAGAAATTGAATTACCTACCGCAAACATGTGTCCCAAGGGTAACAGATAATCCTATGGAAAGTGATCGGGAACCCATGTCCGAACGTTTGGGATCAAGGTTAGCAAAAAATGTAAAAACCATGATGAACGTAACCATGAATTCGACACCAAACGCTTGACCTTTAGTCATGTCCGCGTGAACAGTAGTGACTCCTAGCATGCCATGTGCTTCAGGTGGGGTCAGTCCATACAGAATTCCTGCGCCAGTGATAGCACCAGCGCATTGGGATGTTATATAAAAGACAGCACGTAGTACATTGACGTTACGCGTAACAAGCATTGCCATGGTAACGGCTGGATTGAGATGGGCACCACTGATATGTCCAACACACTGGACAAAAGTAGCTGTCGCTAGTCCGAAAGTGAGGGCAATTTTTACCTCGTGTTCGACAATTCTTCGTTCGTCTAGTAGCTGCCTTTTTGCGTCCTGTGACCACACTGTCCACGATCCACATCCGATAAAGGTATAGAGAAGCGTGGTGAGGAATTCGCAACGCACAGCTTTCCAAAAACTATGGCTCTTCAGGTCTTCTTTGAGCGACATTAGTTTGCTCCTGAAAGGCGTTTCGGTCATCGTAGAGACGGGAGACGAGGCAGCTACTGAAGCTAATGATGTTGACATCACAAGCAACAGCGTCGCTGCCGATCGCTGGCGACGGAAGCCTTGTAGCCGCGCAACGGACGTCGACGATGCGTTGCCGAAGTGGAGAGGAACCAGGGAACCCGATGCGAACGAAACTGTGCTGACGCTAGCGACGCTGTCGACTTGATCAACTGCAGCCGACGTCGACGTCGAAGCCGACGCCCGCTGACGTCGACGCCAGCAACGATAGAGGCACAGCAGCAAAGCCGATACGAAGGCAAGTGATGTAGAAGCGACGAGCACGTTGACGATGTAGACGATGATAATGGTGGTGAAGGCTTTCCAAATAGAACCGATGTGTAACTGAGCTTCCAAGTTCGTTTGCTTCTGAAGCACGAAAGGGCAGTAGCACGACGTAAAGTTGAATGGCAACAGGCAGGGTGAGGACGCAAGAAAGAAGCAAGTAGCGCTGCCAGTTATGGAAGGTGGGGGATTTTTTGGTTGTAGCAGACGACGAACAGCAACACCAATGGAAAACGAAATTCAATGTGCGTACGACTGTTACTGCTTTGTGTGTTCATACGGTCGAAGAGTGTGGGTATACGGATGTAACTCTTCGTCCAAGTGCATTTCTAATTCTATATGCGTACCTGTGCGTGTGTATGCACACTGTAGACAACAGGTAAGAAAGAAGTGTTATATAGATAGATAGATAGATAGATAGATAGATAGATAGATAGATAGATAGATAGATATGGGCAGAATGAGATAGATAGATAGATAGATAGATAGATAGATAGATAGATAGATAGATAGATAGATAGATAGATAGATGAACCTCGTACTACGATCGTGTGAATATTTGTGTATGGAGAATTTACAAAAAAAATTTCCAAATTTGCTTGCAGTTTAAATCATATGAATGATACTGCATTATCCGATGTTTACAGTTGTAATCAAATCTAACGATTGTTCATTATACACTGGAGAAGAAGTCATATTTACGAATTTAATTCTAGCTCTCTGCAAAAGAAAGAAAGAAATAATAATTGGTATGAAACATAAAAATGTGTCAATAACATAAACAATGTCTGTGTTTTTTTATCAGCATAGGATGACGGCCATATATATATATATATATATATTCAAACTGTCTTTTACATATATATTTTATTCATATTTTAATATCTACACTCACACATACACACATATTATGTATGAGTGAGTTTAAGATAAAATGAGAGGAATATAATGAAAATATAGACAGAATAAGATAGATATATGGAGAGATATGAACAGAATGAGATAGATAGATAGATAGATAGATAGATAGATAGATAGATAGATAGATAGATAGATAGATACGAACAATCTGAGATAGATAGATAGATAGATAGATAGATAGATAGATAGATAGATAGATACGAACAATCAGAGATAGATAGATAGATAGATAGATAGATAGATAGATAGATAGATAGATACGAACAGTCTGAGATAGATAGATAGATAGATAGATAGATAGATACATACATACATACATACATACATACATACATACATACATACGAACAATCTGAGATAGATAGATAGATAGATAGATAGATAGATAGATAGATAGATAGATAGATAGATAGATAGATGAGAAGGAATGGAGAGAGAAAAGAGAGAGGGAGAAAGACTGCGAGGGAATTAGATAGAAAGAAAAAAGAAGGATAGGAGTGAATGAAACCGATTCCAATAGAATCGCTATGTAGAAATGCACACTCGCCACTTGTTTAAAGAGATAGAGAGCTAAGTATATAGAAAGAACGAATAAAGAGAGTATTAAAGAACAGGGGGAAGTCGATTAGAATAGTAATCTAGCGAGATAGATAGATAGATAGATAGATAGATAGATAGATAGATAGATAGATAGATAGATAGATAACATGCTAGATAGATAGATAGATAGATAGATAGATAGATAGATAGATAGATAGATAGATAGATATGAACAGTGACATAGATAGATAGATAGATAGATAGATAGATATGAACAGTGACATAGATAGATAGATAGATAGATAGATAGATAGATAGATAGATAGATAACATGCTGAGATAGATAGATAGATAGATAGATAGATAGATAACATGCTGAGATAGATAGATAGATAGATAGATAGATAGATAGATAGATAGATAGATAGATAACATGCTGAGATAGATAGATAGATAGATAGATAGATAGATAGATAGATAGATAACATGTTGAGATACATACATACATACATACATACATACATACATAAAATTATATATAGGGTGTCCCAAAAAAATGTATACACATTTTAAATAATTGTAAACTTGGTGTTTATTATATAAAAGTATTTACAAGTATCAGTTTATTGTTGTTTTTTTCAATGCATTTTGACTATATTTTAAATAATTGTAAATTACCAATAATTAAACAGTGTTTATTTTGCAGATTCAATCCCTGAACACAATAATGTCAGCCAATGTGTATACATTTTTTTGGACACCCTGTAGATAGATGAGCACACAGATAATTAGAGAGATGAAGATAATAAGATACATACACAAATAGATAGATAGATATTGAAAAAACTGAGATGGATATATATGAACAGAATAATACGTATAGAGCTTTTTGCGAGTGAAACAATTTTTGTGATAGGGAACAACAATCATTTTTTTCAGATACAAGTGCTACTATTTAACCCATAACTGGGGGGAGAAGACGTATTCCTACCTTTCCCAAGGTTATTTGCAGCTAAGTAACAATAATGAACTCGACAGGAATGGGATCTCGGCTTTCCGAGTTCTCAATCCAAGTCATTAACCAAAAAGCCACCTGAACAGGTAAGGAGGGAGTGAGACTGATGTCTCAGAAAACCAGGCAGGTATATACACGTAAATAAATCAGTAAGTCGGCAGCCTAATGTTGGGAAAATTATTTATTATATAACCACGAATAATTATTTTTCAGTTTAATTTCATTCGTTTTCAAGGCACTTAATTCCGTAGCCAAATATTAATCCTATTGTTTTGTCATTAATAAACGCTGATAATTTTAAACTAATATTCAGGTTACGTGTCAGGTTATGTTTTCATCCACTCCAGTAGATGCGTTAACGCTACTAACATTTTGTGATACAATATAAATATGGCTATAGGTGTGTGTATATATATATACCT